>SJYA01002033.1:1631761-1776239 GCA_006410615.1 Neotragus moschatus
GTACCCCCAGCTGTTCTGGCTGCCGGGCATCAGGCCCGAGACCCTTGCTCCTCGTTCGTGCTCCCAAAGCGCTGCTGCTTACATGCACGCCTTTGGATGGATGGTCAGGAAATTGGTATCAGAGCAAACAAATGATGCTTGCCTGATGAAACTGTTTTATCAGTCATCCTCAGAGTCAGTGGCTTGGCACTGCTGCTGGGTGAGATGTGTCTGTAGGACCACTCAACAAAAGCTGGCAGCCGGAATTCAGCTCTCAATA
Organism: Neotragus moschatus; assembly: GCA_006410615.1. Lineage (NCBI taxonomy): Eukaryota > Metazoa > Chordata > Mammalia > Artiodactyla > Bovidae > Neotragus > Neotragus moschatus. The sequence goes on from SJYA01002033.1 coordinate 1,632,021, forward strand.
GCCATTCACACCTCTGTAAAAGGATTAGCTCCGGCCGATTGTTAGCCTGTTTAAATCTTAATTTGCATCTTTATGGAGGTAGGGCTTCTCCAGGCCTCTCTGCTGCTCTGAGGTTTTCTCTTACTGGCGAAGGTGCTAAATTGCTTCAGGAAAACCTGTAAGCGACACATATTGAATTAGCTACTTCGGTTTTGACTGACGTTGGTTGGGCTTTGGTTCACTAGTTACATTGGGTTTGGCCAAAAAGTCCATTTGGGTTTTTCCTTACAGCTTGTAGAAAAGCCAACCAAACTTTTTGGCCAACCCAATAGTTTGCAGCAATTGTGGATTCAGAACATGAGGTGCGTGAATGCATTCTGTTACTTTTTGTTTAAACTCAGGAACCTCATGGGTCTTAGGATTTTTCAGTGTTGTTCATTGTAATCAACAAATTTCCTTGGGCATTAAATGCAGAAAAACAGACCTAGGATCTGATGGAATGATGGTTTTAAAATAATCTATTCTATCCAGACCATGTGTTCTTAGTGAAAAGATCAAAGCCACCTTATGTTTCAAAAAGAAAGTATGACCTACCAAAGCTGTGAGTTTCCAGGCGAGAATTCTGCAAGCTTTGGAATCCGATGGAGACTAGCAGGCCGTGTTGCCTTCTTCCCACCCTCATGTGTGTGGGTTATTTCTCCATGACATGCTCACATCTCACCGCAACCTCTGTGCGAGATGCCTGCTTGTTGTTGCTCTTTCTGAAATAGTTTCCTCCCTAAAACTTCGTTCTGGATATAACCGACTATCTTCTGATTCTTCCATTTCCTTAAAGAGACAGTAAACATCATCCATAAAACTTTCAACAAGTAACATTGTGTTGCGTAAGCAGACTTGTCCCTGCCGGGCCCACACCATACAAAGACTGCGTCTCCTGGAGAAAATGAAACCCCAAAGTCAGACTCCTGTCCCTGCAGCTGAAGCACATGCTCACCGAGTGCCCCGAAGATGACAACCAGGACAGATGGGAAAGTCATGTGCTAGAGTCAAGGAGAAATTTATTTTCTGTTTGCCAAGAAGTAATTCTCAGTTTGTGATACGAAAAGAAAAAGCATCTTTTCTCCCTTTATTTCTTTTTTTAAAACACTCTACTTTGACTGCTCACATTAGCCTGGCATGAAGTTGCTTTCTTGTAAATTATGTCCTAAGTTCTGTGTGACTGAAAATGAAGCTTTTTCAGAAAGTAATTAGTTTAAATTCAGCCAAAACATGATTTATTGCGGGCTTAAGTATTATGGGATAAAATAAAATGACGTTAAAGCAGCCATTTGTGTTACTAGCAGTTGCTTGTCCTCAAGCAGGTTTGTCCTCTTTCTGGACCTCACAGAAAGCAAACGAATGGTAGGGGCCCAGTGCCTTGGTGCCCGGACACCCTCTCCCCAGGAGAGAGATAGGCTGTCAGGCCAGTGCTCTTCCAGCTGAAGTGTTCTGGTAGGAATGCAAATAGAAGACATGGAAGGAATTGGGCTCTTGAATTTGAAAATGGTATTTTCATCACACATTGTCTTTAATCTTTTAACTGTGTACATTGTGTGAATTATTTAAGTTGTTTGTAGGCAAAAGTTGATGGATATCTGTCCCATGGGGAGATAAATGTTAGAAATCCTCAACTCAGAGCCACTCATCTTTCGGCACATAAGGTAGGAGTTAATCTAGGGTGGGCCATGGCTGCATGGGGACAGTACTGGTGGCTGTCTCACTGACCATCTTGTGGATCATTCCTTGCTGAGCCCTGGAAGTCCTGGGCCGGTGTGACACCACCGTGTAAAAACAAGACTATAGTAGCACACACGTCATGAATGGTCTCGTGTGGGTTTAAATCTTGTCCTGCTGTTCAGCACACAGTGTCCTTAAGAGTGCTGTCAGCATCCTGTGAAATCCTAAGTACCCTTGCTGTTTTCAACAGGCCTCTTAGTCAAGTGGGGAAGACTTTGTCAGATGGGGCGTACGTAGCTGGAGGACAGCACAGGGTGGGATGCTGTCCGCTTCATGCTGGAGGAACTGAGGGATGCGAAAGATCCCTGTGAAGGAGGCAGTTGGAGACACTGCCAGACAAGCGTGGGGGCAGCTGATCTGAGCAGGCCTGACATCTGGACTCAGCAGACTGCTAAAGAGGGAAGGCATTTGGCATATGATTGCTCACTGGCCCTGCTGTGGTGGTACTTGGGATGGAGAAGGAGGGAGGATGCTGGAGTCGGGCAGCATTGTCCGTAAGGAGTTTATAACAGTAACCAGACCCCACTGATTGGCTTTCTCTTCTCATCATTCCTAAAAGTGGCAGAGGTAAGATACTCTTCCATGGGGGGCACTGCTGCATTCCACCTTGGCACAGCAGCATGAGCCGATGTCTGCCTAGCTCCCCTGCTGTTCTTGGGTTTGCAAGGATACAGAAGCCACATCCCTTGCTCAGGGCTCACCCCTGGTCCCCCTGGTTGGAAAGTGAGTCTAGAGGCCATCTAAGCTGGAGATTCCGAGCCCACAGCATGGCTTTGTTTATCAAGCACAGTTTTTAACATTCTTCTGAATAGTTGCCCCATGTTAAAATCTGAGAGACGTCCTATAAAAATAAAACCAGCAATGGTGAATTTCCAGCTTCTCTTAAAAACTGGAAAGATCTAGCCTCACTGAGACACTCTGCATGGGAGCCTGGGGTGACCAGCCCTTTAAGGTTGACACGTGCGCCAGCCTTTAGCATCCTCATCCCACTAGCGGTGGGTGTGTGGGTCCTCCCTGTCTGCCGCCCACCACTGTACTCACATCTGTGAGCTCGTCCCCTGCCACCCAGAGCAGAAGGTTGGTCCCCTGGCCCCTCTTTCCCTCACCAACTCTGTCCACAGCTACAGCTGCCAGGAAACCAACCATGACTCAAACACCCACGACATTTATCGCTGTTTCTTTGCCAGAGTTTTATACTGAATCTTATTTCCTGTTACTATCCAGTCACCACCCTGGCCAGCTTATCTCCTTGTTGGGCCCCACCCCCTCTTACCCTGACTTTCCCTCACCTTTGCCTTGCTGCTGCCTGACTTCAACTATGGTCTCCCTCTGCATCCTGCCCAGCACAGGGCCCTGCCCCACCTTCCTGACCATCTTCCCCTCTACGTATCATTACTGCTCTGAAATTGCTTATCTTCATCTTCTTAAGGGCAGGTCTCACTCTGTGAATTGGTTGATGACAAGATACAGCCTTCTAGGGAGAATCGGGACCCAGAGTTTGCCTTCGAAAAAGCTGGTAGACATAGGTACTGCACATCCCAGGGGCAAGGAGGTTTGGGGCAGCCGAGGTCAGACAATGAGGACCACATGGGCCACAGGCTCAGGGTTTAGACAAGAGCTGGGACTTGGCCTGGAGCTGGGGGTGCCAGCAGAGGGGCCCAGAGTCCAGAACAAGGCTTGAATCTGGGGACCCGTTTCTGTTTCCTGCCCAGGGTGAAGGCCTGCTCGGGGTGGGGCGGCGGTGGGGGCAGGAGGGAAGCCTCCAGTGTACAGATGGAGCAGGTCTTTTTCACCCTTGTATCATCAGGTACATGGCCATCAAATAGATCAAGTAACTTAGCCCAACCGTTAGATCTCTCCCAACCATTATACTGATTACAAATTAGTAATACTTTGCTATGAACATTGCTTTATAAGTTGCTTCGTTTTCCTCTTGGGGAATGTGTTGTATATTGCCAGCTACATATATGATCAGTTTCTTTAAAGGAGAAGTATTTTGTCTTTGATATCTTCTCCCATGACTCTTTAGAATCATGCAAACTTTTTTTTTTTTTTTTTTTAAGGAATTTACTAACCAAGCTCTTTGGAGACTGTTGTGACCCTGACAGACCTAACCTAGTGTTCCTGTGGACTGCAAATAGATGGCAAGGGCTAAATCCCTCTTTCCACTCCTTCCTGTTCTTTCTAAAAATAAAGAAAATTTCATTGCAGTGGGATCCGAATGGAAAAGTAATAGTCACTTTTTCTGCATTCAGAAATAGAGGACGTAACCTCTACTCCAGCCAGCAGTTTTCAATTTCTTAGCAGTGACAATTTAAGTAAATTTCATATGAGTGGAGGAGATCTAACTTTGTTATGATTGACAATGTGAAATTAGCCTTTTCAGCCGTTCAGATTATCTGGTGTTCCTATCAGTCAGGTGGGATGTGCAGTGAGATTGCACAGCTATGGATGTGAACCTCACTGAAGTCTGCAAAGGGTTAAAAGCCACTTCCTCTGATGGATTTAAAACAGCCACCTTTGCACAGACAAGTTTTTCAAACCACCCCATTTTGCATCTTTGTCAAGAGACAGTCTAGTTGCTGCGTCTTTATATTTAGATTATATTACAGATATATTTCAATAAACCATGAAGAGCCACCATAGATTCTAGAATCTGACCGTCTGGGCTCAAATAAACGTCTCCTGCGGCACCTGTTTTATTTTATAGGCTCTGTAACCACAGTGACATCCTACAAGAAGGCCCTGACGCCTGTGGAGCCGCTGTCCTTCACCAGCTCCCGCAACTCTCCCCTGGGGGTGGCAGTGACAAAGAGCAAGTCAGGTATGACAATTGTCAAGTTGCTGCTGTGGTGGGTAGGCCCTTCTCGTTCCCAGATAAGGGTGGAAAAACACTGCTGTACACGGTCAGCTCTGTGCTGGGCACCAGGAACATCGATTTAACTGTGGCCTCACCATCTACTTCTTTGTGAATGTATTTGTTTCTGATTATTAATTGGATACATCTGCTCAATCCCTGCTCATATATCTTGCTCAGTCCCTGCACGTGTATGTGCTGAACCCCTGCCCATAGCAACATTTTAAGGCATACTGGTGGGGAGGGAACACAGGTAAGCTCAGTCTCACATGTTCACATAACTTGGTAAACACCCAGGTGGTAGTCTAGCAGAACCTCATGCTGGACAGGTATCTTTGCCAGATCCAAACCCGAGATCAGTCCCTGCGTTTCCAAGGTCATGCTGGTGATGCAGGCCTCTGATGAATATAGTTCCTATACCAACAGCATCAACACATCCTGGAAGCTTGTTAGAAACACACGTTCTTGGGTCCCACCCCAGATCCACTGAACCAGGGGTCTGGAGGTGGGGCCCTGCCATCTGGGCTTGAATGCATGCTTACCTCTGCTCCCTCAAGTGTGAGAGTGCTGTTCCAGCCATGTGCCTTCAGTGGCTCAAAAGCGGGCTGAGCAAGCGGGGTTAATCGTTTGCAGGGTGGTTGGCACACGTGAGTCATGGTTCTTTCTGAGTCAGTCAGAAATCTATCCCTCCACGCACCTTCTCAGCACTCTGGGTGTCTTGTTAGGGCCTCAGAAGCTTTGTGGCATCTGGGCTTCTGAATTAAACTCACAGTATTGCAGATAGATAATATGTGTAGTGGTTTCTCCAGTGCTGCCCCTGGTAGGTGCCTAATTCAAGGGTACATGAATGTTACCAGTGTCTTACGCTGATTTTTATTCGGAGGACTGACTGAAGTGAACTCCCCTCACTGAAGTCTGTCCCCACCATTTTCTAGCCAAGAACAAATGGCTGCTCAGGTGTGGTCAGCCCACCTGAAGGGGCCTTGTCTGGCTGGGAGAGTGAGATGGCTTTCAGGTCTGGTTGTCTTACATCTGGTGCCAGCTGTCCTTTCTGTGTGTCATGCAGACTCTTTTGTATAAGGATATAAACAGGCAGGATAACGTGGTTTTCAGAGTGGAATTCGGCATGAATCCATAAATCCAAATCAGGTCTCATTAGGGCGTGAGGAGCCGTCAGGGTGGTGGTCTCTAAAAGAACCTTGTCCCAAGAAAACATGGCTGATCACAGGACTCCATCCCACAGACTGCAGGGTGAGGGTCACCAGTGCTGAACGTGTTTACATCTGCTTCTGAATCTTGCTGTGATCTCCACACTATAGTGTGGGACCTGCCCGTCCTGGTCAGTAGCTTTTCAGTTTACAGCAGTGAAGGACGATGTATGAAAATCCTCTTTCATGTTTTTTATCATGCAAAGTGAAGATAAAGGCAGTCTTAAAATGCCCTTTACAAGGGTGGGAAAAGCTGGCTAGAGAGGAGTCTCTCTGGCCATTTGGTGATTGTGTGCAGTAAGGCTCTTCAGCTGGACCCCCCACTTTTTTCTCACTGTCTTCTGTGTCTGTTGATATACTGTTTGGCATAAACCACAGTGGTGGTATGTCTCATGAAGGCATATATGCATTTATAATTCTCTCTGTGGACTGAGTTGTTAGACTAGGTGATTCATCATGTGACTCTTTTAACCTGGGCTGCCAGACTGTGGCATGGTGATAAGATATGCCATCTCCATCGACTCGGTCTGCGTTTGTTACAGTTTCTCAACATGCATAAATAGAGCTTCCATTCCCATTATGAGAGGTTGCATTTTCCATGACTATTGATCTACAGTTATGTATAAATCAGCCTTCCAAGAAGAAATGATCTTTCTTTATGACCAACACAAATTTTAAAATTAATATCTGGAGCCTTCGGAACTGTGTCTCTGCCACAGTCATTTTTTAAAGCCAGATAAAGAAGTCAGGAATGGTTCCTAAAGTCACTGTTGGGGTCTGTTATAATCAGAATTACCCCATGTCATGACTGAGGATGCTGTTCCTTACACACTGATTGCCACTGGCTCCCTCTCTAGCCTCAGAAAAAGCCCCAGGTGTCTACCTGACCTTTGAGAGACAGGCAGTCACGTCTTAGCTGCCAGTCCTTCCTAACAGGTCTTAATCCTGGCATCACACTCCCCTGCCCTCTGCATGTTCACCACCTCCTGTGCCCTGAGTGCCCAGGAGGTATTCCTAGTGCTGTGCTTAGTCACTCAGTCATGTCCAGCCCTTTGCGACCTCATGGACTGTAGCCCACCAGGCTTCTCTGTCCGTGGAATTCTCCAGGCAAGAATACTGGAGTGGGTTGCCATGCTCTCCTCCAGGGGATCTTTGCAACCCAGGGATTGAACCCAGGTCTCCTGCAAGGTATTGCTAGGTATTTCCCTAAATGGGGTATTCCTATCTGCCAGGGACAGCCCTTAGACTGAAGCTGTCAGCTGGTCCTTCCAGAAACACAGATTTGAAGAGAATCATCTACTTCTGTTTCTCAATTGTTAGTGACATTGATGTCAACTGGGCAGAATGGGAAGGCTCTAACATCGTATAGACTCCTGAAAGCCTGTAAACAGAGCCATGTTTTGTGTGGCCGTGGCCCTGCTTGTACCCCTGACCAAACCTTGGCAAGCAACATCCGTCTCTTTGCTTCCGTTCCATCTAGAAAATGGGATACCTGGTCTACAGCATAGATTGGAAAGATAGATTTCTGAATTCTCTATCACAAAAAGAAGCCTCTTCAAAGAAAAAAGGACAAAACCATTCCTATCATCATTATTGTTATTACAGATTTTTGTTATAAGACCTTCATGTGAAAGGCTTACTGTTACTAGTAAGTTGTTATTTTAGACAACTATGAGTTTTTAAAATATGATGCATGTCATTTGAGGCAGTCAATTAAAAAAAATTGTTCTTTATTGCCTCCTGGAAAATATATTTTGACATAAAAGTGATTATTTAATCATTTTGTCTTCTATAGAAACTGTAATGAGACTACCCACGATTTTATATCTTTTCCAGATGCAATTAATTGTCTCTGTCTGTTGCTCCTTTCAGATACATTCGCCCCACTGTGCTCTCAAACTAATGCTGAAAAATTGTCAGGTTTATAGGATTTGGAGTATAGTGTGTAGAATCTATTTTATTCTGCTTATGTTCAGAATAAAATTCAAGATGTTTATTATTTTGTCTGCATTTAAAACTTTGGTCAGATTACCCATCTGTTGTAAATCAGTTGTAGTTAGGAAATGCTGGTACCTTTGCTTAAATTGCAGTTTTCTCATTGGAAACCATGATAAGTGTATAAAATTAATTATAGACTTTAAAATCTATTTTTAATTAGAGGAGTATATAATTGAGCTGACAGCATGCTTTGTTTTTTTTTCCTTGTATGACGTTGATACTAGAAACTTTGCAAAGTGAAGTGGACACAAGAGGAGAAAACTCCTTTAAGTCCTCTGAACTGCTCCGTAGATGTTCTAATTCTTTTTGTTTGTGTAGAACCAGGGGCAGGACTCCATGCAGGGCCCACCATGGCCCAAACCCTCCTGGTTGCCGGGTGTTGGCTTAGCCACTCAGAAGTCACAGATTCTGATGCTGTTTCTCCTCCAGAAGTTCATTTGCTTTTTGAGCCTGTGGGTTTTCTCCTTTTATGAAGCAAGTGTAATAATTACAGAAAACCTCAGCTAGTGCTTTCATGCCAGAACACAAAGGATGGTTACAGTTGGAAGAGGTGTTAGTAACCAGAGTCTTGCCCTTGGCTTTGCTTCCGCAGAAACCATGTGTCTCAGTCACCAGAGAGGCTGGTGTCTGATAAGTCAGTGCATCCCACCTAACTCATCCTCATAAACTTGTTTTCAAGTTGAATTCAACCTAACTAAATATGCTTTCTAGATAGAAACAATTGATTTTACTCATTATGAGAAATGTACCTGCTGACTGGACTGGAATTTGATAATGGCCGTGTGTGTGTTTTCCTAGGAGGGAAATCACTGTAAACCCAGATGCAAATGCAAAGGGTAACCATTGACATAGAACAAATCAGAGGACTTGGAAGCTGTATGACGTTGGTGAGGTCTAGATGTCACCAGGAGAGACAGGTTGCTCATGGGGCTTTCTACCAGACCAGCCAGGAACCTTGGAATCATCTGGGGAAGTTTTTAAATAAGTTCAAGGATTCCGGTGATGCATCCCACTTTATTCAAGTCTTGGGGAAAAGCAGGGGTTAGGTCAGCCCAAATCTTATAACAATTAAGATTTCTTTTTAAAGGTTCTGAATTACACCTAGACTTTTTCCCCATTTTATTATGAAAATTTCCAAACATACAGAAAAGTGAGAAAAACTGTAATGCCAACATACCTACCATCCAGCTTCTAGCATTGACATTTTATTACACTCCCAGATATATTTTCCATCCATCCATCCATCAATTCCAATCTGTTATTTTTATGCATTTCCAAGTAAGTTGCACATATTAATACACAGATTTTTAGTATATACTTTGACATGTTTTGGAGAAGGAAATGGCAGTCCACTCTGGTACTCTTACCTGGAAAATCCCATGGACGGAGAAGCCTGATAGGCTACAGTCCATCGGGTAGCAAAGAGTTGGACATGACTGAGCAACTTGACTTTCACTTTAACATGTTTAAACATCTACAGAAGTAGGCATGAATATAATGAGGTCCCACGTATCCTCTCCCAGACCCACAGTTGTCAACATTTTGCTAGTCTTGTTTTATCTCTTTCCCTCACCCATACTTTTTCTTCATTAGTTTACAACAGACAACATTTTTTCCTCTCACAAATACATCTCTAACATCCAAGTATTTAATACTTGACCACTTAAGAAAATTCTTTGTTACCTGGTCCTTGTCAGTTTGCTTTGGTTTTCTCAAAAGCAGTCTGTCTACATTTGCAGTCTTTGAGTTAGGATCCAAATATAAATTGTAAGCTGCTGGTTGGATCAGGATCCAGAATTATATTCCAGGCAGGTTATTCTGGCAGAACGCCATCACAGGCAGTGCTGGTCCTTCTTACTTCACCTCCTCAGGCGGCCTGTGACTGCTCGTACCTTCGTGTGTGCTCCCAGGACTGGGCTGAGGACTTGAGCACTGGCAGACGGGTGCCTCTGATTCAAAGTTTCCATTATGCAGTTTCTTCAACATGATCATTTCCTAGGTGCATTCATTAATTTGGACTTAGAAAACAGTGACTTTTCTAATGCAGCCCTTTCTTTGCATCTATTAATTGAAAAAACTTTCCCCATCGACTACTTGGTAACTCTGAATTTTTTTTTTAATTTGTGTTTTTTGTTGTTGACCACAAAGGCAGGACAAATGCTTGACTCCATCCCTTTCTTTAACCAGTTTCCAGAATAAACCAATTGTTTCTCTAGCAGCATCCAAACGTTGGTTTGCTGATACTTTGGTGGTAAAAACACACTTAGACATACAATTTACCACCTTAACCATTTTAAGTGTACAGTTCAGTAGCATTAAGTACATTCACATTTTTGTGTATCAGATCTCTAGAGCTTTGTCGTCTTACAGAACTGGAGCTCTGTCCCCATTAAACAAGTCCCCAGTCCTCCTTCCCCTAGCCCCTGGCAGCCACCACTCTACTCTGCCTCTGAATTTGACTATTCTCGGCATCTTACGTAGGTGAAATCATACTACTTTTTTGTGACTGGCTTATATAATGGAGTAGAATGTCATGTTGTAGTACATCTACGTTGTAGTCTCTGGCAAAGATTTCCTTCCTTTTCCAGGCTGAATCCCAAGGTTTTTTTTTTATTTATCTTTTAAGTGAATTCATGTATTTTTATACATGCACCACGTTCCAGTCCTTATTAGTTATTGTTCTTTTGGCTCTCACACTATCTCATCTTTGGCCAGTTCAGCACAACCCCTGAGGCCTGTTCATACAACTCAGGGTCCAAGAGCTTCTTCTCTTCCTGGGACAAGGTGCTCCAGGCTCATCTGATGCATTTCCTGCCCCCGGCCTGAAATATAGCACTTTTTTTTTCTGTTTTGTATCTAAATACTATATTATAGGCAGCAATATAGACTTATATTGGACTTTTTCCTAATAATAACTTATTAAAAAAAATATTGGAAGCACTGCAAGAGTATAATCAGAATAAACTAATTGAGGTGGAGATATGAACTGTTGCTTTGCTTTACATTTAAGAGGAGCCTGACCACTTCTGCACTAGTTAGAAACAGTGGCCACACGTCAGAATCGCTCTGAGAGTCTTAAAGAAAGTCTCAATTTGCTGGGTTTCCCCCTCTCCCCCGCCAGCCTAGTTTTCCTGAGCTCTGAAGCAGTGGCGTGAAGTACCTAGATGATCCAAAACCCCCCAGGTGGTCCCAGGGAGCAGACAGAGTTGAGAATGCTCATCTGTCAATGATATAACTAAAATACAATGAAAGTTACCCCCCAAAAAGAAACCTGAGCTCTGGAAATGCCCTTATCTCAGATTATATTAGGTTCCAGACTTTTCTGTGTAAACTGTCTTCTGCTATCATGATTGTGGGGACCTTTAACAATATAGGAGACTCATAAGTCACCCAGTATTGCACCTGTCTAATGGGACTCCTAATTGTGTTTCATAGGTTTGAACAAGCACCAGCCTCAGGCTTATTAAGGACACGATCGGGTCAACATATTGCCACCCTGAAAGGACATGATACTTCTGTCCAAGAAGAGGAAGTAGCGAAGCTGTCTGAAGTTTTCCTGGTCAGTAAACTGGACCAGAGGACAAAGGTTAATACTTTTTATTCTTTAAAATAAATTGCAAATTGTACAAGTTAGTCATTTGAGAAAATAGTTAACATCCTTAACAATGATTAACATATTTGAAAAATGTAAATTGTGAGTGAGCTTTTGTGGTTGGTTAGATGAGCTTTGATCTCAAACCTTTTACATAGTGTTTTGTGTAGTCATTTCAGGTCCTTTCTTACATATAAGGTTAGTTAACTCATGGCCTAGAGGTAACCTAATTAAACATACCTACCACAACATTTGTCCAGGGAGCTTAGGAGCCTCTTGGAGAATTCTGGTTTTCTTTCTCTACACCATCCTTTGAACATACTGTGTGGTCATTTTTGTCAACTCAGCAAATATGTATTTGTCCACTTCTATGGATTAGGCAGCAACCCAGATCTATGGTGGGGGAGAGAGAGAAATCCCATGTGGCCCCTCCTCTGGAGGATGGCAGAGTGAGTGTCTGCAGTAGGAACATGGCAGATGGCTTAGACCCTCCAGAAAGGGAGCCAGGCATCTGGAGAAGCAGGGAGGGCAGATCTGATGACTGAGGGAGCCGGGGGCATGGAAGGTGACCCTGAAAAGCCAGGCAGGATTTCAGCAGGCCCTGAGGGAGTGGGTGACGGACTTAGGGGCCGAAGAACAGTTTGAGAAAGTGCACACTTTGCCAGGAAGCAGAGCCGTTGTCATGGCTGAGGAGCAGACTACACCTGGGGACAGGGACCAGAAGTTGTACAGAGTCTGGCCCAGCTCAGGAGAGGTGTTCACGGGTTCAACAGAGTTTGGGAAGCTTCAGAGCCCCTTGAGCCAGGCTGCAGAAAGGGGCTTAGGGAATTTAGTCCCTGTGGACTGAGAGGGGGACAGCCAAGGATGTACCCAGGCGTGGTTCAGCGGGACAGCGGGAGTGGACTGAGAACGTGTGTAGGTAGAGCGGGTCATGCTGGACCAGAGTCATGGAGCCAGTTCCTAGAGAGGTGCAGTGGGTGGGGCTGGAGGGCAGAAACTCAGGTCCAGAGCGGCCCATCTGGCTAGTGGATCTTATCCCTAACCAGAGATCCAGCTCAGGCCCAAGGTAGTTAGAGCATAGAGTCCCAAACATTGGGCCACCAGGGAATTCCCTCCAAGTATGTGTTTTCACCCTTACACATGCTTAACTCTCTCTATAACATAGAGTTTTCTGGCTTTAATACTTTATTTTGATTATGCACAGAGTTCAGGATTCCATAGGAGCCCTCTCTGGAAGCAGTCCTTGCCCCTCTGTCCCAAAGCCACAGCCTGTTTTGCAGCCCTGTCCAGAGCCTCTGTGTTGCCCTCCAGCCTTTCAGAGCACCTTCAGCCTTGCCCAACACCCCCTCCCCCAGCCCTCTAATTAGAAAAGAGTAGGACTTTTTAAAAAGCATTTCATACATACACACATGGAGCAGCGCGGTGAAGCCACCGACACGTGTCTGCATGTGTGTTACCCCTGCACTCTGCAGTTCCCCACCCCTTCTCCCGCCCCTCTCTCCTCTGCTCCTGCCTCTGCTCCTGCCCTTGCTCTTCTCTCCCTCCTCGTCTCCTTTCTCCTCATCCTTCTTCTGGAGTGGATTATTGCAGGTAGAGATACAGCCCCTGGGCGCCCCTCACAGATTCTGCGCTTTTCAAAGGTAACCTTGTACACATCCTTCCTGAACACATTTTCATTTTACTGCGCTGCATGTGACTCAGTAACTAACCCTCAGTTTTGTCTTGTTTGTGGTATGGCATCGTCTGTGTAAATGTTCTTGAAGAAAGAACTGTCTGTTCTTTAGGAAGAACAGAACCATTGCTTTTTAGATTCTTTTTCGTATCTATTTCGTAGATCCTAATAAGGATTTTGTTTTCAGGTTTTATTATCCATTGTATTTACTTCTGTTTTGTAACGACATTGTTCTCCATTCATACTCATTGCAGATACACCATATCTCAGTCACATCAAGGGCAAAATAAGCATTGGTCTACAGTATTGCCATTTACTATCTCCTTGTCTTTTTTTTTTTAAGGTGGTGTTTATATTAGAAAACATATTCCAAGTCCCAGACAACCAGTTCACCCATAATTTTTCAAATAATAACTCCATAATTAATAGGAAGGGGGGTGCCCAATTGATAGCTCTTTAGTCAAATAACCTTCTACCTGCCTTAGTAGGTATTTTGTTCCTTTTTAAATCACCATCTAGTGACAACCATAAAAATTACCAATAAATAAATGACAAAACCCATCCTTATAAATAGAAGCAAGCAGACAGTTTCTAAATAGGTTGTGACTGAAAAAAAGCACAGCCCTAAAGACTCGCACAGCCCTAAAGACTCACCCACCCGAGTGACGTGGGCAGGACAAGCCTGGCAGATGTGAGGACGGAATGCTTTTCTGGGCTCTAGGACCATTAGAGTCACAAATCAGCACAGTCAAGTGCCTTTGACTTGTTGTCCTGTATTGACTGTATATGTATTTGGTAAATAATATGGTTAAATATTTCTCTGTAGATAAAAAATTTTTAAGTAAGAGATTTTCAAAATTTAAGAAAGCTCTAGTAGAAATCACTTGATTAAGAGTCTAATGAAGCTGAGAAATATTTACTTTGATCTCTTGGGTAAATGGCTAATTAAACAGCCACATGTAAATGATGTTTACCTGTGGATCCCTCGCCATCAGCTGGAGTCAATCCCGTCTCTTGAGTAAATACATCATTAAAGCCGCCAAAACTCGGATTATGTCCCCCCGAGACCACATAAGATCCACAGCACCCGCATAACCTATTAGGCAATTATATAATTGAGCTGCATGCTTTTAAATCAGGAAAATCTGTAATTACTCTATGTGGGAAAAAAAAAAGAGTTGGGTGCTTCATTAAAATAACAAGTGCCTTAATACTGCTTTTCTCCTAAATGGTGCCTGCTTCCACCCAGGGAAGCGTCCACAGGCAAAACAGCCCAGCCCACCGGTGTCATTCACAGAGTAGGTGGAATCAGCCTCGGGAGTCGCTCCCCCCTCCCTAAATGGTGACCTGGAATGCCATCCTCCTCTCTTGGCTACTCGTTCACTGGCTCCTGGGAATACTTCCCCTTTCTTCTCACTGCTGCTTTGATACCGTCTTCTTCCTCTCCTATAACCCACATACAGCTTCAGTGATGACACTTATACTTCCCTTTGGACACTGAACAATTACTTCTGGTGTGCACAGTTCTTGAGGAAGGGTCAGTTAAGTCTGTGTATGAGGGGAACAGACATGCTGTCAGCATCCCTGGTTTTTCATTCTCTTGCTCTTCTGTATCTGCATTAATAACACTGCTTTCCATATGAAGGTTTTTTATCTTATTAAGTGTTTTCACATTCATTTTCTCTCTGTACCACCCATTGCAGAAACTATTCTTGTAGAGCTAACATATGTTTTCTTTTTCTGAAAAACATAGCAAAAAAAAGACAAACTTGAAATATTAAGGTAAACAGAAAGAAGACAAGACAACTGCCTATTACCCAGCTCTCTTATAGAACTTTGTTGACACTGAGATGTGTGGTCTTTAATAGATTGACAAACATGGGTTGTGCTGTGTGTGTGGATGGCCTCTGTGACCTGCCCCCCACACCATGTCACAGAGGAAACCTCCTTTCACATCATCACATGCTCTCCATCCTTTCTGACAGTTGCACAGAGACCCCTGTGTGGCCCTTCCACTGTCTCTTTAACCAGGCTCCTGGTGTTGAACATTTTAAGTTGTTTTTAATTTCTTCTCTAGTGAAAAAGTTTCAAAGAATATTTGAGAGCTGAGTTTTTTACAGATTCTCATGCTGTTTCCTGAGAATGAGTTCTTAGAAGTAGATCTCTTAGGTCAGAGGGTCTGTGCATCTCCCAGGCTTCTGCTCTGCACTGCCAGAACTCACCCTGGCAGGGTCATCTCTTACCAGGAATGGATGAAAATATCAGTTCTCTGCACTGTTTATGAAACCCAATGCCATCAACCTTTTTTGGACACCAAATTTAGAAGTGCAGATGACAGCCAATTTTTTTGTGTGTTCATTTGACACAAATACTGCGACAAATAGATTCAAGGGATTAGATCTTACAGGTAGAGTGCCTAAAGAACCATGAACGAAGGTTCATGATGTTGTACAGGAGGCAGTGATCAATACCATCCCCAAGAAAAAGAAATGCAAAAAGGCAAAATGGTTGTCTGAGGATGCCTTACAAATAGCTGTGAAAATAAGAAGTGAAAGGCAAAGGACAAAAGGAAAGATATACCCATTTCAATGCAGAGTTCCAAAGAATAGCAAGGAGAGATAAGAAAGCCTTCCTCAGCAATCAATGCAAAGAAATAGAGGAAAACAATAGAATGGGAAAGGCTAGAGATCTCTTCAAAAAAATTAGAGATACCAAAGAAACTTTTCATGCGAAGATGAGCACAATAAAGGACAGAAATAGTGTGAACCTAACAGAAGCAGAAGATATTAAGAAGAGGTGGCAAGAATACAGAAAAGAACTGTACAAAAAAGATCTTCACGACCCAGATAATCACGTTGGTGTTATCACCAACCTAGAGCCAGACATCCTGGAATGTGAAGTCAAGTGGGCCTTAGGAAGCATTACTATGAACAAAGCTAGTGGAGGTGATGGAATTTCAGTGGAAGGATTTCAAATCCTGAAAGATGATGCTGTGAAAGTGCTGCACTCAATATGTCAGCATATTTGGAAAACTCAGCAGTGGCCACAGGACTGGAAAAGGTCAGTTTTCATTCCAAGCCCAAAGAAAGGCAATGCCAAAGAATGCTGAAACTACCGTACAATTGCACTCATCTCATACACTACAAAGTAATGCTCAAAATTCTCCAAACCAGGCTTCAACAGTACGTAAACCATGAACTTCCACATGTTCAAGCTAGACTTAGAAAAGGCAGAGGAATCAGAGATCTAATTGCTAACATCCATCGGATCATTGAAAAAGCAAGAAAGTTCAGAAAAACATCTATTTCTGCTTTGCTGACGATGCCAAAGCCTTTGTGTGGATCACAACAAACTATGGGAAATTCTTCAAGAGATTGGTATAACAGACCACCTTACCTGCCTCCTGAGAAAGCTGTATGCAGGTCAAGAAGCAACAATTAGAACTGGACATGGAACAACAGACTGGTTCCAAACTGGGAAAGGAGTCTATCAAGGCTGTATATTGTCACCCTGCTTATGTAACTAATATGCAGAGTACATCGTGAGAAATGCTGGACTAGGTAAAGCACAAGCTGGCATAAGATTGCCGGGAGAAATATCAATACCCTCAGATATGCAGATGACACCACCCATGTGGCAGAAAGCAGAGAAAAACTAAAGAGCTCATCACTCTTTAGTGATCTTTCATCAGTTTTTTGATGAAAGTGAAAGAGGAGAGTGGAAACGTTGGCTTAAACTCAACATTCAGAAAACTAAGATCATGGCATCTGGTCCTGTCTCTTCATAGCAAATAGATGGGGAAACAGTGGAAACAGTGACAAACTTTATTTTGAAGGGTTCCAAAATCACTACAGATGGTGACTGCAGCCATGAAGTTAAAAGTCACTTGCTCCTTGGAAGAAAAGCTATGACCAACCTAGACAGTATATTAAAAAGCAGACACATTACTTTGCCAACACAGGTCCATCTAGTCAAAGCTGTGGTTTTTCCTGTAGTCATGTATGGATGTGAGAGTTGGACTATTAGGAAAGTTGAGCACTGAAGAACTGATGCTTTTGAACTGGAGTATTGGAGAAGACTCTTGAGAGTCCCTTGGACAGCAAGGAGATCCAACCAGTCCATCCTAAAGGAAATCAGTCCTGAATATTCATTGGAAGGACTGATGCTGAAGCTGAAACTCCAATACTTTGCTTACCTGATGCAAAGAACTGACTCCTTAGAAAAGACCGTGATGCTAGGAAAGATTGACGCTGGGAGGAGATGGGGATGACAGAGGATGACATGGTTGAATGGCATCACTGACTCAATGGACATGAGTTTGAGTAAACTCTGGGAGTTGGTGATGGACAGGGAGGCCTGGCGTGCTGTAGTCCATGAGGTCACAAAGAGTTGGACACAACTGAGTGACTGAACTGAACTGACCTTTATATTACAACTGAGATCAAACTCTTTCCCCTCCCTGTTTGTTAGCCTTTTGTATTTCTTCTTTTATAATTTGCCAGTTCACATTTTTTGTTCATTTTTCTATCAGGTTAGTCATATTTTTTCTTACTGACTTTTGAGAACTCCCTATATAAATTTTTGCTGTTTGCTATAATAGTTTGAGCAGTTTCATTTTCATGTTTCACTTTTCTTAATGGTGTTTGGATACAAGCCTCTTCCATTAATATCTTCATTTATCAATTTCTGCATTTGAATATCACGATTGCTAAGTTTGGGGATATAAATTTAGAGTTAGCCTAGGTGAGGAAATAGATGGGGAAACAGTGGAAACAGTGTCAGACTTTATTTTGGGGGGCTCCAAAATCACTGCAGATGGTGATTACAGCCATGAAATTAAAAGACGCTTACTCCTTGGAAGAAAAGTTATGACCAACCTAGATAGCATATTCAAAAGCAGAGACATTATTTTGCCAACTAAGATCCGTCTAGTCAAGACTATGGTTTTTCCTGTGGTCATGTACGGATGTGAGAGTTGTTGGACTGTGAAGAAGGCTGAGCGCCAAAGAATTGATGCTTTTGAACTATGGTGTTGAAGAAGACTCTTGAGAGTCTCTTGGACTGCAAGGAGATCCAACCAGTCCATTCTGAAGGAGATCAGCCCTGGGATTTCTTTGGAAGGAATGATGCTAAAGCTGAAACTCCAGTACTTTGGCCACCTCATGTGAAGAGTTGACTCATTGGAGAAGACTCTGATGCTGGGAGGGATCGGGGGCAGGAAGAGAAGGGAACGACAGAGGATGAGATGGCTGGATGGCATTGGTGATGGACAGGGAGGCCTGGCGTGCTGCGATTCATGGGTCGCAAAGAGTCAGACACGACTGAGTGACTGAACTGAACTGAACTGAAGTGACTCCTAGGGTTCTAGACTTAGAAAGATATGCATTTAAACTGAACTTTGAGAAAATCCTAGAGAAATTGAGGCAGTTAACTCTAGGTGTCCTGCTGAATGTAATTCATAGGATGGTTATGTTCCACGAGATCTGAAATATGGAGATGGCTTCCTCACTCATCCTGCAGATAGTGTATACTTTGGTATTGAATTTCTAAGTGCTTTCTCCTGGCTCCTGGGAAGGTTAGAACAGTGAGGAGCTAGTTTGTTGGTATTGACTTAGGCTGCAGACTGCTGAAAACCATGAGACAGTATCCAGCCCCCCACCCCACCCCTCCTCACTGTACCAGACTGGCTCCAAATGTATGAAAGGAGAAAAAGCCTTATATTGCCTAATGGATGAGATGGAATCCAAGCATGGGCCATTCATAAGCACCATCAGAAAGTCTGTCTTTGGTGAATTTTTCAGATAGAAGGTCCCACTTTGCAGAGCCCTTCAGTCCCAGGTGGCACATGCATGGCAGCTTGCTCAGTCTCATCTGGGCTTTGGTTCCTTTGTGGGTATGAGTTCATGTTGTCAGCGTCACTCTGCAAACTCCTTCTGTCTGGGGCCTTCTTTGAAATGCACCCTTTAAAAGATCTGCACACATCTTGAGTAGGTATCACAGGTGTTGTTCCTGATTCTGCATAAGTTGTTTTTTGACTGATCTTTGAATGGACCTTCTGACCCATCCTTAGCTGAGGTTGACTTTTGTTTCTGTCCCAACATGTCATGATTCCATCCCTGTCAGGGACTTATCTTGTGAATTCCTCTGCAGATGACCCACTGGGCAGATCTACCCTATTTGTTGGGCTCATGGTCCAGCAGAGTCAGATCAACCATTCTCATGCTGTGATTTGACCATCCATCAAAACTCGTATAGATATAAAGTACTTATCTCTGAAGAGTTACCTCTAGAATTATCTTTAAATGTTCCTATCAAAAAGCTAAGAAAAATCCCAGAGATATGAGTATTACGTAGTAGTGATAAATGGGATAAAATATACAAAATAAATGAAACCTGTAGAGTGCCCAGCACTTACCATGGTAAAAATTTTAAAAAGGGCTCCAGGTAGAGATGATGGCATTGGTGGTCCTCTCACCAAGCTTGCAAGGGGTTGTTAGAAAGACGTTTGTAGCTATAATACTTTAGTCTGTGTTCTTTTGAAGCCCAGGTGGAACCCAGTTGAAGCAAAAGAAGTTCTTGTAGGAAAGGGACGTGTAGAACAGATAGCTTATGTGTGTCATCACCAGGGACTAGTGAGAAGTCAAGTTGTCTGAGTCACTGACCATCCAGGACAGTCTCCTCTGTTTGCACATTGCACAGTAGAACGTGTAGGAACCCTCAACAGGCTTTTAACAACTTTATTCTTAAACCATGGGTTAAGACAGTGGCTATTGTGAAGTCACGCTAAGAAATTATCATTTATAGCTATAGTATGAGATAATACAAAGGTACTCTAGGTGAAGTCGCTCAGTCATGTCAGGCTCTTTACGACCCCATGGACTGTAACCTACCAGGCTCCTCTGTCCATGGGATCTTCCAGTCAAGAGTACTGGAGTGAGTTTCCATTTCCTTCTCCAGGGGATCTTCCCAACCCAGGGATCGAACCCAGGTCTCCTGCATTGTAGGCAGACGCTTTACTGTCTAAGCCACGAGGTAAGTCTCATCATAATACAAATAAGAAATACATATTTAAGGCCCTGTCAGAATGTTTGGATTATTTTAAATATCAGGAAAAGGAAATTAGAGCTTTAACTACAGAGACTAGGCCAATTCTTTTCGTTCATCTCTGAAATGTTTTCCATATAGCCAGGATTATTGGGTGTACAGGGGAGGCTCCTGCTCTCTACAGGAACAGATTCAGTTAGATCCGGATGGGTGGAGATCTCAAAATGAGGGGAAAGCCAAGGACAAGCACCTTGCTTGGATGTCCAGGCCAATTACAGTGGCCTTTGCCAAACTCACCAGACAGTCGTTGAGGTTCCGCCTCAGCGATTCTCCCTGTCAAAGCTTCATGTCCTTTCACAGTGACAAGCAAAGAGTAGAATCTTCCCCTGTGTTCACTTGACACTAACATTATTACCACTTGGCGAATGGATAGAAGATGGCTGGAGAGACTGTGCCCAGCTCCCCCTTCACATCCACTTGCAGGGCCTCAGGTCCATTCCCCACACAGTAGGTTTACTGCTGCCATCATGTCCCAGGGAGAGGTTGGCACCGCTAAGCAGTCTTCCACTCCAGACGGGGGAGAGAGAGACACGTGCCTTGGCAGCCAGATGGTGACATCGTGTTGGTTGTTCAGCTCTGGTCTCCAGTGTATTTTTAATTCTTGAGGGAAAAATGCTGACCCAGACGTGAAGTATCACAGGTATTAACCTATCCTATTAATTGCCACATTTTCTCTATGTCTCACATTGGCTGTGATCAGATCTCCGCCCACCTCCCTGCCCGGGACACTTGGGGTGACACAGATAAGCCTGTTCCGTGCCTGGAGGAAGCAGACAGGCTGTGTGGCCACTGAGTTTCCTGAGCTCCCTGGCCGACTTGGTGGCAAAGTGCAGAGTGTCCATATCCTTGACTGAAAGTTATGATTTCCAGCGAGGTCAGGTCTCTCTTTGCTTCAGTGTACCCTCCTCAGCCCCCAAGTCCTTCCACAATCCTCCTTTTGGGGAAAGTTTGGGGGTCATTTGAAGAATGAGGATACTGTAAGTTCACATTTTTCCAAATCTCCTCAATCCAAACCAACTCTGTCTCAGGTACCTGAAAGACAGAATTCAGGGCATGAGAGAATGGATCTGGGATGTACCATCTGGGATAACAGAGTTAGTCACAACTCACACATATCCTTCCCAAGTAAAAAGATACCACACTACAGTCCACAGAAAACATCTCCTTGTGAGTGTAAGTTATTGTGAAGAATTAAATTATGCTGGAAAATAGCCTAATGTTACTTTATCTTGAAGACATTTCATGTAGGCTAAATGTCAGGAGACAAATCTCAAGTAAAGCTTGATGTAAAATATTTGAAGGCTGATCTCTGAGACCAAGGGGAGTGTGACCACAGTTTGTCAAATTTTTGTGCTTTCTTTTAAACCCTATAGGCAACTGCGTTATTGAAAAAAGATCTCGCAGAAGAGCATGACAACAGGTCGGCTGTTCACAGCAGCAAGTCATCTTGCAGTTTGCCATCTACTCCTAGTGACGAAAGTGGAATAAGGAATGAAAAACCCACTCTGTGGCCCAAAGGTGTTACTACAACAGAACAAGGTAGCTATGGTTAAGGGTTTGTCCACAGCAGAACTGCATTCAGAATCAGTGCGCCACCCTCTTTCTCAAAGTGTGCCCATAAAGCTGCTAAGCAATGCCTGTGATTCAGTATACGTGATCCATTACTCGTTTTATACCACCTTCCACTTCAGGAAAACACCTGAAGTCTGAGAAGACTGGGAAACCTAATTGTAGGTCTTCAGTTCTGCTGAATTTCCAATGAAATTAGTTTTTATAAAGCTATGACATATTAACAGAATTAACAGCTGACAATAGGTACTTTTTTGATTATCCCGCAGAGATGGAGATGATTCCATTAAAATGAATTCCATGAAGTACTGTGAAGTTTTTTATATCACTTAATAGAATTTACTCATAATTAATATTCTTTTAAATTATAATACAGCCTTATAAAAGTCTAAACAAATGATTAAGAATCAATGAATTTATGACCCGCCCAAATTTTATTACCAATTTTTAGTCTCTAGAAATGGTGATTATTTTAGTGTTACTGGTAAGATGTGCCAGGAAACCACTGTCAGCTGTCCAGGACATGAACTGCCCGGGATGAGGTCAGAAGTCCATGTGCTAGACCTGAGGCCCACATATGTTAAGCCCTACCCAAATATGATCGATATCAGGCTAAACTATTTTTTATGAAAGCAGCGTAGAGACACCTTAGCTTTTGAATAGGCTTTCTTCTAGGCACAGTGTATTTCAGACAAGAAATAAACTAACCAAAAAGAGAAGGTAAAGAGCAGTGCAGTTAAAAGGAATGGCAACTAAAAAAACAAACAAAGGCCAGTCCATCAGTATAATCTTGAAATACATTGTTATTATCACTTGTTCCGTTTTTAGAAGAGGAGAGCAGAGAAGAGAGCTCAGAAGAAAGCATGGCAGCGAGGATGCCCATCACAGGTCAGTTCACGGTTGCCTGAGGACCTGGGGTTCTACTTTCCTCTGTAACCAGAACAGTTTAGGTTAGTGTTTGTGGACTCTGTCAAGAGCAGGCAGATTCAGTGACCATGTGCTGGAGCAGGAGTGTGGTGAGGGTGTGGTGAGCTTAGGTTAACACAAACAGAGGTGGAAATTACTCAGGTGTGCTAAGTCCTTCAGAATTGTTGCACTTTTATACTTGCAAGCGTTTCCCCCCCCATGAGCCTTTCAGTGCCTGCCTCTGTGTGTAAAGGCCAGTCCCCATGGGGACACCAGTCATTATATGGCCAACTACAGATGTGTCTGATTTCCTCTATTCTTTCCTGTAATAATTGACTATATCATTATTTTAAAAAAAAAAAAAAAGGCAGGAAAAAAAGTGCCAGACAGGAAGCTGCTTGTGTCTCAGTTACAAAGCCCATCTGATCAATTACAAATTTTAGCAGTAAGGTTTCTTAAGTTTTCTGCACATGTATTCGGCTTGTTTAGATGAAATCTGAATGTCACTACTTTTTTTAGTTTTAGAATATCAATAGCAGCAATTAGTATTCTGATCAGAATTCTATTTGTCATACATTAAATTTACTAGTACCTTATTTTGTAAAGTGGTGTGCTACTTCATTATAAATTCAAAGGTCTGACTTTAAATATTTATACAAGTAAATACACCGTTGCACCGAGGTACTGAGGCATGCATCTGCATATGAGTTAGTTTTGTTGTTTATCAGCAAAAAGAACAGTTTATTTTATGGCAGTACGATTCATGGCCTGATGATGAATTCTGAACCCATGTGTCTGCAATGAACTCCGATTTTGAAAAAGCAGTTTATAGTGGAGCAATTATTGTATATGTTCTGCATCAGATAATATTTCACTCCAAAATAGAGAGGTTTTCTTTTCCTTGAAATGTTTTCCCAGTGATATGTTTATTGGATTTTTATTCTTCATTTTGAGAAAACTCTGATAGAGTTTCCTGTTTGTTTTTTTATTAGTAAAATTAATAAAAGTGTAGATGTTCCCAAACTGCAGACATTCAGAAGGTCATTTGGGTGCTTTTCTTTTGTATCTGCCTTTGAGTGCAGGACGTCTAACGACCTCTGAATTTGCTCCAGTTCGAATCACAAGTTCCTTTTGGGGAACCAGGAAGTCCCCTTGTCTCCTGTCGATCCCTGTCTGCTCAGCACTCTTTGCAGACGCCCCTTGTGGTGAGTCGGTATCCCCGCATTAGTACAGAGGACTTTTTAACTGAGGGCGAGCTGGCACGCGACATACTGTGTCAGGTGTGCAGCGTGATGAGTCACCATGCGTAGACACTGCAGGATGTTGGGCACAGTCAGCCTCACCAGTGTCCCTCACCACATGTAGTTACAAGTTTTCTTTCTTCTACTGAAAACTTTTCAGGTTTCCTCGCTCAGCAGTGTTTAGGCACACAGTCCTGAGGTGTTAACTATAGTCCCCTCGCTGTGCATTCAATCCCCGGGACTTACTGATTTTATAACCCTTTCACCCCATCACCCGTGTCACTTACCCTCACCCCCGGAACTTCCAGTGTGTCCTCTGTATATCTCAGAATTTCCTAATAAGGGAGGAGATAGTTAAGTATCAGCGTTTCAAATCTTTCTTCTCTTCACGCAAGAAGAGGTGTGATGTGCCTCAAAGTGATACAGGTTATTTGCCATGAAGATTTTTTTTTAATTAAATTATAATTCCTGCTAAGTCACTTCAATCGTGTCTGACTCTGTGCAACCCCATAGACGGCAGCCCACCAGGCTCCCCCATCCCTGGGATTCTCCAGGCAAGAACACTGGAGTGGGTTGCCATTTCCTTCTCCAATGCATGAAAGTGAAAAGTGAAAGTGAAGTCGCTCAGTTGTGTCCGACTCTTCGCGACCCCATGGACTGCAGCCTACCAGGCTCCTCCATCCATGGGATTTTCCAGGCAAGAGTACTGGAGTGGGGTGCCATTGCCTTCTCCAACAATCTGTCATTGATCTGTCAGTAGTTGGCAGCTAAAAAAAAAAAGGCTTTGTGCCTATTATAGGCCAAAGAAGTAGACATAAAATAACCTGGAAAATGTGAAAAAGCTGTCTAAAGCATCTTCTTAGTGGGAACCTTGTGGTTCTGTCCCAGCCACCACACACCCCTCCTCGGCACCTCCCCTCACGTGCCTGCTGGAGACCTTGGGCGCCTCAGCTCTACTCGGCTGTGGTTTTATCTATATTGCTACTTTGATCTCTGAGTTCTTGATCTTGATCTCTTCCTTAATGTTTGTGTCTTGCCATGATTATTTGGAGATTTGGCCTTTGGTAAAGTAAGGCATTGGAAGGACTGATAGTGAAGCTGAAGCTCCAGTACTTTGGCCACCTGATGCAAAGAGCCAACTCACTGAAAAAGACCTTAGTGCTTGGAAAGATTGAAGGCAAAAGGAGAAGGGGCTGACAGTGGTTGAGATGGTTAGATAACATCGCCAACACAATGGACATGAATTTGGGCAAACTCCGGGAGATAGTGAGGGACAGGGAGGCCTGACGTGCTGCAGTCCATGGAGTCACAAAGAGTCAGACTAAGCAGCAACAAACTAAGGCAGGTGTATGAATTAAGACAGAATCCTCCCCTTTTGTAGTAGTTCTGTTGAGGCTTCCCCATCTGTACAGGCTGCAGTCCTTCTAGAATATTCCAAAGAAAAGGAACATTTTCAAAGCTGCCCTCGGAGGGTTAAGAAAATGTGGTAGTCTTTGGCATCAGCCATTGCTGTCAGCCAGCTCTTTACTTCCTGCTCTGTTTCTTCACCCACTGAGCCTCTGACCTGGGAAAGCAGACCTCCTGCCCAGCCAGATGGTGTGTGAGGTGAGGTCAGGAGTGTGAAGGCACTAAGCCTGTACTGGACACGCAGCCCACGTCAGCTGTGGTTTACGTTGATGATCTTTGTGTGCATCTTACGTTGGTCTTCTGCACCAGCCCCACTGGCCATAGCATTTTCATCTCTGTATGTCTAGTTAAAAGGAACCTCACACGTGAAACCCAGAGGGAAGAAGTGGGAGGGCTGGGGCAGTGCCACAGAGGGAGTAACCCTGAGATGGTCCCAGGGGGTGCTGGGCACCTCCGGCCTGGGATCCTGGCAGCAGCTCGCTTTCCTGGAGATACGGTAGCTACTCGAGACTGCTCAGCCCTGCGCTGCCACAGGTCCTCATGGACAGCATCTCCCACTGAGTCCATTTCTGCCAGAAGTTTCCACATCAGAAGGCAAATGAAGATTTGAATCCAAAGGACATTACCTCATCAGAAAGTAATCTTGAAGAGAGCTTCACGGACTTTGGGAACTTCTCATATTCATGAAGAAACTCTCCAAGAAGAGGCCCAAATGGCAGCTGCAAGGGCTCCCAGCGACCTCGCTGGCGAGGGCCCCATGTCCCTGTATGGTGTGTGGTGGGGGCCAGGCAGCTCCCCTGGGGAGCTAGGAGCTGGTGCAGAGCTTCACCCAGAGAACACAGACCCTTGGCTGCTTGCACAGTACAGGCTGAGGACTTGGAAGAGACATCCATCCGTGAACCACAAACAAGAGCGAAACTGATCTGTTTGCTAACACAGTCCACCCCTTTCATTAGTCTAGTTGTTCACCTTAAAGATTCTAGGTCAAAATCAAAGGTTAAGTGGATTATGAGTGTGTGGGTTTCTGTATTCAAGAATAGTATATAATCTGCATATATGTCACACCTCTACTTCGGCTGAATCCAGGGATGGCCAGAGACAGCCAGAGACTGAGTCCTCACCCTCCTAAGCCTCCAACATCTCTAACTGTCATAGCAACCCTGCAGGAACACAGACAGTTCTCCAGATGGCCCAGCAAACTTGGAAAGATTGAGAGCCCTTTTCAGGGCCATGTTGCCAGAGTGTCAGGTCTTGAATCACACTCAAACTTCAGTATTTAAGCCCAAAAGTCCTTCCATCCCACCAGCCAGCCTCTCTTGTATAAGAAAGGCACCTACCTCAGGGCATCTGGATCAGTTAAATACCAGCTTGTAACTTAACAAAAGATGAGCCCTGAAAGGATGCTCTTGAGAGTGATGAAGAACAAAGCCTGGAGAGGTGGGCAACTTGCGAGGATTTCTGAGTGCAGACAGTCCTGGGATGGCCCTTGTAAAGTAGGGTGAACCTGCACCCCTAGGTGAGCCTGAGACCACAAGAGGTACAGGACCATCAGGTCAGTATCTCCCTGGAGCACTTAGGCCAGGATTGAAGCCATGCTTGTCTAGATTAAGAAAGTCTTCCTCTGAACCACTCACACCCCCAAAAGGAAGTTTCCCCCATTGGTAATTTTGTTGGTATTTATACTCAATTTACCTTGAGAATTTGGTGACTTTTAATGTAGTAAATGATGCAGCTTATGCTAAGTGTCAGAGAAAACAGAGCCCCTGACACAATATCTGGCACACAGTGGGCACTCATTTTGTCAAACAAATGAATGAAAATGAGAGTGTAAAGGAGTTCCCTTAAGCACTTGTTGATTCAGGCCATCACACCGTCTCTTTCCATCAGTCACTCTATCAGTACTTTTCCCACCCACGTGCCCATCCTGGCAAAACTCATCTCCTTAAGCTCCATGTGAAAAGGGCTCTCAGCTTTTATCTCAAGAGGATTAAGCCTCTAAGAATGTCCATTCAGCCTCTGATTCTTTTGACACCAATTCTCTTGGTCAAGCTGTGTTGAAAGTGGTTGTCTGACTGTGCCATTTCTCACTGATACTCTTTGGCAAGCTGAAATATTCCAGGTCAGACTGTGGTCCGTCCCTTTAGAAGCTCTGTGGGAGGTCAGCCTAGGTTTGAAGGGTGCTGTCAGACTCTGGGCAGGGCTTCCCCAAACACTGCTCAAGCTTTACCACAGAGTGGGAGAAGGCTGGAAATGGATGATGGCCACGTCGTCACAGGAAACTGTATCCATCCTGGGAAAGAAAACTGCAGTGACGACAGGACTGCAAAGGTGAATGGCAAAGCGCTTGCACTCCGGAGTCTGTCTTGAGTCTGCACCATACCTGTTCTGTCCTAGAGATGCCCAGTCAGGTCTGGATGCCATGCCTGGGGCAGTCAGGAAAGCAGTCTGCTGCTGGGTTGGCCCTGGCCCTGCCCAGGTGGACCTGTGTCTGTGGTAGGAATCAGGCTGCCACGGCTTCACCCTGGGGCCTGCTGCTCATGAGAGCAGAGAACTCCTCACTCCGGATGCTCTATGCTGGCAGCACCCATTTACTGTGGCTGTGGAGGAATGGAGGGCACCTTCTAGGAGAGCTCCTAAGCAGATATGTTCCCAAGAATGAACTCAGAAGTGCCTGAGAAATTCTGCTCAGAGGCTGCCCAGCAGAATCCTATGTGGCCCTTTAAAACCGACCCGTGCACCAGCCACATCCTGAACTGGGTACCCCAGGACCTCCAGGTGTGAGCCCAGGCGTCAGTCTGTGTATGTAACACACCAGGCAACTCTCTAAGCCTGAGAACCATGGAGCAGGGAGCCTCAGAGCTGAACCCTCCTTGTAGGTTATCCTGTGAACCACACTTCTTTTATGCAAGAAACCCCAGTGGAAAGAGGGGGAGGTCAGGCTCTAGATGCTTTGATGCAGTCAGGGCTCAGGGAGGGTGTGACTGTCCAAAGGCTGCTGTGACAAAGCATCGCAGACTGAGAACCACAGACCTGTTTGCTCTCACAGCTGTGGGTGCTAGAAGTCCAAAATCAAAGTGGCAGCAGTGCCCTGTGAAGGCGCCAGGAGCATCCTTCCAGGCCTGCTGCAGCCTCAGGTCTGTGATGGCATAACCCCAGTCTCTGCCTCCAGCCTTGTGTCGCCACCGTCTCTGTGTCTAGACTTCTGTGTCCTCTTGCAGCAGGATAGCAGTCAGAGGAGTCAGTGCCCAGAGTGCATCCAGGATGAGTTCATCTTGAGATACTTCACTGAGTGCATCTGCACAGATGCTGTTCACAGAGCAGGTCCCCTTCTGAGGTACTGGGTGAACGTGAATTTGAGAAGCACTGTTCAACCTGGCAGGGGAGGGGAGGGGTTTCATCCCAGTTTACATTGTTGCCTCTGGTTTGTCACCTACATGATTGCTCCTGGCCCAACTCTAGATGATGATAATGCTGATATTATAATATCATGATATTATGAAAATAAAGAGTCTTCATTCTGACTCTTCTCATCTTATAAATCATTGAGTGCAAATGACTAAAAATATTGTTTTTAAGGGCTATTAATTATGCCAGTAAGATATAACTTCCTGATCAAAATGACTCAAAAGTTAAATATTCCATGACCTCAAGAGTTGAAAATTCACCTCCCGTGACTGAGCAGTGTTACATGGCTGGCACTGTGATTATGAATTATCGTCTGAAATAGCATCAGCAAAGCGGTTTCAGTTCGGTTTTTAAACATTCACTAAAGGTTAGTTACCAGCCTGGCACTTATTTTCAGGTGTAACCATTGAATTGTCCCATAGAAATTCAGGATGTGATGGAAACACCTCTTTTCTGAAGCATCTCCAGGCAACTGGTTGAAAGGAGGAGCTTTTCCCTTCTCTGAGCGTCAGCCATCTTGTGCGAGAACAGAGAAGAACCCCGGGTTGAGAGGTGCCCTGGCCCAGAACTGCTGGCGACATGGCAGTCTACATATGACAAGTGGTTTTGGTTATGGAGCCAACCTGTGTACCTTACGTTCACATAGACAGGTGGTGTTTTGTTGTTGTTTTTTAAATCCCTAAATATAGATGAGTTTTCTGTATTTTCAGAATTGTGAAAGCACCCTTATCCTAATATTTTCTTGTTTTAATTTGAGATTACTGGACAAGCGATTTCTGGGTTTTCAGTAATAATGTTTACCTTTAGAATTAATTTTAGCATTCCATCCCACAATTTTTATCTTATTTAGCAAAAACAGCTGGGTTTGCTGCGTATAGCGCAATGTGAAGGAAAAGTCAGCCTGGATGCAGAAACACACGAAAAGCAGCAGCACTGGGAAACCCAGGGACAGAAAGTAGTTTTTGAATTTAGGTTTAGAATTTCTGCATGCTTCCTGCAGGAATCGCAATTATCCTCCCTGGCTCAGAGATGCCCGGTTCTTTCTCAGTTCAAGGTCACTTTTCTCGCAGCGCTAATAGCATTGTTCACATCTCCTTTTGTTGTTATTCCCTCTCTGGACCCAGCTCTTTCTTCACCAGGGATTTCCTCGAAAGCCAGGACGACCCTCTGCCTTGGAGACACCCCTCAGAGGCTGGGGGACCAAGTGTTTATCTGGCTCTCGTAATGGGTTGTTAAAAGCACTTGTTCATCAGATATTTTCTTTTTCTTTTTATTTGTAGATTTAAAAGTATTTTAGCAGGTGTACATTTGCATATAAAAGAGAACGAAAGATAAGAAGTTGGGGCTTTTTCTCTCTTCCTCAGCGGCATCTCTCTCCTGCCTCCCTTTATTCAGCACATTTTCATTTTCTTTCTTGGTTCCCATTTTCTAGACACAAAATGAATATCAAAAAGAAAAAAGAAAACAATCTCAGGGATCCTTCACCACTTTGCAAGAAGATAGATGATTGGGTTCAGCCAGCTTGTGTGACCAAGTAGGGAAAAATAATATTTATCTCGTGTCATCAGCCTGGAATTGATAGCCAGGGATAGATATTAACCCCCTGGGCCCCTTGCCTTATTTTGTATTTTAAGCTGCAATATTTTCTACTTTTGAAACTCCCAATCTCAGCACAACTTTGAGTATGTGAGAGAAGCCTGACTGAGCGACTCAGAGCTGCAAGCTTGTGGGCATGCGTGTATGCTATTTCTATGTGCATCCGAGCATCATCGTGTTCTTAGAAGTAGTTGTTTTATCTAACTGTTCGCACTACTCAATATTTTTTGAGAGTTTGATATTACTGATGGGAAGAAGTATCTCTCTGGAGTTGGGAGTGACAGGCTACAAAGTGAAGCCTTAATGGGCCACCCAGTCCTCAAATTTGTAGACTTACAAATTTGTAAGTGCAGTGGTGAAGACTCAGGTCTCAGGTCTTTGCACCTTGAAGAGGTGCAAAGGACCCTTGTCCCGACCTTATTCATAACAGGCCAGCTGGAACCTCCAGCTTTGTTCCCTTCCCTGCGTCTGCTCACTCATTTAATGACTGAAGATGCATGGTTGCAGTGTGTAGCCTTCAAGTGATTGATTCTTCACTGCCTTCTTCCAGAAAAACCTTGACTTGGATTGCCACAAATTCAAGTCTGTAGCTTTGCCTTATGATGTTGAAATCCTGGCCAGGTCTTCTGGGCTCTTCCAGAAGAGGGTCTGAATTGTTTGAGCACCCCTAGCAAAAATTGTCCTCTTGCTTCCAAGGATTCTGAAATCTGGTTTGTTTGATACGAATAGCTCCTTCGAAATCCCCAGGGGACTGCTGCAGCCTCCCTGCTGCTGTGTTGTGGGCTCTGCTGGGTCCTTCAGCGGGAAAAGCTGGCCCTGACATCCAGCTTGTGTCCCATGGCTGAGGTTTGTCTCTAGGGGTGCTTGTGCCTCATTCAGTGAACACAAGAAACTTTCTCCCTGCCCTTTGGTTTCAGAGTTGCAGGTATGTTCTGAGTGGCCTGGGCAGTATTTTAATTTTCTTAGGGCAGAAATCTGGTGAGACTAGGCCCATTTTCTCACCTGGCAGCTGTTGGCTGTGGCCATAAGACAGCTGTCTGCCCCCCCCAAGACAGGACGCAAATCCCCTCCTGTCCCCTTGCTGCCCCGCAGCCACAGGACCCAACCTCCCTCCCTCGTTGTCTGGCCAGAGTCACATGTGTGGTCCTGCCTCGCCCCGGAGAATCTGCACGTATACCCTCCCCCGTCCTCGCTGTCTGCGGCAGAATCTGTGATCCGGGTGCTGAAACTCCTCGGCCCTTGTTTCTACAGGCTGCATAGTTCAGCCTTTCCCGGTCATTTTTTGTAAACCAGCCCTTGATTGTGTTGTTCCTTTCTGGATCATCTCTCAGTGCTTGGTCTGCTGTTCTGTGCCGCTCTTCTGACTAAAGAGTGAGGGGAGAAGGACTGGCGTCCTGAGCTCTGCTCCAGCCCCTCCAGCTGCTTTGGGGGTGCTGGTCCTGCCTCAGTTAGTGTCTGTTCTTCAGTGAGTGCAACTAATCCTTTCACCTTTAAACCTACCTCTGCCCTGAAACCATTAGCAGAAGCTTTCACCAGAGGTAAGGGCAAAGGCCCTCAGCTAGCTTTGCCAACCCCGTATTACTCAGGTCTGGGCCGCCACATCCCAGATAAAAACTGTCCCAGGGGCCACTGGTGACTCTGCTCGGAGAAGGACCCCAGGAGGTCTAAGGATCAAATGCCAGTGAGGAGCTGGGTTAGGAAGGAGGCAGGCTCAGGCTGAATGGGTGAGAGACATTAGCTTTCTCCCTCCAAACCGCTGTATGTTGACAGCGGACACAGCTCAGGGAGAGATTCTGGAGTCCTCCGTGTAGGACAGGCAGCAAGCACCCGAGGGAGGTGTGGGGTGTGTGACTGTGGCCCCTGATTTCCAGGTGCTAGGATGGTCCCTGGACTGAGGCAGCTCACTGCCCAGCCCTCCCTCCCAGGCTCAGACGAGCGAGGAGATCCGTTCCGTCTCTTATTTGGACAGAATGCTTAATCCCCACCCCACCCACCAATCTGAAATCACCTCACAACGAGTAGCATGAAGTTTTGCACAAAAATTCTCTCTAGAAAATAAATGATGTGTGTTCCTGATTCCTGAGAAACCTGAGAGCTGGCTCGCTAGAGTGAAATGATTCTCTTTAGAGGGTAGACAGACAAGCCCAGCTTCCAGCTCCAGCCACCAGGGGCCTTTGTTTACCCAGAGGCTGCTCTCTTCTCTTTCTTCCTTTTTCTTTCTTTCTCTTTAAAAAAAATTCTTTCCATCGTTGCTCTCTTTTCCTTGCCCAAATAAGTTTAAATGAATGCAGAAATAGCACATGGTCATTAAAGTCTGGACTTGTATCATAAAAGCTGAAAAACTTTTTGGCTGATCTTCACAACAGCATGTTCATCTCATTTACAGTGATTCTTTCCCTATTCAGAATTCAGACACCCCACCTTTGACTTCATTAACACCTTGCCCGCACCCCAGGTTGCCTTACAGGGACTCTGAAGTGACAAGAACATTAGAATCAATCAGAGTATTATGATGCGCTCCTGTCCGAGTTACCCTGGGACAATGGGCCAGACCAGTTCTACACATGCAAACACAGACACACACACACACACACACTTTTCCCTCCTGCATGTGTCGCATCTGGTGTTTTCTTTAGTAAAGTTTTTAGAATACTAGTTCCAGCATGCACTGATTTCACAACCCAGCAATGTTTTTATTTTTTAAAAAGTTTCCTTAGAATTTATTGTTTTCAAAATAGAATCTCTGATCTGTACTTTTTAAAATTAGATAGCATTTACTACTCCAAAATAGGATGCTCATTTTAAATGCTTATTTTTTATCTCGAGTGATTCTGAGTAGGTAAGTTATGTTTTTTCTCCTTTTGGTAGTTTTTGACCAGTAACAAGGGCCTCGTGGTTCAGTTCTTAAACTGAACCAGCAGGAGCAGGAAGGCAGCCAGTGGCCAACCCCCGTAGTTTGTGGCCCTGTGGGGAGCATGGCCTCGGGGCCGTTTTGCTGTGTCACTGCTGAAACTCTTAAGTCTCCTTTCTCCACTTCACCCATGAGGCCTTGAGACCTGAAGCGGCGGGAAAGCCTGCATCGCTCAGGTCCTTCATGGGACCTCTCTGTAGTGTGCTTTTCCCAGCAGTCTTCCCCACTTAGAGAAGGACCAAAGGGTCTGTGGGTTGTTTCCTGTTTGTCTGTATTTTGTTGACTGTGCTTTTGGTGCTGTATCCAGGAAATCACTGCCAAATCCTGGAGCTCTTCTCCTACCTATTCTTCTCGGAGCTGAATAGTTTTAGGTCTTACACTCAAGTCTTTAATCCTTTCTGAGTTGATTTCTTTGTGTGATGTAAGGTAAGGGTCCAACTTCATTCTCATGCCTGTGGGTGTCCTGTCATCTGCTCCTTTTTCTCACCTGTAGAAATGAAAGCCTACCAGAGGCTGAAGCAGTCTGCCCTCCAGGACAGTGCACACCAGGCCAGAGATGGATTCCAGGAGGCTACAGCCCTCACGTCACAGCTGCCAGGTGAGCAGAGCAACACTGGGAGCCCCCAGCCACCGCCCGGGCTTGTGCAGGGAGGGGTGTGCCCTCTCTGGAGTTTGCTTTGTAACAGGCTGTCACCACCTTAGGATGAGCCAGGGCTCCGTCCTTAACAGCAGGCGTTTGGAAGCAGCTTCCTTCCAGGATGTGTGCTGCCAACAGCCTGTGGACCCTTGGAGTCTGCCTGGCATGTCATGACAGTGCCATCAGAGACACCCCGAACTCCCTCTCCTCTCACACCTTCCAGTTTGTTAACCAGCAGTGGGGTGTGTCATCCGGGCTGTCTCCCTTGTCTGAATGTTGAGGGATTTGAGCTCCTTTAAGGAAAAAGACTGAATCCCAATAAAAGCTCAAATTTAAGCTTAACTGTAGTTCCTTCAATCCAGGATTTTTGTTTTAGTTGTAGTCTTCCTTAGTTTTCTTGAAGGGAAAGACTACCCACTCCAGTATCCTGGCCTGGAAAATTCCATGGACTGCAACTGGGGTTGCAAAAAGTTGGACACAACTGAGTGACTTTCTCTTTCACTTAATTTTCTTACATGTTGTTATCGTATTTTTATTATTTTTCAGTGGTTTCTACTTTATTACATTTTATTTTGTAATATAAGTCACTTCAGCT
Source organism: Neotragus moschatus (assembly GCA_006410615.1). Classification (NCBI taxonomy): domain Eukaryota; kingdom Metazoa; phylum Chordata; class Mammalia; order Artiodactyla; family Bovidae; genus Neotragus; species Neotragus moschatus. Next base: position 1,666,474 of record SJYA01002033.1, read on the forward strand.
CCTATTGTGAAGGTAATGGATTAATAACAGAGGAAGTGTACTTTAACGACTTTCTGAGTTTTCGGTGTAGGGGTGGGTATGTGCTGCATGGCTCATGGGATCTTAGTTCCCTGACCAGGGATCAAACCCGGGCCCTTGGTGGTGAAAGCACTGGGTCCTAACCACTGAACCTTCAGGGAATTCCCTCTAATTTTTATATAAACCAGCACGCTGGAACTTCACCTGTAAGAATGATTTCTTAGCACCACATAATTCCCAGTCCATGTTCAAATTTCCTGATTGTCGCAAGGATGTCTTTATCAAACAGACATTTCGGGGGGATTGTCAGACATGGTCCCAGTCAGTGCTGGGCATGTGCACCGATCTCAGAGCCACCCCAGATTGAATCGTGGACATGTCACATGTTGGTTGGTACACCCGTCTCTACGAGAAGCCACTTTGTTCTCGTATCTGAAAAGACCCAGTTCATTTTAGCAGGTGCAGACCATCTAGGGGCTGAACGTGGACACTTTGTTAAGAGAACTGCTTTGCCTCAGAGGTTACGAGCAGACACACAGGTTACAGGTTAGGAAAACAGCACACGCCTTTTGAGGAAGTGCTCATGCACCCTGTAGCCATGATCTTAGGTGACTGCCAGACTCAGACTGGTAGCAGAAGCATCCAAGGCTGAGGAGGCAGAGGTCAGGGATCACCCTGGCCAGCTCCAGGGAAAGGGCTGGACAGTATGTGTTCCCCATCAGCCTTTTCAGGCTAGTTAAGGAGTGGCCTCAATGGTTCTCAGTGGAGGTTTATTCTCCCCTAGTGAAGGGTCTGGCAGAAGCGCTTAAAGGTGAGTGGGCAGGTACTGTCATCTAGAATACCAGCTAAGGGACGAGACTGGTTCCCAGTTATCGCTGTCTCAGTGATCTTTCGCTGCCCAAGTGTTACAACAGCATGAATCGTCCAGAGGTTGGGGCCACCATGGAGACTCTGCTCGCTTGTGCCTCGTGGCCATTTCAAATGGTGCTGTTTGAGTGACTTCACTTTCTACTCACTCTTTGTCAGTATCACAGGAAACCACCTGCGATAGCAGGTTATCAGAGGAACTCCGTCCCTGTCATTCCCCGCCTTGCCTTCTGTGAACAGCTCTTTCTCTGTTGACGTTTGTTTAACAGGTTAGCGGCCATGCTCACTCTCCACGTTTGTGCTTGCTCCTCTCAGGTTTGAAAACCGGCAGTGGGACATTCAAGACAAAGACAACTCACAAAATCACCTCGGAATCGAGTTTTTCATCCAGCAAAGGGAGTCCTTTGTCAAGGTAAAGTCGTGGAGCCTTTCTGAATCGTGCCAGCAAGACGAGAAATGTCACTCCACCCAGGGTGAAACTCTTGCTGCACATGATTTTGTTGGGTGACTTGATGGAACATTATGGTTTGGGTTTTGTTTATCTGAAGTGACAGTTGAAACTTTAGTCTACCTTTGAAAATATTTGCCCCAGAGCCAAGTATTGTTTTGCAGCTGTTGTTTCCTTGGTTTAAGACTCCATTGACACCTCAGTGAACCACAAATTAGCGTCTACAGCTGCTCGCAGTAGGGCTGCTTAGAAACCACACAATGGAGGGTGTCGGGAGAGGGCAGAGAGAGAACGCAGGGCCTTAAAAGAAATAAAGTGGCCTGTTTCTTCTTTCAGAGACAGCGGGTATATATACAAGCAATTGCTGGATATTTGTTTTTGTATTCCTCTTTTTTTTTTTTTTTTTTACCAAGTATTTGGGCTGGACTGTTATTTCCTTTTCTCATATTTTCTTGCTTATTTTCAAACATGAAAATTTATCTTTTCACATTTTTAAAAATGTAGTTTAAAACTGTAAGTTTTTAGAGCAGTGATAAGCGAGTTGTATGCTAGATTTGCAATCACATAAATTCTGACTGTGCAATGGCATTGAGTCACTGAGGAAAAGTTTATGGGTGGGAGTAGAAGCAGTTGTCTGATGACATACCTACCTTTTTGCTTTGAGCTAAATATCGTTTAAAACAACACACAATTGCCTTTGCAACATTTCCTGTGAAAAGATGTCCTATAGATGATTCTGTTACATTTGAAATAATTACTTGCCCTAGTGAAATTTTAAAACAGAAACTTTACATTTCTGACGTTCCATAAGATTAACTTCACTTGTTTAGAAATGTAGTATTTTTACAGTGAAAAAAAAATTCATTTTCATTTATGTTTCGAAAACTCTACAGTATTTTTAGGACCTGGAATATATTTAAATGAAGTTGATTTTTTGAAATTAAGTTCTTGACTTTGGAAACTTGATATGTTCAATTTTAGGGAATCACTCTTAATTTTTAGAAACTATTATTTTTAAGACCTGCATTTTTATCTATGTTTTTGAAGGAAGTGAGAGATAATGAATAACTGGATAAGAAGAGTTTTAAAGTATATTTTTATGAGCTTACTGTAAATTCAAGTTCTAGGTCTCCTGAAAGGAATTTTAAAAGATAATAAATTCTACAGGTAGTTTTCAGGGATTAATGTCACCATTTGGCTTAATAATACATCCCTTTAGTTTTTAAAGATTGTTAGAAGTCTTTGTTTTAGAGGTCCTAAAAAAACACAATTCTTCTTAAATTTTTCTTATATATTCCCCACTTTGGGCAATGTTTAAACACATTCAGAAAGCAGTCAGATTCTGTAGAACATTTTTCTCAGTCTGATCATTTGACATTTCATAGCTCGCATCAGTATTTCATTATAAAATCAAATTTCTTTTCCCTTCTGTTTGAGGCAGGGGCCTTTTGTTATTACTGTCATTTCTGCATGAAATTTATTTCCTAAGTTACACGTAATCACATCATCTCCTTTAAGGAGAAAAAAAGAAAGCCCTTCAAGAAACCCTTGGTTCTCCACACTTGATAATAATCCAGTGATGAAAGTTCTGGGCTGAAGTGTGTGGGTTTGGCTCACTGTTGGTCACGGTTGGTTCTTGTGCTGGGTTTGGTGTTCATATGCCTCCCCAGGCTCGCTCTTTGTGCCTGGACTCACTGAAATTTCTTAGAGGCTTACATTTAAGGACCCCACTTACTGCAGTCATTCCTCGTGCTTTATTGCTTTTACAAGTGGTCTCGAAACCCAGTACTCGAGAATAAACATAACAGCGCAGTGCTGCTGTAGCACTTTTAAAATTCTTCTTTGCTCTATTTTGTCAGTGAGCTGATGAGCAACCTCAAAAAAAAAAAAAAAAAAAAAAAAAAACCCTTCTCCACAATTAAAAAAAAAAAAAAAAAAGAAAAAAAACCCCTACTAATCAATTACATACACTGAGCACATAAATAATAAATATTTGTTGAATAAATGAATGAAAGAAAGCCCTTGGATTTGAGAACCNAAAAAAAAAAAAAAAAAAAAAAAAAGACCCTGCTGGACCTTTAAAAAAAAAAAAAAAGGCTTCCTCTGATGTCCTAGAGACAATAATTATGATGTGCTAGTTAAGCCCAAACTACAGCTGAGGGATTTTACTTTAAAGCAGCGGCTTGGGCGCAAAAATGCATTTATAGCTCTTTGTCTGCACCTCATTATGTGTGGGCCTGATTCATTAAGTAATTGGTTTGCAGTTGTTTACATGAGTATTAAGGCCTTCCTTTCAGCCGCCTTTGAGAGATACATTGTGCAAATGTTGCCTGTGATGAATGCAGAATGAGGGCCAGAGGGTCCGTCCTATTGGCTAAACAGTGCACTCTGTTGAAAAGCCAGAGAAAGGGATTGGGCGCTGCTTTGCATAGCAATGACTTTCTTAATAAGCGTTACAGATTAATACACACCAGCTATAAAAGATGCAAAGAGATACTCTTAGCACATTTATCCCTGCTCATTTCATTGTGATGGTGGTGGGGTCCCTGTGCTTTCATATTCCGTTTTCTCGAGCCACGGCTTCAGTGCCTGAGCGTAATAGAATCCGATGTTTATTGTATTATAAATCACGGGCAAGTAGGCAGATCGGCAACAGTTTATTATTAAAGATTCTTTCAGTGTAAATCTTTTCTCCCATTGTATTTGCCTGAGCAAAATCATTTTGTGGTTGAGTGGGGATGAAAGGCATAATGTACGAAGGAGTGAGTCCTAATAGGAAGCTGTTCTCCGAGTAAAGACCACTTGTCCCCTTTTGTTCAGGGGTGCATGCCGGAGCTTCCTCTCCTCCGCAAACATTGTCTCGCCCCACCTTCCCCAGGAAGCCGTTTCCACTCTCCCGGATTCATGTATTCAACCGAAGAGAGTATTTTAACCGCCTACCACGTTAACTGCAGTTTACTGCCTGGATCGAGATAACCTTTACCGAAAGAAAAGGAAGTGTGCTTGTAACATAATTGCCTGGGGAAAATGTAGCAGAAGTCACCCAGCCGCCTCACCCTGGCAGGGCCCGCTGTGGGTGGTTTTCAGGGCCAGCCCTGCGGCCCCAGGATCAGCCAGTGGAGGGCGCCAGGCAGCAGTGCTCCAGTGGGGCCTGTGCTCCAGCCATGCTCCAGTGGGGCCATCCTGGCTCTGCTTGCCTGGCCCTAGGGCCACTTCCCCTGGGATGATCTGAAGATCACAAGGAACCTGTAGTCCAGAGAAATAAACACAAGGTTTTCCGGGATGGCCTTGAGGTTCTAGGGTAAAAGCCCCACGTCTCTGGCTTAGCAAATCTACATTCTCCTTATATTCTACCAAAGTAGCAGCTCCCTAAAGATTCCACATGTTTCTTGTCATAAGCCCGCCTACTTTACCCCCACCCCCACCCCGCCTTGGCCTGAAAGAACGGTCTTTGCTTGATTGGCTGAAGGGAAGGAATAAGGAAATTGACCCCTAAAAATGGCATCTCCTGCAGGGCCCCTGGTTGACCATCAGGGGGCGCTCAGACTTTGTCTAATTAAAGCTCTCCGCCTTCAGTAGACCTCCAAAATTTAAAATCAAGGATTCACAGTGGTTTGTTGGCACGCTGATTGGGAAAATTGTTTTTTCTTTGTTTCTGAATTATCTTTTTGCCTTATATTTTTTCAGAAATATGTCTGGAGGAAAATTCTAGCTGAAGACACTATGTGAGACATTTTAATACTGATTTTAGCCAGCAGTCAAGATCATTAGAAGTTACAGAGTTCAGAGTCTAGAGACCACGTCTTCTCATAAGTCAGTTATTCTTTGCTGGCTTTTGATCAGACCCTAGAACTGCAAGGACTCTTCCAACGGGGGGGCCCTTCCTCGTCGTCCCCAGCACCAGAGGCCAAGTTCTTGACAGGACCCTCGAAGTCTCACTGCCAAACTTGATGGACGTGGCCTCAAAGCCACAGTAGCTTGAGTATATTTGTTAACGGGCTATACATACATTTTTCTTTCAAAAATATGATACTGACCATGAGGGTGAGAGTCAGTGTGTTACTAATATTAGAACCTCCCCAGCTCTGAGGAGCTCCTGGGGCCTGCACCACCACCACTCTGCACCCCTCCCCCTCAAGCCTGGGCCTGCCTCCTGGGACCCTATGCTCACCTAACAGCCCTGACACCCCTTCACAAGCGCAGCGCGTCATCAGCCCTGGTGTGACTTGATAAGGAATCTCTTAAGAACCCGTAGAGCTTCCCTGGTGACCCAGATGGTAAAGAATCTGCCTGCAATGCGGGAGACCCAGGTTCGATCCCTGGGTTGGGAAGATCCCCTGAGAAGGGAAAGTCTGCCCACTCCAGTATTCTGGCCTGGAGAATTCCATGGACTGTATAGTCCATGGGGTCGCAAAGAGTCGGACAGGACTGAGCGACTTTCACTTTCATGTTAACTATGTAGACTGTTTCTAGCACTGTTATTACCTTTTGTTCATATAACATGAACAGTCAATACTGTCAATTTCAGCTGTTCTCTCTATTACCCATGTCAGCAGGGTCACATCCTAGGTGCTCACAAGATGCTGTGCCTAGAGTAAGACCTGCTGTTTAAGACCCTGGCCAACCTTAACTTCTTACATGTAGCAGAGCTGAGAACAAAAGTGATTTCGATGAGAGTTGTCCCAGTCGTGTGTCCTAATCCCTTATCTGCAGCAAGGGAATGTATAAACAACATGGGAAACTGAGATGGCTTGATGGACAGACAGAGGGAAGACATACGATGAAGCCAGAGTGGTGGAATGTTGACAGGTGGGCACACGGTGCTCCCTCTGCGGAGGGGGAGGTGCCACCCTGCTGGGGCACTGTGCAGATGCTGTCCTGTTGGAATGTGACCAGTGGAGCGTGGCCACACCTTAATCCATTCAGCTGTCCTGGTGTCTGATTTGAAAGAGCTCTGTTTGGAAATAGGACCTCCAGTCGAATGGTGAACTTCTAGGGGAAAAAAAAGAACCCACAAACCCTGCCCTCTTGGACTGCAGGAGTCACCCACGAGGCCGGGGAGGGCAGACTCCTTGGCGTGAGGCCCTGCTTCATGAAGTCCTCAGTGGACCCAGCCCTGGGCCTCTATCTGGTTCTGGGTGCAGCCTGCAGGCTGAGAGAAGTTTTACATTTTTTAACAATTGGGAAAAATCCAGAGAGAAATAATGCTGCCTGACACCTGAAAGTTATATGAAATGCAAGTTTCAGCATCTCTCCGTCAGGTCTGATCAGAATACAGCCACATCCACTAGTTCACATACTGCCCGTGGCTGTCTTTGTGCTGTAGCCAGAGTCAAGTAGTTAACAGAGACCACACACCTGCGCCATTTACCCTCCATAGCTCACTTTTGTTGCCCCTGCCACACAGACTGGAGGTGTGACGTCCACACTGTCGGGGAAGTTCAGGCCATCAGGGTCCGGATGCGTTACATCTGATGCACACAGGGACCTAGCCCGTGGCCTGTAACCTGAACTCTTGTATTCTTATGCTTTGGGGAGTGTATTTGGTTTGGGTTTTTCTCTTACGGTACCTTACAGTAATAGGTGCACAAGATGGCTCTGTCTACACACGGGAGATTTCTCACACCATCTCCACTGGCCTTGACTCTTAAGTTAGACGTGACCCAGAGAAAGAAATGTTGACCCTGCAAGTCACATGTAATAAAAACCAGCCTTGCACTGCAGTGTCACGTTGACTTGCAGGGATGGCTTCCCAAAGGGAAAAATACTTGATCCTAAAGGGGTGAGACAGAGAAGGCAATGGCACCCCACTCCAGTCCTCTTGCCTGGAAAATCCCATGGACAGAGGAGCCTGGTGGACTGCAGTCCATGGGGTCGCAGAGAGTCAGACACGACTGAAGCGACTAAGCAGCAGCAGCAGCAGCAGCAAGGGGTGAAAATGGTGTTGGAAACACCCAGGAGCATCTTCCACCTTCCTTGGTGAACACGGATGTTTAGTTTTGAAACTTGTTTCTGGGTGGACATTTGAACAACCAGATCTGAACTCACACAGAAACAGGCAGATTAAATAATCTAACATCAAATGTTGATCAAGTGCCTTTAGGCAAGGCCCTAACAAAGGTCCATCTAGTCAAGACTATGGTTTTTCCAGTAATCATGTATGGATGTGAGAGTTGGACTGTGAAGAAAGTTGAATGCTGAAGAATTGATGCTTTTGAACTGTGGTATTGGAGAAGACTCTTGAGAGTCCCTTGGACTGCAAGGAGATTCAACGAGTCCATTCTAAAGATCAGTCCTGGGTGTTCTTTGGAAGGAATGATGCTAAAGCTGAAACTCCAGTACTTTGGCCACCTCATGCAAAGAGTTGACTCATTGGAAAAGGCTCTGATGCTGGAAGGGATTGGGAGCAGAAGGAAAAGGGGATGACAGAGGATGAGATGGCTGGATGGCATCACCAGCTCAATGAACGTGAGTTTGAGTGAACTCCGGGAGTTGGTGATGGACAGGGAGGCCTGGCATGCTGCAGTTCATGGGGTCGCAAAGAGCTGGACATGACTGAGTGACTGAACTGACTAACTGAACTGTGATTACTGAGGTTCACTTGTTCCTTCTGCATGTATTGCTGAGCACCTGCTAAGGGCGGGACACTGGGTACCCGGGGAATGAAACAGGTATAGTGGGTGTTCTCATGGAGCTGACAGCCTAAGGGCAGTCACGTGTCAGTGTTTAACAGAAGTGGCTGTGAAAGAGCAAATTTGATGAAGACTTGGGGATGGAGGGTGGGGTGGAGGGGATGGGGAGGCTATAGCAAGAAGCCCAGTGAAGTCTAGGCATCAACCTTGGAGGCGCTGTTCAGGCTTCTTTTGCCAAAAGCAATGGAAAGGCATTGAAGAATTTTCATTTTCAGCAGGGAGGCAGAGTAATCAGAGTCGTGTTTCAAAAGCTCACTCTTACTGCCAAGTGGAAAGTGGGCTGGAGGGAACACGGTGGATGTGGTGTCGCCAGTTAGGGGGCTGCTAAAAGGCAGGTAGAGACACTCCTTTGGCCTACCAAGTAGTAGCAGTGCCAGTGGATAGGGGACGAGTGAGGACTTGGGAAGTGCAGGGAGGCAAGCTTGGTAGGACCTAGTGACTGATTGGGGATGGGAGAGCACAGGAGTTGTGAAGCGTTGGGAGGGAATTGAAGCTTGGGGTGCCATTGGCCAAGACAGGAAAAGGACCCAGGTTTGGTGAAGAAGCATGAATTTGGTTGTGGGTGGACATGCTGGCTGGCGTGCGGGCCATGAGATGCTTCGGAGGCAGCCAAGTTGAGTCAGCCAGTGAGCTCTGGACATGCGTGTGGAGCTCAGAGCAGAGGCCACGCAGTAAGGACCTGGTGTGTGCTTACCTGCCTCTGTGCCCTTGTCTTACCCTGGCCTGGAAATCCCTTCCAGCTGCCACAGTAGAGTCCAGGGGGCGCCTTGCTTCCTTGGGATCTTGCAGCCATACCACCACTACCCCATCATCCACCTGTTCTCTTAGTCCTCCCTGTAGTGCTCCTGCCAGCCCCTTGCCAACCAGGTGGCTCTAATTATTTGAATATCAACTGGCAAATTAGTCTCTCTCTGCATCTTTATAGCATTGTTATATCTGCTGACCCTTGCCCCAGAGTGAGCCCCGTGTCCTCGTGAAGTGGGAGCTGGATAAATAGTAGACACAACCCACAACAATATTTTTTTTGGATCTGTCTTCTAAAGGAAATAAAAGCAAAAATAAATGGAACCTAAAACAAAATTAATGGGACCTAATTAGACTTAAAAACTTTTGCACAGGAGAGGAAACCATTGACAAACCGAAAGACAGCCTACAGACTAGGCGGAAATATTTGTTAATGATATGACTGATAAGTGGTCAATATCAAAAATAAATAAAGAGCTCATACAAATAAATATAAAAATGGGCAGAAGGCCCAAAGAGACATTTTTTTTTTCAGGGACGTGGAGATGACCAACAAGAACAGAGAAAGGTGCTTCAACTTGCTGATTGTTAAAAAAATACAGATCAAAACCATAATGAGGTCAAAATGGCCATCTTTATAAAAGAGCACAAATAACAAATATTTGTGAGACTGTAGAGAATGTAACACTTCATACATTGGTGAGAATGTAAATTGGTGCAGCCACTGTAGAAAACAGTACGGAAGGAGGTTTTTCAGAAAAACTAAAAATAGAGCTATCATATAACCCAGCAATTCCACTCTTGGGTATATATCTGCAAGAAATGAAAATACTATTGAAATGATACATGCACCCCAGTGTTGCCAAGAGATGGAAGCAGCCTAAGGGCCCACCAGCACATGAGTGGGTAAAGATGTGGTCCATATGTACAATGAAACACTGCTCGGCCACAAAAAGGATGAAATTTTGTCATTGACAACAACGCTGGTGGACTTGAAGGATTTTACACTAAGAGAAGTAAGTCAAAGAAAGACAAATACTGTATGATATCCCTTAATGTAGAATCTAAAAAAAAAATAGAATAAGACAGTGCATGTAATTAAAAAAAACAGGCTCATAGACACAGAGAACGCTATCAAGGACCTAGTCTAGAGCGCAGGGGACTCTACTCGATAATCTGTTAATGACCGTTATGGGAAAAGGATCTAAAAAAGAGTGCTCCAGTAGGTAAGACTCCGTGCTTCCGGTGCCAGGGGCCTCAGGTTTAATCCTTGGCCAGGGAACCAGATCCCACATACCTCAACTAAGAGTCTACATGCTGCAACTAAGGGCTCGCATACCACAACGAAGACTGAAGATCTCACGTGCTGCCAGTAAGACCCAGCACAGCAGAAAAATAAATATTTTTAAATAAATATAGAGTGGAGGTATGTGTATAACTGATTCACTTTGCTATACAACAGACACTAATACAGTGTTCTAAATCAACTATTCTCCAATAAAAATTTTTCAAGATACAGTGAACAAACTAGTGGTTGCCAGTAGGGTGGGCTTTGGGAGGGGATTAAGAGATACAAGTTTTATTGTACAACACAGGGAATATAGCCAACATTTTATAATAACTATAAATGGAATATAACCTTTCAAAATTGTGAATCACTGTGTTGTATACATGTAACATATAATACTATACATCAGCTATATCTCAAAGCAAAGAAACAGGTACCAAGTTTAAAGGGAACATTTACAGATGTTCAGCCTAGAAAATTATGCTTTCATGGAGCTTCTTTTCTAGGAAAAAAAAATGTAAATTATGGCAGCTGTAGCAGAAGGCAGATTTTCGAGTGCTAGGTTGGCCCAAAGGAATAGAGGTGAGTCCCCAGGGTTTCCGGAGTCACTGGTGGTCCTCGTCCTTTCTCAGCCCTCTTCCCAGCTAAAGGCCAGAATCTGCCTTCATGGAATAATCTCCAAATGTAAACTCCAGTGAACACTTCAACAGAAACATGAGAAAAACATCAAATGTCAAGCCATACACAAGCGACTATTTCTTTTTTAATATCCCCTTGACCGTTTACTACAAACCTTAAAGAATTTAACTGTAATTAAAAGCTTGGATGGTGCTCCCAGAGATGAGTCTCACATGCATGACAATTGGGAAAGGGAGAGAAGGTGATGGAGGTAGGCACCACCTCTTACAGAGCCACCTTCTCAAGCCAACAGCTTCAATAAGCGTGTGTGTCACCCAGCGTCAGATGCATCCTTGGACCCTCACATTTTCACCCTCATCATATAACCTCTGTGGTTATATGATAGCTCTATTTTAGAGCTGTTGACACACAGAAACCTGAACACAGGTGACAGGACACTTGAGTTTTTCTCCACCCAGAGTCAGTGTCCTTAATTAAGCACACGGAGTTTATTGTGACCTCCTCATTAAATGGTTGAATGTTGGTATCGCTGGCTTGATGGAGGTAAGTTTTGTAACCTCCTGGCTTACTTCTCGCTGCTCCCAGGTCGTCTACTTCCAGCTGGGCTGGCAGTGATGAGTTGTGCCCGCTTCTGTGCCCCCGGGGCCTGCCGCCTGCCTCCCACCCCCAAAGCCTTCCCAGCAAGCAGGAGACCAAGGCTCCTGGGACCCTTCCACCAGAGAGCATCAGTAGGTGCCTCTGGGCCCCCAAGGGTACCCTGACATTTGCTTTCTGCTTTTAAAACTCGGGGAGTAAACATAAACTTTCTGGCCTCCTAGTGAGTAACAAGTGCCTCTTTCCTCACTTACTCCTTGTAAAACTGTTAGTCTTTTTTTCAAAATTTAGGTTCTGTTTCTTTATTTTACAGGCATGAAAATGAAGGGAAGCTAACTACCAATTTAAAGTCTAAAGGTAAGAGAAACAGTTGGAGACCAGACTGTCACTTTGTGTTTTAATGAAAAGGGTGGTTTGTGACGTGTGGTGTCATCTGCACCTTTAAGGGAGATATGAGGGGGTGGAGAGCCTGCCTGTGCTCTCAGGCCTGAAGGTCTCCCTGGAAGGACCCCGGGCTTCTACTGAGAACAGGAGGCTTCTCCCTGGGAAGGACCCAGAGGCTCCTCCTGTGGCCAGGGGCCGCAGCATTTTAACTTGCAGGTATGAGTTTGCCAGGGATCCTGGCCTGTGCTCTAGGCACGTCTGCTCACGTGCACCACATGAGGTCCCCAGGAAGCCCTCTGTGGGCTGGGTTGGTGAAGTTGAGCTAATCAGACTACAGAAATGTTGAGCTGCTCTCTGGTTTTCTCTTCCAGGCTTCTGGAGCGAGTCCAATGAGAGTAACTCAGAAATCGAAGCTGCTTTACGTCCCAGGACACCATAACATGTCCACCAATGATTTTGATGATTTTTATGACTTACAAGCTGTAATATCTGTTAGAAATAAAGTCTTCAAACAAGCTAAGTCCCTGTGTTCAGACGTAATGTCCAAAATCAATGTGCCGTTTTAAGTTTTCTAGTTGTTTAACATGAAAAGTTGGTCCTAACAATCTTAGGGACCATATTGTTATTCCAGTGAAATTTCATGATGTAAATATAAAGTGGCATATTTGTTTTGAAGCCTTATCCAGAAGCACAGTGATGAATGCTGTGCCCATCAAAACCCAGTTGGTTTCTCTGGAGAAGTTGACAGGCTAATTCTAAAATTCATAACAAAATTCAGGGGACCCAAAATAACCAAATCAGTCTTGAAAAAGTTGGAGATTGCACTTCGCAATAAGTCGCAAAACTTACTTTGACACTTACTGAAATGCTGCAGTAAGTAAAGATGGTAGAGTAGCTCAGATGGTAAAGCATCTGCCTACAATGCAGGAGATCTGGGTTGGATCCCTTGGTCAGGGAAACCCCCTGGAGAAGGGCATGGCAACCTATTCCAGTATTATTGCCTGGAGAATTCCATGGACAGAGGAGCCTAGTGGGCTGTAGTCCTTGGGGGCAGGCTACAGTCCAAGAGTCAGACACGACTGAGCAACTTAACACACAGACAATTAAGACAGTGTGGTACTGCATGAAATGTTGATTTACATATAATCTAGAATTGATGATCCAGAAATAAACTGTCAAATTTATGATCAGTTGATTTTCAGTAATGTTGCCAAGACCATTCAGTGGGGAAAGAATTGGTATTCTCAACAAATGATGCTGAGACAACTGGACAGTCTCATGCGAAGGGATGATATTGGATCTCTACCTCACACTGTGTACAAACAGAAACCCAAAATGGGTCAAAGACCCAGTGTAAGAGCTGAACTATCAGATTCTGAAAAGGAAACATGGGTAAACCCTTGTGACTTGAATTAGGCAAGATACCAAAATCACTAACAGAAAAAAACAGTCACGATCATAAAAACGAACATAGAAACGGTCACAGATCAGAGGAGACAAGAGATATGACATCTCAGTGAAATGTGGGACCCTGGGTTGGGTCCTTGAACAAAAAGAGTGGACATTAATGGAAAATTTGGTGAAATCCAAATCAAGTCTGAAGTGTAGTTGATAAGATAGGGATTCCCTGGTGGCTCAATCAATAAAGAGTCTGCCTGCAATGCAGGAGACCTATGTTTGATTTCTGGATTGGGAAGATCCCCTGGAGAAGGATATGGCAACCCACTCCGGTATTCTTGCCTGGAAAATCCCATGGAAGAAGTCTGGCAGGTTACAGTCCATGGTGTTGCAAAGAGTCAGACACGACTGAGCAACTTCACAGCACAGCTTAGCTGATAGTGATGCCTGGTGTTCGTTTCTTAGTTTTGACACATGCACCACAGAAACATGAGATTAGGGGCTTCCGTGGTGGTCTAGTGGCTGAGAATCCAAGCCCACAAAACAAGGAGTCCAGGTTCCATCCATGGTCAGAAAACTAGCCCGCCTGCCACAACTGAGACCCGGGGCACCCAAATAAATAATGAATATTTTTTTTAATGTGGGATTAGAGGAATGTACCACTAGAGGAAACTGAACCTGAGTGAAAGGTACATAAGAACTCTGTGATCTTTGCAGCTTCTCTAAAAATCTAAAATTAGTCTACATACACACAAGTCCAGCGGTCAACATTACTGACGTTTGGGTGATTGCTTCCAGAGTTTTTCTATGCATATAAATCCTTTAAAAACTCTCATAAACACTTTTAATTTTAACTCTAGATTTTAGCAAGTCTAAACAGTTTATACCCACTAAGAAAACAGAACAAGCTCTTCAGCCAGGACGCTTCCTGGATATTGTCAGGCATGCTGATGGAACGTACAGAGTCCTGCCTCTGAATACCTTCTATCAGAGGCCACACATGTGAGCACTGAGGTCCAGAGCAAAGCCTCAGTTTGTGCTGGACTTCAACATGAGTATACCTTACATTCAGTAGTGGTAGGGAAGGCCTGGGGCCCAATGCCATTATCAAGCAGAATTTTCCACTGAAAATTAATGCATTTTGTTTTCTTTTCAGTTACTTTCTATTTATCTCCAGTGACCCTGGTTTAAAAAGAAGCGGTATAAATTTNAACACACAGACAATTAAGACAGTGTGGTACTGCATGAAATGTTGATTTACATATAATCTAGAATTGATGATCCAGAAATAAACTGTCAAATTTATGATCAGTTGATTTTCAGTAATGTTGCCAAGACCATTCAGTGGGGAAAGAATTGGTATTCTCAACAAATGATGCTGAGACAACTGGACAGTCTCATGCGAAGGGATGATATTGGATCTCTACCTCACACTGTGTACAAACAGAAACCCAAAATGGGTCAAAGACCCAGTGTAAGAGCTGAACTATCAGATTCTGAAAAGGAAACATGGGTAAACCCTTGTGACTTGAATTAGGCAAGATACCAAAATCACTAACAGAAAAAAACAGTCACGATCATAAAAACGAACATAGAAACGGTCACAGATCAGAGGAGACAAGAGATATGACATCTCAGTGAAATGTGGGACCCTGGGTTGGGTCCTTGAACAAAAAGAGTGGACATTAATGGAAAATTTGGTGAAATCCAAATCAAGTCTGAAGTGTAGTTGATAAGATAGGGATTCCCTGGTGGCTCAATCAATAAAGAGTCTGCCTGCAATGCAGGAGACCTATGTTTGATTTCTGGATTGGGAAGATCCCCTGGAGAAGGATATGGCAACCCACTCCGGTATTCTTGCCTGGAAAATCCCATGGAAGAAGTCTGGCAGGTTACAGTCCATGGTGTTGCAAAGAGTCAGACACGACTGAGCAACTTCACAGCACAGCTTAGCTGATAGTGATGCCTGGTGTTCGTTTCTTAGTTTTGACACATGCACCACAGAAACATGAGATTAGGGGCTTCCGTGGTGGTCTAGTGGCTGAGAATCCAAGCCCACAAAACAAGGAGTCCAGGTTCCATCCATGGTCAGAAAACTAGCCCGCCTGCCACAACTGAGACCCGGGGCACCCAAATAAATAATGAATATTTTTTTTAATGTGGGATTAGAGGAATGTACCACTAGAGGAAACTGAACCTGAGTGAAAGGTACATAAGAACTCTGTGATCTTTGCAGCTTCTCTAAAAATCTAAAATTAGTCTACATACACACAAGTCCAGCGGTCAACATTACTGACGTTTGGGTGATTGCTTCCAGAGTTTTTCTATGCATATAAATCCTTTAAAAACTCTCATAAACACTTTTAATTTTAACTCTAGATTTTAGCAAGTCTAAACAGTTTATACCCACTAAGAAAACAGAACAAGCTCTTCAGCCAGGACGCTTCCTGGATATTGTCAGGCATGCTGATGGAACGTACAGAGTCCTGCCTCTGAATACCTTCTATCAGAGGCCACACATGTGAGCACTGAGGTCCAGAGCAAAGCCTCAGTTTGTGCTGGACTTCAACATGAGTATACCTTACATTCAGTAGTGGTAGGGAAGGCCTGGGGCCCAATGCCATTATCAAGCAGAATTTTCCACTGAAAATTAATGCATTTTGTTTTCTTTTCAGTTACTTTCTATTTATCTCCAGTGACCCTGGTTTAAAAAGAAGCGGTATAAATTTCCCTCTTCAAATACTCTTTAGGGGAAAGAAGATAATTGACTTTTGAAAATATATGAAGAGGAGGAGCTCTGCTCATCAACAACTTGCTGACCTATTTTAGGGTCTCTGCCAGGGTTAAGCTCCCAGGGAGGTTGTGCACTGGGCCCACAGCTTGTCTTGCTTCCCACGTAAGAGCAGAATCACAGCCTAACAACCTGTGTTTTCTTTTGCCCTCAAGCAACTACCACTCAGAAGACTGGCCCCAGGTGTTGGTGTTCTTTTCCCCTACATCAACCCATGCTCTGACACTGTCTGAAGGTCCTACAATTCCGTTCCATTCTGATAGTACCTGGAGTTAGCGCAGACCCCAGAGTTTCCTGGCTCAGTCCCATAAGGCCAACCCCTACTTCAGACGCCAGTTAGAGGCTGTAGGGCCCCAGATTCCCAAAATCTCCATCTGATTGCTCTGTAAATTGAGGTCCCCACAACTTGAGTCTGATAATCTGTCAGAATGGCTCACAGGGGGACCCAGTGAAACACTTCCTTAAATTTACCAGTTTATCATGGAGACCATCCAAGTGCAAAGATGTATAGGGTGGGATCTGGGGAAAGGCACGGAGCTCCCATGTCCCCAGTGGGTGCAGTTCCCTCCCAGCACTGGCACTAGCTGAGCAACCCAGAAGCACTGTGAATCTTTGGTGATTTTATGGCAGCCTCATCACATAGGCATGATTGATTATTAACTCCACTTCCAACAACCTCAATGTCCACTGACAGATGAATGGATGAAGAAGATGTGATACATAGATAGAATACTACTCAGCCATAAAAAAAGAATGAAATAGGGTCATTTCCAGCAACATGGATGGACCTAGAGATTATCATACTAAGTGAAGGAAGTCAGAGAGAGACAAAGACCATATCACTTACATGTGGCATCTAAAATACGGCACAAATCAACTTGCCTATGAAACAGACTCAGACATAGAGAAGAGACTTGTGGTTGCCAAGGGGGAGAGGATTGAGAGAGGCTGGGGTTAGCAGATGCAGGCTATTATACAGAGAATGGATAAGCAACAGGGTCTACTGTAGACCACAGGGAGCTATATTCAATATCCTGTGATAAACCATAATGGAAAAGGATACAAAAAAGAATGTATGTATGTATAACTGAATCACTTTGCTGTACAGGAGAAATAAACACAACATTGTAAATCAGTTATACTTTAATTAAAAAAATGACACACCTCTAGCCCCCTGCACTCTCCAAAGAAGGGGAGCCTGGAGCTGATAGTTTCAAGCTTCTAATCGTGGCTCTGTGTTTTCAGTGTCCAGCTCCCTCTCCTACAGCTCTCCAGGAACTCCCACCCCCACCCCAGAGCCACCTCATTAGGAAAAAAAAAAAAAAAACACACTTCTTTGCCCAGGGAATTCCAGGGGTTTTAGGACTTCTGTGTCAGAAACCCGGGGCAGAGATCAATACGTATTTCACAATCTCTTATTTCACACTAGTCAAAGAATCAAATTTTGTGAGCTTGGTTAATATGATGAAATCAATGCTTAGAACCCACAGTGTTGAGAATTCAACTCTAAATCTGGGGCGACCACCCTCCCAGCTCTACCAAGTGAAGTTTGGATACAGCTTGAACAAGCTGTGTATCCTGACACTTCCTGTGTGTCAGGCTCTGGGGGGCTAGACTTTGGGAGTACAGCGCTGGATCTGATATAGTCACTGACCTCGGGCACCCTCACTCCAACAAGGGTGAAAAAGCCTGAAGCTCAGCACATTATGTACAGCCCCTTCGGTAGATGCCTTTGTCCCTGAAGCTCTGAGGAGCGAAAACACTATTCCTCCTGCGGCTGAGTTGGGGAACTTTCATGTGGGAGGTGACATTAGCACAGGACAGGGGGGGCCTGGAGGAACAAGAACACTCCAGGCAGAGACATGACCCCAGCAAGGCCCAGAAGCGTAAGGGAACTGGTGCAAATCAAACAGTCCTCATGTGAGACCAGTGCAGGACATGTGCAGCAAGGATGAGGGCTGGAGGGGCGCCCGAGAGGAAGAGGGGCTACAGACTATGGGAGCAAGGGGGGAGGCTACAAAGTGTGGGTGATTGACGCCAAGTTTGTCTCCAAAGAAGATACAGATGTTGGAGAAGAGCATTAGAACCAGTGAGAGTTTTGATATAAAAGCAATTTCAACAATCAACAGTATAGGGACTTTCCTGGTGGTCCACTGGTAAAGAATCTGCCTTGCAATACAAGGGACAATGGGTTCGATTACTGGTCAGGGAACTACGATCCCACATTGCTGCAATGCAACTGAACCCATGTGCCACGATGAAAGATCCTGCATGACTCAACGAAAATGCTGTTTAGCGACTGAGACTCAACACAGCTGAATAAATAATAAATATTTTTTAAAGGTTAAAAAAAATAATCAACAGTGTAGTGATACACCCAGAAAGCCAGTTTGAAAATATTTTTCAAAGATGCCATTTACAGTAATCAAAAATTACATGTGAAAAATCTTAAAGTTTTTAAGCCATCAGTGAAAGACGAAATTTTAAACATCTATTGACAGTAGAGAACTACACATTTATGGAGGAGAAGATTCTATTTTCAAAAGCACAAGTTCCATCCAGATTCATCCCAAAAGTCAATGCCATTTCGATCAGAATCCCAACAGGTCATTTCCAAGAAGTTTGACAAGCTGGTCATTAAGCTTGGAAGGAATTTAAAGGTTCAGAATGGCCAAACAGTTCTGCATAATAAAGAGAAGATCTTACCATAGCAAACATCAAGATTTATTATCAAGATCATCATTAGGTCTGTGTTCCAGGCTCAGGGCTGGAAACTTGGAGCAGAATATTGCTCAGTTGCTCAGTTGTGGCCACTCTTTTTGCGACCCCATGGACTGTAGCCCGCCAGGATCCTCTGTCCATGGAATCCTCCAGGTAGGAATACTGGACTGGATTGCCATAGAGGCCCCAGAAAAAAACCCAGGCATGAGATCTGGGTACAGACAGATGTTTGAGAAACCAACAAGGTGATAACAGACTTTTCAGTGAATGATGCTGGACCAGTTGATAATCCACATGGCAAAACACAAAATTAAGTGTGTTATGTGGCAATCATAAAGTATTTATTTTGCCTCAATTATCTCTCAGTGGATAGCAGCATCTGTAGGAACCCTTTGTCAGTTTCTGAAGGGAGCAGCCCCACACCCTCTCCTCAAGCCTCAACTTCCCCCAGCTCAGGATGTGGCCTTGCCCCTGTTCAGCAAAGACTGAGGTCGAAGCATCTGGCCGTCCTTCCACTGCTATCTCTTAATACCTCACATCTTCTATCCTTCCCTCACTGCCTTATTTCTCCTCTACCATTCATTCATTCATTCTCTCATTTATTCATTTATGCATTCAGGGTACATTTGACACCATTTTTCTTAGTACATTTTTCCTATTTTTTTAGCTTCCTAAATGTGCATAAGATTTGCCGTCTTAACCATGTTTTAAATGTACAGTTCATTAGCATCACATACATCCATAATGGTGGGCAATTGTCTTTAATTTCTTTAAAGATAAATAAAAATATTTTTCATTTTTAAATAAACTATTTCCACAACTCATCTCATCTTGTAAAACTAAAACTCTGTTCCCATCACACAAGAACTCTCTGCCCTCCACTCCCCCCAGCCCTGACACCCATCCTTCTATTTTCTGTCTCTATGATTTTGACTAGTCTAAGAACCTCATAAGGGGATCCTCATAAGGGGATCATACAGTATGCCTTCTTGTGACTGGTTTATTTCATTCCATGTAATGTCCTTGAGGTTCCTTCATGTTGTAGCACACATCAGAATTTCCTTTTTAAGACTGAATAATATTCCATCATACAGTTTCCCAGGTGGCACAGTGGGAAAGATCTGCCTGCCAATGAAGGGGACATGGGTTGGATCCCTGGGTCAGGAAGATCTTCTGGAGAAGGAAGTAGCAACTCACTCCAGTATTCTGGCCTGGGAAATCCCATGGCCAGAGAAGCCTGTCAGGCTCTGATCTCTGGGGTCCCAAAAGTGTTGGACATGACTGAGCGACTAAACAACAATATTCCATTGTAGGTATGGGCCATATTTTGTTTCTCCGTTCATCCATCAGTGGACACCTGGGTTGCATCTATGTTTTAGTTATTGTGAATAAGGTTTCTTATTCACTTATTTTTATGAACATAAAAATTACCTCTTGGAGACCCTGCTTTCCATTCTTTTGGGTATGTCCCCCCAAGCAGAATTGCGAGATCATATGGTCATTCTGTTTTTAATTTCTTGAGGATCTGCCATACTATTTTCCACAGTGGCTGCACCATTTAAAATATATTCCCATCACCTGTGCATAAGGGTTTGAATTTCACCAACACTTTTTATTTTCTGGTTTGTTTTGATAGCAGCCATCCTAATGGGCATAAGGGGGTAAAATTTATACATCACGCTTAACACAGAGGAAATTCCAACTAGAATAAAGAACTAAAGTGAAAACAAAGACTTTAAAACTTTTAAAGAAAAGAATAATAGGCAAGTGTCTTTATGACTTCCAAGCAAGGAAGAATTTCTTAACACACATAGAAAATGCACAAACTCATTAAGAAAAATATTGATAAATATTACATTGAAACTAGAATGTTCTGTATGAGAACGACACTGACAAGATGAAAAGACAAACCATGTACTAGAAAGTGGCATTTGCAGGATGCGAGTCCATCAGAGCTCTACAGCTAAAACACATAAAGAACCACACATCAATAAGAAAAATATGACACAGAAAGATGAACAAAGGATTAGAACGAGCGTTTCATAGGAAGAGTAACCTACATGGGCAATAAACATGAAAAGGTACTCAAACTTAACAGAAAAGCAAACAGCAAAAGGAGAGTACAACAGGCGGCTTTCTATACCCAGAGGACAAGGCAAGGATAGATGGCAGGCAGATCCCTCTGAGCATCAGGAAAGGCATCAGGAAAGAACCGGCACACACTTTGAAGAGCACATTTACATCAAGCACCACTGCAGATGGTATCATAACCTGTGATGCTGTGGTTCTGTAACCGGAAGTGGGGTCTGGCTGCTCACCGCTCAAAAAGCAATGAAAAAGGCAAGGTTAGTAGAAAGGAAAGTTTGCTTTATTTCAGATGTTCAGATGCTGGCCACTTGGAGGGAGGGCAGACATCAGTCCAAAGACTGATTCCCTCCACTGACAATCAGTGTACAAAAGCTTTTATAGATGGATGGAGGGGCTGCATGTAGAAACAGCACAGTCCGCTCTTGAAATTGGTTGTTGGTGGTCTGACCAGCATCACCTTGATTATTTTAAGTACAATTAGTCTTCAGTTCCAGGGTCGGTTCGTTTCAGTTTCTTGAGGCCAATTCTTGGAACTGTGGCAGCTTGTGTCACAGCTGGGGCTTCCCAGGTGGCTCGGTGGTAAAGAATGGAGACCTGGGTTCAGTCCCTGGTCTGGAAAGATCCCCTGGAGAAGGAAATGGCAACCCACTCCAGTTTCCTTGCCTGAAAAATCCCACGGACAGAGGATTCTGGTGGGCTTCAGTCCATGGAGTCACAAAGAGCTGGACACAACTTATCAACTGAATGATAACAACAAATGTCATGGTGATAGTCTGCTCATCATGTAGTGGGGCTCCCCCCCCCATCTGATGAGGCTTTCAGTATCTACCAGACAGCTCACAGAATACAGCCCAGAATAGTATCTATAGCCCTTGAGAAGGAACTAAAGGTCCTTGTTCATGCTTATTGACTAAACTAATATTATCTTTCCTTTGTTTCTACATGTTCTCACTTCTCTGATTAAATTTATTCTTTGGCTAAATATTTCCATAGGCAAAAAGCAGCAGAGGGCATGGGGGGGGGCGGGGTAGAGAACCATGGGGTCCTATTCCACTTCAGTTCCATCTCTAAATATATACTTGACAGTCACATTGTCCATACTCATCACCACCTTCTCGTGACCCCTGAGAGCTTGAAATGTGGCTCATCTAAACCAAGAAATTCATATCGGATTTGAAGACTTTGTATGAAAGAAATACTATAGGGTGTTTCACTAACATATTGGTCATATGTTGAAATGGTATATTAAACAAAAATGTTAGTAAGATTAATGTTATCAATTTGTATTTCTTTTTTTTTTTGTGGCTACTAGAACATTTTCAGTTACATACATAGCTCTCATCTGCAGCTTATTTATATTTCTAGTAACAAAGTCTCTGTGGAGAAACCCTGTTGTAAACACAAAGAGACATGATCAAAATGTTAATTGTTCTATTGTTTGAAATGGCAAAAATTGGGGCACATTAGTGCCCACTGCCAGGAAAACAATGAGAAGCACATGTTGCTGGAAGATTTAAACTGTGAGTACAACCCACGTTAAAGTGAAAGACAGAACAATTCAGTGTATCGTTTACAGGGAAGGAGAAGGGGGTTCAGATGAGGTGAAAATGTAAAATGTGGGCAGAAGAGACATAACCAGATCCTGCAGAGTGACCGGCCCTGGAAAGAGGACAGTAGCGCGAGCCGTACATACAGAGATGATGCACCCAGAACAGCTTCTTTTAGTTTAAAAACCAAGTGTGCTGGGTAAATGTGGCTAAGTGCCAACTTTTGTCAAATATTCATCCAGTCTGAGTGGTGGCCCCTCGACATCTATGCTCTGCTATTCTCTACATGTCTGCGTGCTAAATATAATTCATCATTTTTTAAAGAAATGGTCATGAAGAGATTTGTATCTCATGCAGAGGGGTTTGGACTTTATTCTTTCAGTCAATGTTCAGAAGCCATAGAAGGGTTTTAAACAGGGGACAAGATTTCCTTTTGGAGGAAACATTTTGGCACCCTCATTTTAGGCTCACTCAGTCCAGCTAATAAAAGTCAAGAAAAAGATTTCATTGCATCCGACACATACTTTCCACCTTGTTTAAACAGCTCTGAGACCAGGCTGTGCTGTGTTGGCCAGTCAGGAGTCAGGGCGCGGGTGTTGCTGATGTCGGCGCTTGCAGGATGGGCGGCGGCAGCCCCTGCGTGCATGTCCTGGGGACGATCGAGGGACCTTAAATACTGCCCAGCCTTGCTCCTCAGGGTGCAGAGAGTGGCAATGCTGACAAACCTCAGTATCAGCGACTCTGAATCAGAGTGTGATCTATGTGATTTACAAGGATGGGATCTATATGCGTAGGACTTTTAGAACAGTGTTAACTTTCTGAATTAGCTCCTAGTTTCCTTTTTATGTGTGCATAAGAATGGAATTTTTTAAAACTTTTTATTTTACATGGGGATAGAACTGATTAACAATGTTGCGATAGTTTCAGGTGAACAGCAAAGGGACTCAGTACATATATATGTATCCATTCCCCCTGAAACTCCTCTCCCATGGTGGATTTTTTTTTAATTAAAAAACTTAAAAAAAAAAAAAAGTTCCCTAGTGGTCCCTGGAGTGATTGGGACTCCAAGTTTTCACTGCCAGGGTCCCAGATTCTATCCATGGTCAGGGAACTAAGATCCCACAAGCTGTGAGGTCAAAAATAAAAATGCAAATTTTAAAATCATGGTAAAATTCACATAACGTGAAATTTCCCAACTTACCCATTTTCAAGTATATGGCTCAGTGGCTTTAAGCACATTCACCTTGTGCAACCACCACCACCATCTGTCTCCAGAACTCTTTTTATCATGTACAGCTGGGATTCTGGCCCCTTTTGCAATCACTGAGAAAGCTGAGCTCCAAAAAACTGATGCTTTTGCATTGTAGTGTTGCGGAAGACTCTTGAAAGTCCCTTGGACTGCAAGGAGATCCAACCAATCAATCCTAAAAGAAATCAATCCTGAATATTCATTTGAGGGACTGATGCTGAGGCTGAAGCTCCAATACTTTGGCCACCTGATGCGAAGAGCCGACTAATTGGAAAAGACCTTGATGCTGGGAAAGATTGAGGGCAGGAGGAGAAGGGGATGACAGAGGATGAGATGGTTGGATGGCATCACCAACTTGATGGACATGAGTCTGAGCAAGCTCTGGAAGATAGTGAAGGACAGGGAAGCCTGGTATGCTACAGTTCATGGGATCCCAAAGAGTCAGACACAACTGAGCAACTGAACAACAAATGAAATAACTCCCATTCCTGCCACCAGAACAAACCAGTCTCTAAGTCTCACACAGGTCCATCTGATCAGTAGGGGCTCCCGAANAAGATAGTGAAGGACAGGGAAGCCTGGTATGCTACAGTTCATGGGATCCCAAAGAGTCAGACACAACTGAGCAACTGAACAACAAATGAAATAACTCCCATTCCTGCCACCAGAACAAACCAGTCTCTAAGTCTCACACAGGTCCATCTGATCAGTAGGGGCTCCCGAAATCACAGCAGAACTCTAGTCCAAGGAGTCCGGAGGGGGTCGTTTAGCGAGGTGCCCTCAGGGCCTGGATAGAGGTGGGGACCACTCTGCCATCTGTGCTGTCAATGTCCACCAGCCCTGGTCCGGAAGACTGGGGAGGGATTGTTCAAAACAGAGAAGTTCAGTTCAGTTCAGTTGAGTCGCTCAGTCGTGTCCGACTCTTTGCGACCACATGAATCGCAGCACGCCAGGCCTCCCTGTCCATCACCAACTCCCAGACTTCACTCACACCCACGTCCATCGAATCGGTGATGCCATCCAGCCATCTCATCCTCTGTTGTCCCCTTCTCCTCCTTCCGCCAATCCTNGTGGGCTGCCGTCTATGGGGTTGCACAGAGTCGGACACGACTGAAGTGACTCAGCAGCAGCAGCAGCAACCTGGCTTCAGGAGTCACATACTATCCCTTCTGCCACATTCTGCGTTGGGATCAAGTCAGTCAGGCCAGTCAAATTCAAAGGAGGGAAATGATGAGAACAGTGCTACAACAGGTTCAGACCTGTTTTAACTTTACCATGCATCTGCACAACTGTCAAAGTTCACCAACCATTTAAGAACTGTTCACCATATGGTTGGTTGTGATATTATGACTTATCATAAGAAATATATATATATATATATATATATATATATTTGGTCTTGGTCTCCCAATTCCTGGCACAGAGCTCCTGAAATCCAGGGAATTTTGCAAGTTCTGAGAGCTAGTAGAGATTTCTTTTGTGAGGTTAATGAGGCTGGAGAACCAGCCTTGATTGGATGGTTGGGAATTTCATTTCCACCTTCTGGTTTCAGGGGAGGAGAGAGGACCTGGAAATGGAGCCAGTGATCCATCATGCCCACCAGATGGAGCCTGCAGAAAAGCCAAAGTGTAAGTTCTGAGAGAGTCTGAGTTGATGGACCTATTGAATTGGAGGAAATGGTGGACCCCAGAACAGGAAAGCTCCGTGCCCCTCCCCACCCCCTAGCCCCACGCATCTCTTCCATCTGCCTGTTCACGGGTGAGGTCCTTTTATAACAAATTGATAAGATAGTAAAGAAAGCTGAGCGCTGAAGAACTGATGCTTTTGAACTGTAGTGTTGGAGAAGACTTGAGAGTCCCTTGTACTGCAAGGAGATCCAACCAGTCCATCCTAAAGGAAATCAGTCCTGAATGTTCATTGGAAGGACTGATGCTAAAATTGAAACTCCAATACTTTGGCCACCCGATGCGAAGAACTCACTCCTTGGAAAAGACTCTGATGCTGGGAAAGATTGAAGGCAGGAGGAGAAGGGGATGAGAGAGGATGAGATGGCTGGATGGCATCACTGACTCAGTGGACATGAGTCTGAGTAAACTCTGGGAGTTGGTGATGGACAGGGAGGCCTGGCATGCTGCAGTCCTTAGGGTTGCAAACAGTTGGACACAACTGAGCAACTGAACTGAACTGAACTGATAAGCTAGTAAGTAAAATGCTTCTCTGAGTTCTGTGAGCCACCCTAGCAAATTAATGACCTCCTGAGGAGGAGGTCACAGGCACTTCTGATCTACAGCCTCTGGGTCAGAAGCATAGATGANATGCTGCAGTCCTTAGGGTTGCAAACAGTTGGACACAACTGAGCAACTGAACTGAACTGAACTGATAAGCTAGTAAGTAAAATGCTTCTCTGAGTTCTGTGAGCCACCCTAGCAAATTAATGACCTCCTGAGGAGGAGGTCACAGGCACTTCTGATCTACAGCCTCTGGGTCAGAAGCATAGATGATGGCCAGGCCTTCAGGTGGTCTCTGAGGTCTCAGAGAAGGACAGTCTTGGAGGACAGAGGCCTCAATCTGTGGGACTGTAACCCAACAGGGACAGTACCTCCACAGAGACCCTTCATTCCTTTTCTTGTTCAAAACTTGCTCTTCTCAAGATTGAGGAGTGCCAACTTTTAAAAAATGCACAAAGACTTCCCTGATGGTCCAGTGGCTAAAACACCACACTCCCACTGCAGGGGGCCCAGGTTTGATCACTAATCCAGGGAACAGGATCCCACATACTACAACTAAGAGTTTGCATGCTGTAACTAAAGATCCTGGTGCAAGCAAATAAATAAATCAATATCTAATTAAAAAAAAAAAGGCTGTTAAAAAGTGCACAAATCACTTGAGCGCAGGCGGCTGCGGCGCCGGCTCACTTGAGCGCAGGCGGCTGCGGCGCCGGCTCACTTGANATAGCATTGTACACAAAACATAGAATGTACTCAATAAAAGTGTTAAATAAAAAAAAAAAAGAAAAAAAAAAAGAAAGAGCACTGCACTTTGTTGCAGTAACCTGTGAAATCAAAAAAAAAAAAAAATAAAAAGTGCACAATGTGAGAGTTCCAAGCTAAGTAATACTTGAGGCAAAATGCGCTATCTGAGAAACTGCTCTCAAGAGGTTGGGGGGAAGGTCAGTATAGACATGACTTTTGGTGAAGGGGGAAGTACATACCATCAAGCATATATTTTTCCAGAAGATTTCTACTGGTTTCGTGAAGCCTTTGCTAGTCACAGGGAACCATCTTCACCATGGACGATTTCAGTGCTTTTTCTAGATATGAGGAGATATAAGAATTGGGCTCCTAAAATCAGCTCCTGGAAATATCTGCCTGAAAACGTGTCCTGCCAGTCCCCACCTGCCTCCAGGAGGGCCTCTTTTCTGTTCTCCACCCTAAACTCCTTTCACGGGGTGTTGAAGGTCAACAGCTGCAGCAGGACATGACTTAATCTTTGTAGAGGTAGATAAGTAGAGAAGTATTAGTCCCTCAGTTGTGTCTGACTCTTTGCAACCCTAGGCAAAACCCTATTGCATTCTCTAGGCAAAAATATTGGAGTGGGTTGCCATTTCCTCCTCCAGGGGACATTCCCAACTGTACATAAAGGGGACTTCATTAATGGGCATTAGAGGATACCTCAGGTTAACCTGTCATAGAAAACTGTCTCTTGAGCCTTTAAATTCTATACCAGTTATACACCTCTGGTTGGCTTATCATTTCTTCCTTTATTTAGGTTTTAAGGTGAATGCCTTGGGGCTATTCGTTTCCATCAACCTGATTGCAAATCTAAAGGCACAGTTGAGATGTCTAATATTCTTGCTATCCTCAGAAGATATTGCTGCAAATCTACTCTGATTCTCATTCTGTTCAGCTTACAATACAAATAGCTTATTATTTTTTGCGACCTATGTCTTACAANGTTTTAAGGTGAATGCCTTGGGGCTATTCGTTTCCATCAACCTGATTGCAAATCTAAAGGCACAGTTGAGATGTCTAATATTCTTGCTATCCTCAGAAGATATTGCTGCAAATCTACTCTGATTCTCATTCTGTTCAGCTTACAATACAAATAGCTTATTATTTTTTGCGACCTATGTCTTACAATAAAGCAGTGCTGAAAAATTAAATAGAAGAAAGTTCAGTTGCCATATAGGCTATGAAAATGATTTGCTGGTGGTGATTTTTAAGCCTGATTCTAAATAGATTTTCTAAGAAGGGCACTTGGAAAATGTGGTTCAAATTTTGCTACTTAAAGTATCTTGAAATTAAAGGTTCACTCTCCCTAAAATTTCAAAAAGCATAGAACTTAGGCTTTTAAGGGTATAGCAGTGAAAAAGCTTTCATAATCATTTCTAAAAAGCAACACCTCACAGTTTTCTCTCTCCAATGGTTCTCTAATATAATTCTAGAAGGAAGGCAACAGAAAATTAAGAATAAAAATTGCTGCTGCTGCTGCTGCTAAGCTCTCCACAATTGGGCTTCCTGCCTACTTTTCCTGTTCAAAGAAAAGAGGAGATAGCATCTTGCAACAGATGCATTATAGACAACTGGGCTTCTCCAGTGACAGTCGGCATTTGATGCCCCATATCCCTTAGTTCTTATTGCCAACGGTCAGCCTGGCAATGGTGGTGAAATGGGGGCAATTAATCTGTAGCTCAGGGAGGGCTTCCTTTAACAGTTGAGGGTTACCATCCAGCATGATTCCAAAGACCTGTAGTGTTTTTAGTGTGGGAATTTCTCCAAGTTCAAGTAAAGTTTCAGGTATTATGTCATAGCACCGACTGAGTGCTATGTTGGAGGTAGCTGAGTTGGTAAATATCTAGAAAGCAGTCATTTTTCAGCATAACACTATCACTTAAGTCTAAATGGACAAGATTGGGACATCTTCCCAACTGAGGTAGAGACGTCTGATCTCTGCAGATTCTTTCGGTACCTGCTGAGATTCAGCTGGATGATGGTCTCTGACACGTATGCTGCTGCTGCTGCTGCGGCTAAGTCACTTCAGTCATGTCAGACTCTGTGCAACCCCAAGGACGGCAGCCCACCAGGCTCCCCCTTCCCTGGGATTCTCCAGGCAAGAACACTGGAGTGGCTTGCCATTTCCTTCTCCAAGGCATGAAAGTGAAAAGTGAAAGTCGCTCAGTCGTGTCCGACTCTTAGCGACCCCGTGGACTGCAGCCCACCAGGCTCCTTCGTCCATGGGATTTTCGAGGCAAGAGTACTGGAGTGGGTTGCCATTGCCTTCTCCATTGGTCTGTAAGAGGCATACCGACCCAGGCATACCCAACCTCCCCCGACTTAAATAAGATAAGTAGATAGCAAGTGCCACTTTGTAGTTGACAGGAATACCAAAGAAAGGTGGAGGGGCAGATATTGTAACCAAGAAGTACCCCTTGGGGCCTTCCTGGATTGGGGGAGGCACATGACTCCCCCACTACCCCCATCCTCTGCTTTAGCTCCTCTCATAGCTCAGATGGTAAAGAATCCGCCTGCAGTACAGGAGACCCGGGTTCGATCTTTGGGTCAGGAAGATTCCCTAGAGAAGGAAATGGCAACTCACCCCAGTGTCCTAGCCTGGAAAATCCCATGGACAGAGGAGCCTGGTGGGTTGCAGTCTGTGGGGTCTCAAAGAGTGGGACACGACTGAGTGACTAACACACACACAAAGTATTAGATAACAATATTGGATGCAAATTTCCTGAGTGGTTTTAAAGATGTAAAAGCCTCCCAGTCTCCAACAAATGGAAGATGTTGACTACTTGAAGACCAAGAGCACAGAGCCCCAAGCCTCCTGGAGCCTGAGGACTGATGCTCTAAATCCCTGTGATACCATCCTTCTGGCTCACCATCAGCCAGTCTGATAACTGCACAAGCTGACCTCAGATCTGTGACACCACTCCCTTCCCTGGCCCTAAAAATGCTTTCTCGAAACTCTTTTGGAAACTAGAGGTTTTTCAGGGCAAGAACTACCTTGTCTCCTTACATGGCCTGGCAGTAAAACTTTCTCTGCTCCAAACTCTAATGTTTCAGTTTGTTTGGCCTCACTGTGCATCGAACACACGAACTTGCATGAACGTGGTGTGATGCTGTCTTGGGGTAGACAATGTCAGAACCTAGTTGAATTGTAGGACATTCAGCTGGTGTCAGAGAATTGCTTGATGGAGAATTGCAATTACACACTGAAACTGGTGTCAGAAACATATGTGTTAATTATAACCCAATGTTAGGGCTTCTCAAGTGGCACTAGTGGTAAACAACCTCCCTGCCAATGCAGGAGATGTTAAAAATCACAGGGTTGATCCCTGGGTTGGGAAGATCCCCTAGAGGAGAGCGTGGCAACTCACTCCAGTATTCTTGCCTGGAGAATCCTATGGACAGAGGAGCCTGGCAGTCTACCATCTACAGGGTTGTACAAAGTCAGACATGACTGAAGCAACTTAGCACACATGTGCACACTCCAATTTTAAAGAATGGAAAATGGCTCTTCTCGACACTAAAATACAGCCCACATCCCACTCTCTTGCTCTATCCCTAGGCCCTGTTTTATTTTACTGCATAGCAGTTATCACAACCCAATTACATATTGTTTTTTCACTTAGCTGCTCCCCTCCCCAAGCAAGACTGTAGAATCTAGGAGAATGGGCCATTTTTGATAAACACCCAGCACCTGCAAAAGAGGCTGACACAAAGCTGTGCAGTCAAGATCTATCAAACGTCACCAAAAGCATTGAATGACTGCAGGGAGGGAAGCCCCATTCAGCTGAAAACAAGTGGCAACAAGCTGTGTAAGTCAGCATATTCAGTGAAGATCACAAATGCCACAGGCATTTGGACAAGAAAGGTGTGTTTAATACTGGATGGTTAGAGCCAGAAGAATCCTCAGAGGTGACTGGGTTTAGCAAGTGTCTTTACAGGTGAGGACAGTGAAGTCCCAAGGAGGCGAGAGGCTTGTTCAAGGCCACACAGCAGTAGGTCTAGAGTCAGGCCAGTGACTTGGGTCACTATGTAAACTTAAAGCTCCACATGTCTTATTCCTGTCTCCAATGAAGTATCTTTTAGGGTTGCAGCATCCATAGCCTGACAGTGTTGGTTGGCTGGGCAAAAACGAATGAGATTTCAGGAGGAGACTATGGACTGGACAGTAAAAGTCAGGCCCACATGCTGTGGGATCTCTGGGTACTAGACAGAGGGAAACGTCTTCTTTGGAGCTTTACTTGATTCACCCTGGGTCATGGGGTCAGCTGCATGAAAAATATTTCCAGTCTTTGGTATCATAAAAGCCTGTTTTTCCCAGACGTCAGCTGAAGTGCTCACTGTAAAAGACAGAGGTTTCTAAGCCAGTTCTCCTTAAGTAAGTGATCCCATGATAGAAAGAAACATGTGACTGCCATTCACACACAGAAGAGCTTTTGGGTTCTTACCTTTGTTAACTTTCTGAGAGCACTAATTAATTTGAGGCACTCTCCCATGGTGCTGGACTAGCTCCCACACTGTGCAGCTAGAAGCTGAATCATGACTCATTTCTGCATCACACAAGTGTCCAATTCTGTCTTAGTTCTTATTCAATTTCTTGAGTGATTCCATTTGAGTAGCATGTTCTAAGACAAAGACGTGCACTAGTCCAGGTAGAAGATTCATTTCAGAAAAGAACACGAGGGTTTGCAGAACAGTGGGAATCAGTTTTTTAAAAAAAATACAAGAAATGAGAAATGGTGCTTCCATGCTTGCTACACCAATGTACTTTCTCCTTCAGATTGGCATGGTTTTAGCAAATTTAGCCAAGTGGGCCACTGGTAATTTTTTAAAATGCACAATTCCTCTCCCAGCCATCCTTGTTTTCATCTTCATAATTAGCTTTACCTTGAAGAGTGAAAGTGAAACTCACTGAGTCGTGTCCGACTCTTTGTGACCCCATGGACTATACAGTCCATGGAATTCTCCAGGCCAGAATACTGGAGTGGGTAGCCGTTCCTTCTCCAGGGCATGTTCCCAACCCAGGGATCGAACCCAGGTCTCCTGCATTGCAGGCAGATTCTTTACCAGGTGAGCCTACCTTGAAAGCTTACCTTACCACCAGGTAAGCCTACCTTGAAGGGTGTTAACTACAAATTGGCAAGAGTGTCAACTATGAAATGGCACTTGCCATCTACTTCTACAGGATTAAAGCATGTGCTGCTGATCTTTGACACCCCCTGAAAGGAGTTCAGGGTGGAGAGCAGTAATGAGACCCTCTGTGCTGGGGCTGGGGCTGGGGGAACTGATAGGATACATCTCCAGATGGTTAGATATTTTCAGGGGCCAATTTTATGAGCCCAATTCTTACATCTTCTTTATCTAGAAAAGCATGAAATCCTTCATGGTGACAGCTGCTCCTCATGACCAGCAGAAACCTTCTGCAAAAAATAACATGCTTAATTGCATGTATTCCACCCTCGCCAAAATCACATATATACTGACCTTCCCCCTTGCCTCTTTGGAGCAGTTTCTCAGAGCTATCTGAAACGCTCTCTCCCAGGCTACAGTCCTCATTTTGCCTCAAATAAAACTTAACTTGCAACTCTCACACTGTGTATTTTTTAAGTTGACAAGAGAAAACAGCTGAGTGAGACAGGGTGAAATAAACCCTTTCTTTTTCTTCCTCTTTGTAATCATCATGAACTGTACATTCCTGTTTTCCTGTTTGTGCTTCAGATAAAATTGTATCAGCCCATGTGGTCACTTCATGCTCCCTTAGAGCCATGTGGTCACTTCATGCTCCCTTAGAGCTATCTGCTACTTGCCCTTTTTGACTACTGCAGTGACCCACACCCATCCTACACTCTACAAATGTATCTACTACTATGCCTTGCTCATAGTAGATGCTCACTAAATGCCTGAAGACTGAATCTGTGAAGAGAATGCCCTCTGTACTCCCCTCCCTTCAAAAAGAGGATTTCTGAAATCTTACAAACATGATTGGAATGTTTAGAGACAAACAAAATTTCAAGATTCATGATATCTGTGAAATTTGTCTTAAGAATGTGCATAAGTCACACATCTAAGTTAGGACTTAAAACTGATCATTTGGCTGGTAGATATGTGGTCACAGACAACAAGGCAGAAAGAGGAGGAAATCCATGTGCAGTCCTGGAAGCACTGCCACTTATGTTTGGCTCAGCTGTGGATAAGCAAGTAGTTCAACTGTGTGTGAGTGAGTGAAGTATAAGTATACTAGCGAGGTGGAAAAGCAAAATAATGAAAAGCAGATGGCAGAGGGCCAAAGATGCTAGTCTAAGGAGTATGAATTCCACTCATAGAAATCAGAGAGCCTCCTAAGGTTTTAGACAATGACAAGAATGCTCATAGAGGCCATGCCTATAAGCATCAAACATATATAACATAAATGCTGCTCGGTCATGTCCAGCTCTTTGTGACCCCATGGACTGTAGCCCACCAGGCTCCTCTGTCCATGGGGATTCTGTAAGTAAGAATACTTGAGTGGGTTGCCATGCCCTCCTCCAGGGAATCTTCCCAGTCCAGGGATCGAACCCAGGTCTCCTATATGGCAGGTGGATTCTCTACCGTCTGAGCCAACAGGGAAACCATATATGTTACCAACAATTCTTATTCCTAGTATTTTCTTTAAAGAAATGACAAGTGTATTTGCAAACACACAAAAAATTGTACACGGGTGTCCACAGAAATTTTATTCCAAAAAACTGGAAACAACTCAAATATCCACCAAGAGGTAAATGGTCCAAGAAATTGTGGTACATCGACATAGCAATTAACAAAGGATTGATTCACAGAATACGGATGTTTCAAAACCATTACGCTGAGGAAAAGACATCAGACACAAGACTACAAGCGGTAGGTTTCACTTATAGGAAAATCTAGGAAAAAAAAAAAATTTGCCAGGTGGCACTAGTGGTAGAACTTGCCTGCCAATGTAGAAGACACAAGTTTGATCCCTGGGTCAAAAGGATCCCCTGGAAATGGCAACCCACTCCAGTATTTTTGCCTGGAGAATACCATGGACAGAGGAGACTGACAGGTTACAATCCATGGGGCCGCAAAGAGTCAGACATGAATGAGCACACAAGCACGCACTAGAAAAACTATTCTAATCTATTGGAATAAAATGCAGATTAATTGTGCCTGAGGCCAGGGGTAAGGGGAGGAGCTGCCACCCCACACACAGGAGCACAGGGAACTTTGTGTGTGTGTGGGGGGGGCAATGAAATTATTCTATATCCCTGTTGTAGTGGTGGTTTCGCAAGTACATACATTGGTCAAAATTCATTGAAGTGTACACTTGAAACAGATGCACTTCAATGTATGTAAATTAAAGCGAAATGAAGTTGGTTTAAAAAAAGAAAACAGAACTATATTTGGGCACAGCACTACCTACAGCAAAGAGGAAACAGGACAGACTTCCCTAAGGTGCTTGTCCTTTAGCCTGAAAGTGAGGTGTAGCCTGTGACATAGAGGCCCTGCTCTGTAGCACCATGGACAGCAGCATGGGGGCCATGGCCAAGGAACCACGTGGACAGAAAGGAGCCAAGAATGCCTGTGTGTGTGTGTGTGTGTGTGTGTGTGTGTGTGTGTGTGTGTGTGTGTGTGTGAAGGGGATGTGATCCCTGGAGTTAATTACTGCACATTGTTCTAGTGAAGATCTTACCTACTGGCTCGTCCCTCAAGATCCTTCCCTGTCCTACTTCCCATGAAGTTTTACTTGAGTTCCTGCCCACACCAGCCTTTTCCTTTTTCTCTCTTCTGAACTCTTACAGTAAGTCCTGTTTAATTTTTTTGGAGGTAACTGTGGCCTTTTTTTTTTTTTTTTCCTTCTTGTACTGCTCTTCCAGTTGCTTATCACTACTTAATTTGAAATGTGGTTACACTTTACATCATCTGCTACTGCCAGGCCCTGAAGAGGGAACCACTGTCTGGATCCCCCTCAGTGCCTCCAGAGAAGTCAGGCAGTATTTGTGTATGTTCTTGATTCACGTTGGTTTTCACTTCCTAAAACTGGACTCTGTTAATAATTTGGCATAAGGAAGAAATATAACAATTCTCTTATGATTGAACTTAAGGGCTAAGTAGGGAGATACTGGGGCTTCCCAGGTGACTCAGTGGTAAGGAACCTGCCTGCCAATGTAAGAGACATGGGTTTGATCCCTTGGTTGGGAAGATCCCCTGGAGAAGGAAATGGCAACTCATTCCAGTATTCTTGCCTGGAAAATCCCATAGACAGAGAAGCCTGGCGGGCTACAGTCCACAGGGCGGCAAAAGAGTTGGACATGACTCAGCGACTAAACAACAACAAGAAGAGATGCTGAGGTTTGTGAACCCTTTGGTAATTCATCTCTGTTTCTACTTTAATTGACTGACCATAATTACTACCACAAAGCCAATACCCTATTCAGGCGATGTAGTCTCTGCAGCAAACTGAAATCGAGTTGATGTATTCCCCTGATGGTTTCATATCTCCATGATTTTTTTTTTTCAATCCTGAATTTCAGCCAGGGCAGTCACATTTGTATTTGAAGCCTGCCAACTCTGGCCAGAAATCGGGTGTCCGCTTAAGACACACCTTGACAAGTGGATTAGATGTTCCAGTGAAAGGCAGATAAATGTCACTCATGTCACTATAAATAAAAGTCTAGGCCTGCTTATCAGCTTGTAGGGTTGAGGTTGTACCTTCAACACTTGTGAGTGCTTCACGCTTTATTATCCTTGAAATGAGGCCTTTTCCCTCCAGTCTCTCTACTTACACACCCAGAGGGAATTATTACCATTTGATTCCTTGAAACATGTGCCTTCTGTCAGTGTCCTGTCTTTTGCTTTAGGAGACAATATAACCTTCGGCCTTAAACAGAAATCTGCCAGGATCTTCTCAAATGTCATATTACGGAATGAAATGTAGCAGGAGCCTTTCACAGTGCTGTTCGAGAACGTCTTGTACCTGCTTTATAAGCAAATCACATTCTAGCAGACTTCGACTATTTGGGGTTATGTTTTAGAGCGTGGGATTTGTCACTGAAATCCATGTAATAATAAGTATGATCTAGATTTGTGGTTTTGGTCAAATTCTGTTTGAAACCAAACTATGTACAGCCAGCCAAATTTTGCGAAAACGTCAGTCACAGCGTGTCACACTTACGAACATACAGCATCAATTCTAAAAGTATCTGAGGGATAGAAGGCCTTGGAAAAAAAAGAAAGATTTTTGTGGTTGGAGAAATTGAGAGATGGAACATGCAAAAAGGCTCTAAAATGGCCACAGAAATGAGACCACTTAATGCAATTTAACCCTAAAGTCATTTCATTACAGTTTCCCTTTCTCGACACTTTGGGGTATGATGCTCATTGTTTAATGTCTTTGGTTAACTTAAGGTGTGGGCACAGACGGAGAAAGTTGAGAGGGAAATAATCTTTCTGAATACATTCATCAATGTGTACAGATGGAGGCCTTACAAATGCATCTTTCAGTTATCTACATTTCTGAGCTGCATTCTGAAGTTCAGCCAGGACAGGACTGCTTTCACCAACATCACGTTCATTTGTACCTGTGAATTACACTTGGTGATAATGATTGCCTATTGTGTTGCAAGGAGCATTTGAGACAAAATCCTTGATATCAAAATCCTAGAAATCTGAAAAAGTAGCTTTGGATTGGGTTCTAAGAGCAGAAATTGGTTGATTCTATTTCCATTTCTTATGTCTTAAGGTAGAGGTTCTCAAAGTGTTTGGCCTTGGGACTCCTTTATACTCTTAAAAATTATCCAGAAGATGGTGGAGGAATACAACGGGGAGACCACTTTCTCCCACACAAATTCATCAAAAGAACATTTAAACGCTGATTAAATTCCACAAAACCACTTCTGAATGCTGGCAGAGGACATCAGGCACCCAGAAAAGCAGCCCATTGTCTTCAAAAGGAGGTAGGAAAAAATATAAAAGACAAAAAAAGAGACAAACAAGGTAGAGATGGAGCTCCGTCCCGGGAAGGGAGTCTTAAAAAGAGAGAAGTTTCCAAACACCAAGAAACACTCTCACTGCTGAGTCTGTGGCGAGCCTTGGAACCTCAGCAGGCAACATAACTGGGAGGAAAAATAAATAAATAATTAAGACCCACAGATTACCTGCCCAACGGTAACTCCCCCAGCGGAGAAGCAGCGCAGATGCCTGCATCCGCTATTAGCAAGCGGGGGCTGGGCAGGGAGGCACGGGCTGCATCTATTAGAGTAAGGACCGGCTGCATCTATTAGAGTAAGGACCGAGCCTGAATGCCCCGAGGGCAATCTGAACGAACTAACTTGGGCTCACAAACCAGACTCTGGGATAGCTACCACGCAAAAAGCCCTAACCTAAGACACTGTCAGGTCTGCTCACAGAACAAAAGACTGAACAGAGATAGCCAGCTGCAGACCATCCCCCTCTGGTGACAGGCAGCCAGAGCCGGAAGGGGGCAATCACAGCCCCAGAGAGGCATTATCTACCAAACTGCAAGCAGGCTTCTTTACTAAGACTTCTTGGGGTTCTGGGCGGTCAACATCGACCTGAGAAGGTGCGCCGGTTGTACACCCAGACAACCGAGCGGCAGGGACATGGGAGGTGATAAGTCGCAGTGACCACGCTCGCCAAACACCTCATCACCTGAGCTTCTTGGACCTGGGAAAGACACAAAATGCAGGCCCAACCGAGTCTACGCCTCTGAGGACTACCCAAGTGCCTGAACCTGAGGGGCTTAGACCTGGGAGGTGCATGCAGCCCAGGGCCGGCCTCGGACAGTTCCCTGCGGAGCAACCTAGAGCCTGAGCAGTGTGGGCAGGGAAAGCACATGCACCGTGGGCAGGGAAAGCACATGTGCCATGAGCAGGGGCAGGCCCCTTGTGGCTGAGACACTGCGAGCACACGCCAGTGTTATTTGTTTGCAGCGTTCCTCCCTCCCCACAGCACGACTGAACAACTGAGCCTTAAAAAGTGTCCACCACTATCCCCCTTGCATCAGGGCAGAAGTCAGATACTGAAGAGACCAGCCAACAGAAGCAGCCAAAACAGAGGGAACCCCCTTGGAAGTGACAGGTGCAATAGATTAAAACCCTGTAGTTAGTACTGACTACATAGGAAGGGGCCTATAGATCTTGAGAAATATAACCCGGATCAAGGAATTATCCGAAAATGAACTGACCCCACACTGCCCACAACGACACCAGAGAAAGTCCTAGATATATTTTTACTATTTTTATGATCATTCTTCTGTTTGCTTTAATTTAAAAAATTTCAAATCCTCTATTACTCCTTTAATTTTCATTTTTGTAACCTACTATTACTTTACAAAAAAAAAGACTCTATTTTTTTAAAGCAAACTTCATGCATATATATATATACATATATATATATTGTAAGTTTTGTGACTTTGTCTTGTTTTTTTTTTTTCTTCTTTTCTTTGATATTGCATTTTTGAAAATCCAACCTCTACTCTAGATTTTTAATCTTTGCTTTTTGGTTTTTGTTATCAATTTTGTACCTTTAAGAACCCAATCTTCAGTACCCATTTTTACTTGGGAGTGAGATTACTGGCTTGACTGCTCTCTCCCCCTTTGGACTCTCCTTTTTCTCCACCAGNTGGTTTTCCCTGCTTTCTTCAATTTAAGTCTGAATTTGGCAGTAAGGAGTTCATGATCTGAGCCACAGTTAGCTCCTGGGGTATCGAGCTTCTCCATCTTTGGCTGCAAAGAATACAATCAACCTGATTTCGGCGTTGACCATCTGGTGATGTCCATGTGTAGAGTCTTCTCTTGTGGTTTTGAAAGAGGGTGTTAGCTATGACCAGTGCATTTTCTTGGCAAAACTGTTAGTCTTTGCGCTGCTTCATTCCGTATTCCAAGGCCAAATTGGCCTGTTACTCCAGGTATTTTCTTGACTTTCTACTTTTGCATTCCAGTCCCCTATAATGAAAAGGACATCTATTTTGGGTGTTAGTTCTAAAAGGTCTTGTAGGTCTTCATAGAACCGTTCAGCTTCAGCTTCTTCAGCGTTACTGGTTGGGGCATAGACTTGGATTATTGTGATATTGAATGGTTTGCCTTGGAAACAAACAGAGATCATTCTGTTGTTTTTGAGATTGCATCCAAGTACTGCATTTCAGACTCTTTTGTTGACCATGATGGCTATTCCATTTCTTCTATGAGATTCCTGCCCGCAGTAGTAGATATAATGGTCATCTGAGTTAAATTCACCTATTCCAGTCCCTTTTAGTTCACTGATTCCTAGAATGTTGATGTTCACTCTTGCCATCTCCTGTTTGACCACTTCCAATTTGCCTTGATTCATGGACCTGACATTCCAGGTTCCTATGCAATATTGCTCTTTAAAGCATCAGACCTTGCTTCTATCACCAGTCACATTCACAACTGGGTATTGTTTTTGCTTTGGCACCATCCTTTCATTCTGTTTGGCAACTACATCAAAATGTATGGCCTGAATTTTTAACCAGAATGCTGTAATTTAAAATTTTCAGTAGCCTTGTGACCCTTTCTCCCCAAAATATCACCTGTGTTTGTCTTTTCTGAAGTTCTGAGCTGCTTTAAGGGAAATCTAAAACCAAGTTCTACAATATGTTATCTGTCAAGAATCCACCTGCAATGCAGAAGACCACAGTTCGATTCCTGGATCGGGAAGATCCACTGAAGATGGTATAGGCTACCCACTCCAGTATTCTTGAACTTCTCTTGGGGCTCAGCTGGTAAAGAATCTGCCTGTAATGCAGGAGACCTGGGTTGGATCCCTGGGTTGGGAAGATCATGTGGAGAAGGGATAGGCTACCCACTTCAGTATTCTTGGGCTTCTCTTGTGGCTCAGCTGGTAAAGAATCTGCTTGCCATGTGGGAGACCTGGGTTCTATCCCTGGTTTGGGAAGATCTCCTGGAGAAGGGAACAGCTACTCACTCCAGTATTCTGGCCTGGAGAATTCCATGGACTGTATAGTCCATGGAGTCGCAAAGAGTCGGACACGACTGAGCCACTTTCATTTCACTTCACTTTCTTTAAATGGAGGGAGCTCTTACTGCAGCAGAACCGCAGGCGTGAGTCCTGGTTTTTCTGTGTCTGCGTGTGCTGCATGCTTAGTTGCCCAGTCGTGTCCAACTCTTTGTGATGCTTTGTACTGTAGCCCACCAGTCTCTTTGGTGCGCGAGAGTGTCCAGACCAGAAACTGAAGTGGG
This sequence comes from Neotragus moschatus, assembly GCA_006410615.1. Taxonomy (NCBI): domain Eukaryota; kingdom Metazoa; phylum Chordata; class Mammalia; order Artiodactyla; family Bovidae; genus Neotragus; species Neotragus moschatus. The sequence goes on from SJYA01002033.1 coordinate 1,706,185, forward strand.
TTGCCGTGCCCTCCTCTAGGGCATCTTCCCAACCCAGAGATTCAACCTCCGTCTCCTGTGTTGCAGGTGGGTTCTTTATGCTGCTGTGAAATATGTGGAGGGTTACACAAAAAATGCATTTACTTAAATACTACTGATAGTTGGGGTTTCTGCCTTACATGTGAAGAGCCAGAAAGTTGTATATCATTGACTAGAACAGCAAGTTGGTATGGAGTTTATTTTAGGGGTTTTGCAATAAAACCTGTGGAGTGTATTTTTATACAGAGTCACTATTTGTGTGTGGACCATCTTTACTTTTTCACATACCTTCTTATCAGCCTGTGCAGAAACAGGCTGATCTCTTAGCTGCTTGTCTGGGATGCAGATAGCTCTTCCTCTCCTCATGCCGTGGGCCATGGAGAAGTGGGCTTCCTGCGGGGTAGGACTGGCCTGACAGCCAGCCTTCCATCCGCCAAGGTGCTGACTGCCCTTCCTCCGCAAGCACCCTTGTCTTTTGGGAATAACAGTCTCAAGGTGCCTGGTCCTCATGGGCCCTGAGATGGCGAGCAGAGGGGAGAGTGCTAGGTTTGACCAGCAGGACTGTTCCTGCTGCTGCTGCTGCTGCTTCTGGATCCTCCAGAGGCTCTTACGTGAGCCCCTTGTGGGCCCAGTGCCCTCAGATTCTCCCACATCTGCATGTTGCCCTCTGATCAGATCTACTAGTTTTCCACATTTCTGGCCTCCCCTGTGATTTACCAGTCACTGACACTTCTCTTGGTTTTCCAGCACAGCTCTGTAGTTGTGGTGGGATGTTTTTAGTCTTTTACGTGGCCTGGGGATAGAAAGGGAAGGCTGCGATGTGTGCTCAGTTTATTACTGGAAACCCCCAAAGATAATGAAAAGCTATTTGAGATGAATTGGTTTTCGTGTTAAGAGTAGCTCTCCTTGTAGCTACTCTTTGATTAAGAATCTCTCGAATTCAGCAGCAGATACACTCACATTGTATTTAATGGCCAGGCTCTTGAAGAGTGAGTTCCTTTGTTGAGAATCTTCTCCTGAAGAAAGAAACTCTAGGTTTATGTAATTAATGTATTGAAGATATCCTTAGAACTCCCAAGAGGAAATTGTGTGTCTTTCTTGTTGGGAATGTGTGGCGCTCTTTTCTCAAAATCAGGACCTGCCTACACCTTCTTCCCTAGGCTCTGCTTTCTAGGCAGGGGAAGTGGAAATTCATCAGCTACACTCAGCATTTGTTGAAAAGCTGCAATATAGCAAGCCAGCAGTCTACTGTTTTTGTAAATGAAACTTTATTGGAACACACCTATACTCATTCATGTCCATATTGTTTAGGGGTGCTTTAATTTTATAAAGGTAGATATGAGTTGTTGCAACTGAGGTCATAGGTCAACAAGTCAAAAATACTAACTGTCTGACTTCTTGAGAATCATAAAGAAAGTGGGTCTGGATTCTCCCGAGTGTGGTGTCTGCTTGGTTCAGGAGGAAGGGAGTTGTGGACCTTGAGTGTAGAGCAAGTGGAGCGGCACAGCCTCCTGCCTTTATAGAGCTTGTTTTTGTTTGGGAATTATTAGACGATCTTCCCTGATAGATCTCTAAAATTGACTTCTGGTTCACTGCTTCTGATAAAGCCCCTCTTTGCTGATTCACAGGGTATCTGCACAGAACTCTGATAGCCTCTTTCTTTGACACCCACTTCTCCCAATTAGAAATGCAAATTGAATCCCAATCTCATTCCTTCTCTCTTGAGGATCACCACTGTCCTGAGATTGGTGTTCATCCTTAATCTGCTCTTCTCTGTGGTTTCTATTCATCCTGAACAATGCCTAGCACTGTTTTGTTCATTTATAATTTTCTGTAAGTGGTGTACAGTATACGTTTTTCTTCTCCTGGCTTTTTTGGTTTAAGATATTTGTGACCATCCAGCTGAATGTTACTTTTGTAACATTTGTGCTTATTGTTACTTTTGTACATTTGGAATGTACTTTTGTCAGACATTCCAGTATATGGTTGTACCACGGTTTCATCAATCCTTTCTGTGGGCCCTGTTTTTTTTTCTCATTAAGTTGAACTTTTGTCTTTATATCTTTTTAAAATAGCTTTATTGAGATATGTATCATATAATTCAACTGTTAAAATGATATGGTTCAGTGCGTTTTAGTATGAATGCAGTGGTACAACCAGCACCATTACCTAATTTTAGAACAATTTCTTCATTTCCAAAAGAAATGTTGTAACCATTTTCAGTCAAGTCCTATCTCCTCCCCTCCTCTCCGCCCCCACTGCAGATTGAAGCTAATCTGTTTCTTTCTAAAGATTTGTCTGTTCTGAATCTTGTAAATAGGGTCTTTTGTGGTCTTTTGTGATTGGCTTTTATTTAGCAGAATGTTTTTGAGGTTCATCCATGAGGTAGCATGTATATGATGGGTTTTTAAGTTCACAATTTTTTTTTTAATGATACTTTGCATGTGTTATTTTTAAAGTGCCTTTACTATTATTAAGAATAAAAGCCTAGCTCTTATCATTTGCCAAAGCTCTGGCAGAAAGAAAGGTAATGCTTTACCACAAAAATACAGTTGAGAGCCTCCAGGAGTGAGTATAGCACAGTCCTTACCTTTTGAAGAACTTGCAGTGTAGTTGGGGGTTAGAATGACAAAGCAAGGAGAAAAACACAGAATAAGAAGAATTGTGAGGACATGGAAGAGGAACAGTTAATTTGTCGGGGGGATGTGTTCAGCTGTGATAACAGTGGCATTCGGTCTGAGTCTAGACTTTGGAAAATGAATAAGATATCAGGAAGGAGTGTTGGTCAGGAGGGAGAAGGAGGAAGAGAGGTGTTGAGAGATGGAAGGGCATCTTCTGGGAGCAGGGGGGTGGGGTGGCCTGAGCAGCGTTGTGGCAGGACCGAGGGCTGCTAAGGGTCAGGCTCGTGGATCTGCGCGTGCTGTGGTGGCACTGGAAGACGTAGGCAAGGGAAGATACAGCCACGTTTGTACTTAAAGAAAACTGAGAGCATAGGGGGTGGGCTGGAGAAAAGAGAGCCTGCAAGTGGGGCAGTCCGTCCAAAGGCCAGTTTTTTGGGTGAGAAGTGATGCCTGATGCTGGTAGCAGGAGTGAGAACATGTGGCATGGAGAGGCATCTTTCAGGTTAAGTTGAAATGGGCGGTAAGGAAGAGAATTCTGGGAAGACTCCCTGGTCTCTCTCTCTCTTACACAGCTGAATGACTTGGGAATTTGGTCACTATCCCCCACGCAGTCAAGAGTAACTTGTCGTGCTGGAAGCTTTAAGGAGTAAAAATAGCCTATCTTGTAACTTAAAGATGACTAAAAGTATTTTATTTCCGATTCAGAAATGAAGCACAGGTTCATACTGAGCCTAGGATATGTCAATTTCAGACTTGAACAGTCAAACCAAACTACTATTAATTATCACTTCCTCATAGCCAAAAGAATGCAATGGTGTAAAGATTCCTGTCGATGCCAGTAAGCCTAACCCCAATGATGTGGAGTTTGATAATCTGTATTTGGATATGAATGGAATCATCCACCCCTGTACGCATCCTGAAGACAAGTACGTAACCCATTTTTGTCGCTGATAGCACAAGTCACAGAGGAGTGCTATATGATATTACACTATTTGCTTGTCATTGTAGACCAGCACCAAAAAATGAGGATGAAATGATGGTTGCGATCTTTGAGTACATTGACAGACTCTTCAGTATTGTCAGACCAAGACGGCTTCTCTACATGGCCATAGATGGAGTGGTAAGTGCTAAATCAGTTAAAATCAGTTCCCCTTTGTTTGTTTTTGCTGTGTTTGCCCAGTGTCTAGAATGAAAGTCAGCTAAGTGAAGAATGATTGACGATAATGAGTTTGAGAAGGAAAGCCTCATCTTTCAGCCTCTCATTTAGCTGTGTTTTGTGAGTGTGCCTGTTTTGTGCCAGAGCCTATGAGGTCCTGGGGATGTTGGTGGCTGCCCTGGCTTTAAAGGCTCACCACTGCAGGGGTAGAGGCAGGGATAGACGGATAAGGTGAGCTACCCAGGGCCTTCCTGAGCATCAGCAGGTCATGCAGGGCATTGGGGCATGGAGTGGGCAGTGCTACATGGCAGTGAGGCAATAGAGAGGAGCGCGCCTTTGTCCCATTTATTTATTTATTTATTTATTTTTGAAGAGTTAAGAGTATTGAATGAAATAATTTTGAAAATCCAGAAAGCTTTGGGTCCGAGAAGATTAACTTTTCTATTTACTCAAGGAAAGAATCTTAGCTGCCTGAAAACTTAAGCTACAAGTAAAGTATAGTAAAAAAAAGTAAAGGGAGCAGGAGTGTGTCTTTCTTGGAGCAGATTACAGCTCACATTAGCGAAGTTTCTTGCAGAAGCCCTTTCACTGTACTCCACTGTGTTTTTCTGCTGGGTAAAGGATAAGTTATGTGCACATTTGGATGTTTATAGATATGTACCCATTCTTCTCTGTAATCATTTTTTTGTTGTTGTTGTTAAAAATATAAATGTAGATCGTCGCGCTTGAAAGGTGGTCTCATTTTACAGGATAGGGAACTGTTTAAAGAGAATATGAAATAGCTTACTTTATGCAGACAGGAGGCTTGAGAGTCCCTTCCAAACCCAGTTCAGTAATTTCAAAACCTTACAGTTCAGCTCACTTCATTCACACTTACTCAGCAATTGAAGTTACATTGCTTAGAGTGATAGGAGAGCAAGTGTTCTCTTCTACCCACTGTGCTTATTACAAAGACAGGGTGATGATTCTGGTCTTGTGAATCCCATTTGGAGACCTTTCTTCCTTTTAGGTGTGGGCTCAGAGAAGGTATTCCTGATCCTGGCTCTGTGGCAACTGCTCCTTCTCTGTGCTGAGTCTCTGAGTAAAGCGAGCTTTCCCTCTGGGGTGCCTGAAAGTATTGTAGCCCAGTGGAACTGTTCTGGGCCCGCCCTTGAGCTGTGCGGCCTCCAGTGCTGTGGCCTCATAGAGGGGTTGTCCTTTATCGACACATCACTCGTTCACCTGACTGCACTGTGTTTAAGGGTTTTGGTCCAAATTTAAGCTCTCAGGTTCTACTGTATGTGGTGAAAGGATTGTTTGGACGTATTACTTAGCTTTTCCATTTGAGTGCACTATTTTTATAAGAGTAGCTGGTTCAAAATAATGTACAAATATAGTTGTAAATGTTTGAAATAGTATGTGAATATGAAATACCCATTTTCAGGCACCGCGCGCTAAAATGAACCAGCAGCGTTCAAGGAGGTTCCGAGCATCCAAAGAAGGCATGGAAGCAGCGATAGAGAAGCAGCGAGTCAGGGAAGAGATACTGGCAAAAGGTAAAGAAGCATGCACCTTGGGCTTAAATGTGTTACATGAACTGTGTGGAGGGGGCAGGGCTGGTGCCTTCTCCTTACAAGTAGGAGGGTTTTAATTTAATCAGGATCCCAGGATATCTCGGAGAAGTTTATGTTCACTGTTGAGGAAGAGTAGTTAATAGAATCATTTATTCCTTTAATAAGCTTGTTCGTTTCTGAACTCTGTAGTAAAAGGGAAGTGAAAGTCTCTCAGTTGTGTCCAGCTCTTGCAAACCCATGGACTATACAGTCCCTGGAATTCTCCAGGCCAGAGTACTGGAGAGAGTAGCCTTTCTCTTCTCCAGAGGATCTTTTCAACCTAGGGACTGAACCCGGGTCTCCCACATTGCAAGCAGATTCTTTACCAGCTGAGCCACCAGGGGAACTTGTGGACAAAAGGAAGGAATTATATAGGGAGAGCAGATTGTCAACTTCTGTCAGGGTGAGTGCAGCCCTTCAGTTCAGTTTCATCTGTCTGTAAACTAGAAATACATCAAGTGCTTCTTATTGCCTTTTGCTGTGGGGGCTGTTAGGAAGCTGCAGTACTGTAAGCGTTTTCCTCCCATCAATCTTGGTGGCTTGCTTGCTACTTCTCCGTAGCACTCAAATCTACAGGCAGAGGCCTGGGATGATGGCACCATGTTTCCAGGCTGTCCTGAGATCGTGCACACTCACTGTGCCCCGAGCTCCCTCAGTTCAGGAAGGGGCTTGTGGGGTTGAATGGGGTCATCTTTGCAGTCCGTCTAAGGCCTGATGGGTCCAGAGGCAGGAGTTGGCTGCTACTCAGAGAGTAGGGAGACCACAGTGCTGATCCTCTGGGATCAGCTTCTCCCAAGACCCCTGTGGGTGAGATGGGGATATCCTGGGATCCTGAAGCAAGGTGCCTGCAGGGTGACTCATTCTCTGTTGTGTTACCTGAGGCAAAGTGATAGACCAGGAGAGCCACCATTACTATTTCAGGATGTTGTGTCTGGCAGGTGGAAAAAGAGGTGTAGTGTAGTTGTCTAAGGCTTGTAGTTACAGTGCATTTAATGTTTTTTAATTTGCTGGAAGTGTGCAAGTACATACATATTTTAACAGCTTGTAATTAATATTCTGATTACTGTTTGTATTTATAACAGGTTGTCTTTGCTTCTAAAGATGTCTTTTTTTCTTGAAGATGTTAGAAGAAGCTTAAGAAAAGGCTTTTCAGTGATACAGAGGAAAAAATAGAATGTCTAAGTCATTCTAATGATATAAAGCTGTGATAAACTTGGCTTTTTAGTTTCTTCTTGGGCCCCTTCATCTTAAGAACTGTTACTGGGATTAGAGCCTCTATCCCGTGTGTGTGTGTGTGTGCTTACACACGCGTGCGTGCCAGGTCATTAGGAAAAATGTCATTATTTTTACATAACAATAGAGTATCTTCTGTGTACCACGTGGTGTTTGACAGTCATGTTAAAGCAGCTTCATGTAATTCGAGGGGAGGAATCTTACTTTCTTCGGAAAGGGGGAACATTGTTTGTTCCTCAGGTGACAACACTTCTCTTTCTTTATATTTCAACTTTCTGTTTTTGTTGTTCTGGTCTACTATTGAGTAACTTACCTCACTGTTTATGGGGAGAACAAAGCATTGCCCCTTCTTCTCTAGGTGGCTATCTTCCTCCAGAAGAAATAAAAGAAAGATTTGACAGCAACTGTATTACACCAGTAAGTAGTCTCATACTTTGCTAGCTATTGCTAACTCTTAAATGATAGGTTAATTAATTTTTTTCTATCATTTTAGGGAACTGAGTTCATGGACAATCTTGCTAAATGCCTTCGCTATTACATAGCTGATCGTTTAAATAATGACCCTGGGTGGAAAAATTTGACAGTAAGTTTCACATTTTGGTACTTCAGAAAGATGAAGGTGACAATTTGAGTCATATCAAAGTCATGTCCTTTGATAGGACTGATATTATTTGTCTTTTTCTCCCCCCATGAAATGCTGTTTGACTGTTAGAGGAAAGAGTAGCTTCTAAAGTTATTAGAGATGGGGTGCCTTGCATGGTCCAGTGATGGGCAGCCGAATTTCCTCTCAGTGCCAATTTTGTCCTCTTACCGTCGCTGTGAAACCATAATATGGGACTCATGATTTAAAAAACATATATATGAAAGTAATTTCTGCTGTTAGAAATCAAAGTACAGCAAGATAAAAGTCATGGGGCTGCCTTTAAAGAATAGCTGTGTGCTCCTGAGTATTTAAGTAAAATTTAAGCAAAATGCTTATATGATCTTGGGTTCCTAAGCCTGTTTCCCTGTTAATCAGACGTGGCACTCTGTATTTAATGGGGATCTCTTACCAGTTACTTTCAGGGTTTGTATGGCCCAGTGCTGTATACTTGAGTAGCAGCAAAGAGTAGAAACTTGTGAACTGATCCTGTTTTTCTAATGGCCAAGTTTGACACCAAAATTTCATTTTTTCTATTTCAAGTAATCAGTTAACTAGGGAAATAATTTTGATGTCTAACACACACCTTATTAAGAAAAATTTCCAGTTAGTAATACTATTCTAATAGAATTATCCCAGTTTATTTAAAATGTTCAGTTCTGTTGATTTTTGAGCTTGAAAAATGGGAATGAGCTAAAAATGTTTAAACGGTTTTTTTATAGGTTATTTTATCTGATGCTAGTGCTCCTGGTGAAGGGGAACATAAAATCATGGATTACATTAGAAGACAAAGAGGTAAAATTCATATATAAATAGTTGATTATATGTTCTATTAAAAAAAAAAAGACAAGCCATTGTGTAGAAAATGTTTGGTAAAATGTGATATTTCTGTAGTATGAAATCTGTTTACATAAATATATATTTCCCTTCTCTCTAGCCCAGCCTAACCATGACCCAAACACTCATCACTGCTTATGTGGAGCAGATGGTAAGTTTCTTCTTCGGGATCCAAATCTCTTGGGTTAAACAGTAGTGAGTCCATGGATTGATGTGTAGTAATGAATTATTCATGGCTGCCTGGAAATTCTAAAATGCCATGCTTATTTTATGTTTAAGAGAGAACTAGTGTGGAGTTGTTTAATCTGTGGTTAATATTCACCTATCTTGATTTTTTATTTTTATTTTTTTTTCAACTTTTTAATATGGTCACACATATTAAAATGGAAAGTTTCCAGATGTTGACTTCTGAGTGGTAGTTACACTCTAGGCCCGTGCTTCTGGAGGTCCTGTTCTTGGCCACTAGAAGTTCTAGGCTTTTCAGCTTTGCTCTCTGTGTGATCCTTTGGGCTTTTCTTTGCCTTGCTGTCTTGTGTTATTCTAATATCTTGCCTTTGGGTACAGTAAAAGGTCTTCTGGAAATGCTCACTGTTTGGTATTTTGTTGTTGTTGATTGATAGCTGATCTCATTATGCTTGGCCTTGCTACACATGAGCCCAACTTTACCATTATCAGAGAAGAATTCAAACCAAACAAACCCAAACCCTGTGGTCTTTGTAATCAATTTGGACATGATGTCAAGGACTGTGAAGGTTTGCCAAGGGAAAAGAAGGGAAAGGTAAGAATTGTAGCCTCATTTAATATTTTTCAGTTTTATTTTTGTGATCAAACATACATAACAAACTACCACTTCTTAGCCGTGTTTAAATATCCAGTTCAGTGGCATTAAGTATATAAATGCCTCATTTTAAAAATGGGTAAAAAGAAGACTAGTTGATTTGATTTTTTTATCTACTTGCTCTGTTACCCCTCATAGAGATGTATCTTTCCAAGCTCCTTAAACACCCATTCACAACCTTGCATGCAGTCAGATTCTTTTTCCTCCCCACTTTCCTAGCACAGCTTACATCTACACAAGGCTGAGGTCTCATAGGTAATAATGCCCATTGTGTGTGATTTGTTTGGTTATTCTTCTTAAAAGGAACTGTAAATCAAGAACATTAAACTTCTTAATACCTTTGAGTAACTCCTAGTTTCTCCCTATTATGAGTTCCCTTGGTTATATCCATTTAAGCCATTTATATCCATTTTAAAGGGTGTCTGTTTTAAGAAGATGGTACCTCTTTAAAAGACGTGTTGAGTGAAAACTGGTAAAAAGTATACATATTCACAGAGAAGGGTGAGGCATGTACATTCAAATGTTAATATTGGTTGGGTGTAGGTCAGGGTTTGGCACACTACAGCTCTCCAGGTCCAGCTTATGAGTTGAGGGTCTTTTGTTTTTAAAGGGTTGTAAAAATAAAACAAAACATGAAAGAATATGCAACAGAAGCCATACATGTCTCCCTCCACAGGCTAAAATATTTAGTGGCTCGCCCTTGGTTAAAAACGTGTGTGTGCTCAGTCAGTGTCTCAATGGTAAAGAATCTGCCTGCCAGTGTAGACCCGCAGGAGACACGGGTTTAACCCTCCTGGGTCGGGAGGATCACCTAGAAGAGGAACTGGCAGCCCACTTCAGTGTTCTTGCTTGGGAAATCCCATGGACAAAGGAGCTAGTAAACCCCATGGGATCACAAAAGACTCAGGCATGACTGTGCATCTGAACACTCAGCACCTGGTCTAGATGTGATTGAGATTGTGTGATTTTTATTTTTAAAATGGTTTGGTAAATTCTGCTCTTATTTAATACTTATAATATTAAAATGGGGCTTGCTTTAGAAAAAACTATTTGTTTGGATGAAGAGTTCCAAGATTCAGAGTAGATATATTGAGTCTTCACCCCCTTTCTTACAGCACGATGAACTGGCAGACAGCCTTCCTTGTGCAGAGGGAGAGTTTATCTTCCTTCGTCTCAGCATTCTCCGTGAGGTATGTGGCAGTGACTGTTGGCATCGGTGCGCTAATAATAAGCCAACTGCTATTTGATGGCTTTAATAACAGCATCCCTTTTTGGTCGCAGTATTTGGAAAGAGAGCTCACCATGGCCAGCCTGCCGTTCACGTTTGATGTCGAGAGGAGCATTGACGACTGGGTCTTCATGTGCTTCTTTGTGGGAAACGACTTCCTTCCTCACCTGCCATCCTTAGAGATTAGGTGTGTGCGTGAGCTTGTGTCCTCAAGCTCCTATTTAGCCCTCTGGCCTCTCCGTGCAGTCTGGTCCTAATGTTTGATGTTTGTTTCCTGGTGGCAGGGAAGGTGCCATTGACCGCTTGGTTAACATATACAAAAATGTGGTACACAAAACTGGGGTAAGTTCACTCTTGAATAATTTCAAAACAGAAGTGTTTGCTTTTGTAAGAAGGTCATTTTACATGTATTTTATCACTTACAGGGTTACCTTACAGAAAGTGGTTATGTCAATCTGCAGAGAGTACAGATGATCATGTTAGCAGTTGGTGAAGTTGAGGATAGCATTTTTAAAAAAAGAAAGGATGATGAGGTAAAGTGTTTCTCTTGAGTAGCTCAATTGCTCCTGTCTCTCATAGGCTGTGATGATCCTGTGATTGTCCTTTTAACCTCTCTGAGTGCGCTGTTAAATCAATGTAGTGTATCAAATACCAGTGTGATCACGAGTGGTCAGTGCTCTGACGATTTCATAAAGGCTGTGATGCTGGCTGTGTGGAATTATGTATTGCACCCCGTGTGAGTTGCTTTGTACCTTCCCTCTTTTTCATCTCAAGTAAGCTATAAATCCAAATACCTGCCTAATCAGTGGGCCGCGAAATGAGGGTTCCAAAGCTAGAAGAATGCTGGAATTGAGCTGGTGGCTGCCGTGCTTTGTAGGCACTGTGTATGCTCTGGACCTTGCAACTCTGTACTCTGGTGGCAGAATGTAAGGGGTCTGGGATGGACTGACTGCATTGGCTGAGGTAGAGGGTTGCAGCTGGTGTAAGAAGTGTGGGCGTAAAAGAAGGAAATAAAGTCGCAGAGCATTTTGGAGTTAGTTATGTGGGATAGGGTGAGTCTTAGCATGGGCAGTGGGGAGTTTGCTGGTGCCATTCACCCAGATAGTGAGCCCGGGGGGTGGAGCGGATGGGGTGGAGATTGGGTCGGAATGAGTTTCGTTTTGGAGGTGCTGTGATTGAGGGGCCACAGGACACCTGAGAGGAGAAGTCTGTGAACCAGTCAGATGGATCCATGTAGAGCTCAGGTCAGAAGTCCTTCAGAAGGAGATTTGAGAACCATGAGCAGATGGGAGATAGCTCCTATCTTGAGCGGAAACTTGACATCTTTGGGAGCTTATAAAGAGGGAAAGTGCCTCCATCAGGGGTCTCTGGGAGTGTGGAGGTTTCAGGAGAAGGTGAGGCTGTGGGAGGAAGCCCCTGGAGAGAGGCAAAGCTGTTGGTGCTGCCTGAGGTTGTCAGAGTGGGATGGATGGGCCCCTGGTCCTCAGGCTAGAGGGAGGGGCTGCAGCCTGGAGGCAGAGTAGGCTGGAGAGAGGCCCAACAGAGGGTGAGAGGAGCAGAAAGGAAGCTGAGGAGACCCTTCAGCTTGTTAGTCCTACAGATCTTTATGAGCAGATGGCAACATAATATCGATACATAACTTCCTGATCTCCTCAAAGATTAAAACATGTTATTGTATCTGACAAGATTTTGTGTTTTCCTCAGCTTTTTGTTACTGTAGCTAATGGCCTCTTCTTTAGAAGCCTGGGTACCATTTTGTATAACAGTGGGTGGACTGTAGGCATTTTTTTAAAGCCTTTGGTACTTGGTAATCTTCACATGTAAAATTGAAACAACAGAACTAACTCACTGTGAGGTATGAAACACCCACCAGAACAGTCATTTTTAACAAGTCTTAACTGTCACAGTGGCTCCACTTGAGCTGCTGCTCTTTATGCCAAAGAAATAAACTACACACGTTGTGTATTACTTGGTATAAAATCTCATGTTAGAAAAGTCTTTTTCTGTGACTTTAGCAGACTCTGTAGTGTTAAATATTGATGGTATTTGGCATTAGACTGGGATATGTAGGGTTTGATAGAAACCAAAGTGCTTCACAGTAGGTCATGTGGTTTCCGGCTGGCCTGGCAGAGAGGGCATTTGACTGCTTTGGGTCTTTGTTGGTATCCGTAACTTGTTACGATGTTTTTTGCCTTGGTTGGGCATTGTATTGGACAAATTTATGAACCCTCAGAAATTCAACATAAAAGTATCTGGGTGTATATATTTTCCAGGAACGTGTGGCTTTTGACAGATTTCCAAAGGAATTCATAACACACAAAAGATGAAATATCAATAAGGTCCTGTCCAGGTAGATTTGATCTGCTTATGTGGCTGGCTCCCTTAAAAAGAGCAAAATAGTAGAATGGGAGTCTATCGATATATGTTACTGAACAGTTAGGTCAGGAATGTCTTTTTTATTTTATGAGCTTTGATCTTTGCCTTTTATCTTGCAAATGTTCATTTATTCAGCACACATTTCCTGTTTACAATGTGCCAGACAGTATTCATATTCTGAGGGTTAGTGATACAACAAAAATAACCAAAATAAAACATGGATGGAACTTCTGAGCTCGTGGAGCTGACATTCTTCTGGGGGAGATGGATAATTAAGACAAAGCTGAAGTGTAGTATGCAGGGTGTGAGAGAGTGACATATGCCGTGCAGGAAGTTAAAGCAGGGGACAAAGTGTCTGGGGAGGTTGTAGCCCTAGGAAAGATGGCCGGAGAAGGCCTTGCTGATGTCAGGGAGTGGACCATGCAGATGTTTTCAGGAAGAGCACTGCAGACGGAGGGAATCACCCACCAAAAGGCTCTGGTCTGGAGCACTTATAGGATGTTGAGAACAGCGAGGAGCCTGTGTGGGAGCAGAGGATGCAAAGGGAAGGGAATAAATGAGGTCAGAAAGGTAGTGGATGTGGTAGAACCCTCTCGATCATTAGCAGGAATTCAGCTCTCAGTCTGCATCACTGAAGCATAGAAGTGACAAAGTCTGACACGAACTAGGAAGCATTAACTCGCGCTGCTGTATGGAGGCTGAGACAGAAGCATCAAGCCCAATTAAGAAGCTCCTCTGCAGTATGCTAAGGGAGCCAGCATGGTGGCAGTGAAGATGGTAATAGATGGTTGGATTTGGGATAGATTTTGAAGCTAGAACCAGTGGGATCGGCTAATGGATTAAATCCTAGGTGTGAGAGAAGGAAAGGTATCAAGCATGACTCCAAGGCACTTTTTTCTGAACAACCGAAAAATGGTCTGGTCTGAGTAGCTGTGAAGAGAAGACTGGGAGATGCAGAGATGGGGGTGGCGATTCTGTTTTGGACATGTCAAGGTTGAGACACATAGGTGGGGGTGTTGAGTTGGGAGAGGCTCTGGTTAGAGACTCATGAGACTAGGTGATTATTATGAGAGCAGAGAAGTGGGGAGGTCCAGGTGTTGGGCCCAGGGGTGCAGCAGCTTTCAGAGGGTGGAAGGAGGGCCGAGTGAACGCAGCAGCAGGAGTGGAAGAACAGGTGAGTGTGGTGTCCTGGCAGCGAGGTGAAGAGCGTGGTTTCAGAAGGAGGAGTCATGGCCAGATAAGAGACGGATCATTAACTGTGCAAGCAGAGCGTGGTTAGGGAAATTGGTGCTGTTCAGATCTTAGGAGATTTTAAGTGGTCAGTCAGCATGTATCTGGCATTCAACCCCTCCTGGCAGAAAGTGCTAGTCTCCCATCTTGTTAAGTGTTCTCTTGGGGTGGCAGTACTGCCTTGGAGAGTGGAAGTGCCAAGAGGAGGGGGATGGTCATTATAGTACCTGCTGTGGGCACCTTCGCTGTTGTTTCAGTGCCTGGACACTCAGGCATGGGCATGGGAGGGGTGCTTTCTGGGGAAGGACACCTTTGAATGACTTGGTTAGTGGGGAGCAAGGTCAGCCCTAAATCCTGTCTCGTTGAAACCATGGCTAGATTTCAAAAATGAGTGGAGGGAAGAATCAAGGCAGATTGGACCCTTTCCTGTGAGTTAAACTGGCCCAGAGTAAGCAGCGCAGACATCTGTCTTTTCTTCCTTCTCTCATTGGGTCTATTTGGTGGTGGTCATTGAGGGGAGCATCTGAATGGTAGTGTTTGCCTGGAGCCTCACTGTTCTCTTTATCACATGCCACACATGTGATAGGGTAGGGACTGTCCAGCCCATTTTAGGTAATAGAGGCTCATTATTAAATTGTCTTGTTGAATTTTAAAAATTTTCATCTTGATTATGAACTATATTCAGCTACACCTTAAAGAATTGTTTCCTTACTTATGTGTATCTTCCCTATACTGACAGCCTATTTACTCCAGGGTAAAACCAAGGGTCTTTGTCATGACTCTTACATTCTTCCCTGAAATGATATTAAAAACTCTTTGAAAAAAAATTAAGAGGAATCATTTAAACTGTATATAAACCCATTTTAGAATGCCCTCTAGCCATAAGCTGATAAGCAGCACTTAGAACATGCAGTCTATTGCCTAGTTTCATTATGTACCTAGGTTTCTGGGGTCTTCCTTTAAAACTTTAATTGTCTCTTGAATCATTCCTGGTAATGTTTAACTCTTACATTTTTGTGTAATTATTTGACAGAATATGTGGATTTTATACTTTTAGGACAGTTTTAGAAGACGACAGAAAGAAAAAAGAAAGAGAATGAAGGTGAGTTTTAACTCATAAGACTGGCAGTGGTATAAATTTACAATTTGGGAGGAAGGTGTTAGCTTTTTATTCTTTACCCAATGGAATCTAGTTAGAGACATGGTACCCACCCAACTGCCTTCCTGCCTGGTATTGATTTTAAAGGGGTCCTATCTAAGCTCTGTCTCGAGTCTGAAGGGAAATACTTGATGGGCAAGACGGGCAGGTCTTACTTAGTTATTTGAGTTTTTTACAATAATCAGTTATTATTATTGTTTTTGTAATAAAAGCAGTCAACCTTTGGTACCCCTTGAAGTCATTATGCTCTGTCTTTAACTTCGTCAGGTTAATCTTCCTAGAATAGGATGCATGCATGCTCAGTCGCATCCTATTTTTTTTGCAGCTCTGTGGATTGTAGCCATCAGGCTCTTCTTTCCATGGGATTTTCCAGGCAGGAGTGCTGGAGTGGGTTGCCATTCCTTTCTCCAGGGGATCTTCTTGACCCAGGGATCGAACTCACATCTCCTGCTTGGCAAGTGGATTCTTTACCACTGTGCCATCTGGGAAGCCCGTAGAATAGGATAGCTACCTGGAGTTTTGTTGTTTCTCTGCTCAGAAATCAGCAATGACTCTTTAGTCCCCCTCAGAGTCCATTCTCAGTCTGGTTTGCAGAGCGCACTGGCGTCTGGTCGAGTTCCTGCTGCCAGCTCCTCCCTTCCTGTCCTGTCAACATCCTCTAAACAAGCCAGGCTGCCCCTGCCCCAAGCCTGGCCCCTGTTGGCTCCTCCAAAGGTTCCTCCTCCCATCTGTGCACACTTCACCTTCTCCATGGCTTCCCTTGCTGCCTGGCTGGTGCCTGGGTTGAGCAGGCCTTTCCTTTACCTCTTGTGATTCTTGTCATCCTTCCTAGATTTTAAACTCAACGGGGTTGAGGGACTGCCTTTTGTTTTCAGATTTTATTGGGTTTAATCAATTTCAGGAACCTAGAAAGGAGAAGAGTAATTTATTGCTGAATTAGTTCCAAACAACTTAGATCTGGGGAGAACCCTGTTTGGTTACTGCTTTCTTTTTTCTTTTATTAATTTTTAAAATTGAAGTATAGTTGATAACTGAAGAAGGAAAAGGCTTATCCACTCCAGTATTCTGGCCTGGAGAATTCCATAGACTGTATAGTCTGTGGGGTCACAAAGAGTCAGACAACACTAGGTGACTTTCACTCACTCATTCACAGTTGATATACAATATTATGTAAGTTTCAGGTATACAGCATAATGATTCACAGTTTTTAAAGGTTATAATCTATTTACAGTTATTATAAAATGTTGGCTGTGTTCCCTGTAAGTGAAGTGAGTGAAGTCACTCAGTCGTGCCCAACTCTTTGCAACCCCATGGACACCAGGGTCCTCTGTCCATGGGATTTTCTAGGCAAGAGTACTGGGGTGGGTTGCCATTTCCTTCTCCAGGGAACTTCCCGACCCAGGGATCGAACCCAGGTCTCTCATATTGTAGACAGATGCTTTACCGTCTGAGCCATCAGGGAAGTCAGTGTTCCCTGTGGTGTACAGTATATCCTTGCAGCTTATTTAGTCTATCCATAATAGTTCATACTGTGTATGATTATTTTCTTTCAGTCAGTATTTGTTTTTAAAACATCTGTCAGTCACAGCTGTCATCTTTTATAGCTGTTGTCATAGCTCTGATTGGCAATAAAGAGTTAAATTCTAGCAAGATGAAGAGTGAATAAAAGCTGTATTTCCTAAGTACAAATCAAACTCTTGACTTTTTTCTTTTTAACCATTAAGGTAATGTTATTAATGTTATTTTTAATGTTAATGTTATTGTTATTTGTTATTTTTATTTGACTAGAATTATGTCTTGAACGTGTAGAGAAATTGTAAGTAAATGTAGTAGAACAGCCTGAGACTTGAATAGTTCCATAGAGTGGAACTGAATGTGATGATGGCTATTCTCAAACGTCACATATATGTACCAGAACAATGAATTATATGTACTTTTAGAGCAGAATTGCTATCAGACTGTTTACAGGGTGAGTTACCATCATATCAAAGTGTAAACAACCCTGAATGTTAACCGAACATTTCATCTTTTACATGCTTATAGTGGGGTCTCTTTCCATTACCCTCTTTTTTTCCTGTCATCCAGTTGTGTTGTGGTTTCATTTTAATTTCTACATTTGTTTGTCTTCATTTATTTTAGAGAGATCAACCATCTTTCTCTCCTGGTGGAATATTAACCCCTCATGCCCTTGGTTCAAGAAGCTCACCAGGATCTCAAGTGGCCAGTAATCCAAGACAAGCAGCTTATGAAATGAGGATGCAGAATAATTTGGTAAGGGACTCACTTTTCATGTAGCGTGAAAGGGTGGTGGCTTACCAGGTGACCCTTGTAGTTGTGTGTGAATTTGATCATGTAGCC
Organism: Neotragus moschatus; assembly: GCA_006410615.1. Lineage (NCBI taxonomy): Eukaryota > Metazoa > Chordata > Mammalia > Artiodactyla > Bovidae > Neotragus > Neotragus moschatus. Next base: position 1,723,471 of record SJYA01002033.1, read on the forward strand.
TGGAGGTGTTTTTTGTTTTACAGCTTTTCTCAATGTCTTTTGCCTTGGGATAATTTTATTTCTGTTAAATCTGCCTTTATCAATATGAAATGATCTAAATGTGAATATGAAAGTACCTAAATGATGTGAAAGGAACGAAAATGCAAATGTAAATAAGATGGCTTAGTGGCTGCAGTGTTTCTGTAATGAACATGGGCCTCAGTGCTTCCAGCTCCTCCCCAAGGCACAATGGTGATGGTGATGGGAGCATGAGGGGACATCCACATGTCTCATAGCTGGGGTAGGAGAGGAGGAAGGGTTTTGCTGCCTAATTTCCCCTTTCTTCCAGGGATCAGTTGTGGGGATTTTGCAGAATGGTATTCCTCATTCTGTTAAGTACAGGTGTTCATTACTGCCTAAACTCTTGCTCTCTGATTCAGTCATGGAATAGATCCAAGTATAGCTCTCACTACTGAAATTCTAGTTGCTCCCTGTTTGTAAACTCAGGAACTAAATGGATTTGCCTTGTGATATCCCTTCTTGTTTGAACTTTGTAATCCAGACTGCAGGAGCAGATCATCTTAGCTGGCAAGGCTGTACTCTGCCCATTAGCTTTCTGTTGTATTGACAAAAGACCCAAGAGCCCAGGGCACATGGCAAGACAGCAAGCAGGGATGAGGGAATAGACCATGAGCTAACACAGACAGACAGCAGATGATCAAAGCTATTGCTTATTTCAGTCTAGCAGGCCTGAGAGAAAGAGAGTTCTATACAGGGAAAAAAGATACATAACTTTTTCCTATGATGAATTCAAGGAAATTGTGTAACTTTGGATTTTTAAGTTTTATTATTCCTATTAGTTATCCTGCTGGTGTTCAAGTTCTTTATTATAGGGCAATCCTACGTGAGGAATTTTTGCCATGTCAAGAGACTGAATTTATATTCCTATTAACTCACAATGAGAGGTTTTAGGACCTTAGATTTGAAATAGAAGAAACAAGGTTTTGCATCTTCCAAGAGAAGAAGCTTGCCTTACTGTTGCGGGTTTGGTTTTTTTACTTTTTCAAATTTTTTTTAGTATTATTTTTATTTTATATTGGAGTATAGTTGGTTAACAGTGTGTCGGTTTCTGGTTAGATTCAGCTGTACATACGTATTCATGTATCTGTTCTTTTTGCTCTTTGTTTTCGTGTCTTATTACTTGCACCATTAACAGTGAGCTGCGGAGGGTCAGTGAAAGGGATTGCAGTGAGACTCTTGAGTAGGACAGAAGAAACTGCTGTTGGTCACTGAAGAGCACAGTGGCTGCGGTCCCCACAGAGTGGACCTGAACGTGACCGGCAGCACCATGTTGATGAATGGAGCGCTGTTTTCTTAACATCAGGGAGACATTAGGTCTAAACTTCGTCACCTGTGACACCTGGCCATACAGTGTCATGAGTAAAGTTGATACTCTACATTTTAAAGGAAAGGGTTATAAACTCCATGTGAAATATAATTTTGCTTTGTTGTTAACAGACTTTCTTAGCCTATGGTTTGAACTGCCTTTATGCTCAGATTTTACAGTTTTATCAAAATAGCCTCCTGAACTTCTCAATTTAAAAAGTTCAATTTACTCAAAATATCTAACAGATTTTCACTAATAGAACAAAACCTTTACTGTGAAAACCTTTTCTGCTGCATATGTTTTTGGTCACTTAAAACTAAAGTTGCAGAAGATTTTAATTTTTAATTAAATATTAAAGTACTGTAGGGTGTGCCTATCCTCATTGAGTTAGGTACATAGAGAAGAGAACACTGAATTTAAACTGGTATCCAAGTCTTTGAAATACTAATGTATATTTTTCTAAGATGACCAATAGATTTTTATTTGTACATTGAATTTTAAAGCAGTGTATGTAAAATATTTAATAATTTAATAGTTACCTGGCTGAGTCTTATTACTAAACTGTTGCTTTCCAGAGTGATTATACTATGCTAGGTTGAACACGTACCATTTAAATTCATTTTCACCTGCTTGGCTGTTTTATATATTGTTAATTTATATATTTATCTTTTCACTCCTTTACAGTGTGTGGTTTGATTAGTATAAAGTGACTGTGAATTTGTAAGATCAGGGAATTACCAAAGAAAAGAAATATTTAAGCAATAATTTAAAAAATCTATAAAATTCCATTTTTCTTTTGAAGCAGTTTTTGTCCTAAGAATGTTCAAATTCATTTAAGCATAGGAAGCTTGGTACCATGTTACTCTTTTTGGGGAGAAGTACAATAGGCCAGAATCAGTCTTTATGCTTTCTAAATATATTCACCATATCTATTTAACAGGTTTTAAAAAATAATAGCTTTAAATAAGGTATTACCTTGAAGCATGGTGGTAGAAGAAGTGGGATATAGCTTCTTTTGTGAAATGAATAATCAAATCCTTCCTCTTTAATGTCATAATTGTCTGCAGAGTCCTTCAGTCTCTCCTAATACGAGTTTCACTTCTGACGGCTCCCCATCTCCGAGAGGAGGAATTAAACGAAAAGCGGAGGACAGTGACAGTGAACCTGAGCCAGAGGATAACGTCAGGTGAGGCCATTTTTTGGTAGCACTTTGTTAGCAAGTTGCTGAAATAGAGGTGGTCTAATTAATGCTATTTAGCTCAGAGAAGCCGTGCCTTCAGTTGCTTGCCTGTGATCTTTTTATCCACCAGTAATTAATGTGGAGGGTTAGGATAGTCAATAAATTCCAGTGAGATATGTAAGCTATAGCCTTTAAACCTAAGTATCTAGATTAGTATGCATGCAGGTTCTCATCCTCCAAGCCACTTTTCCTCTGAGACCAGGCACTAGATAGGCTAGGCATGAGGTGTTTAGCTCTGACTATGTGATGTGAATGTTACTGTGTGGGGATTAAATTTTCAAGCTGCTTAACCCAGGAAGTTTAGTAACACTTGGATACTTGATATATTTTGCTTTAATCTTCTCAGTTGAAAAGTTTCTTCCTCAGGATGAAATATGCAGAAATCGTTTGGTAAGAAATATGTATATTTTAAAAAACCACAAATTTGTATATGCACAGTTCTATTTCATGACAGAGGAGTTTCCCTTTAACTGTATACTTAACATTTATGATGGGAAACTTTGACTCTTTCGTTTGTCCAGATCAGAGATTAATAACCTCTTTTATAATTAAATCTAAGCTTGAATCCTAGACTCCCAAGTGCAAAACGCCAACAGTCTCAATAAATGTAACTCATTAATGATTTAGCAAAATAATAGATAGTCCAAAGTTAAGTGAACAATAGTGGTCCAAAAGCATGCACAAAAGAAGCTCATGCTTCTTATATAGATTATGGATGGTGTGTTTGTGTTTATGATTAGAAACCTCACAAATGTCATGTGTGGTTCTGCATTTTCCAAACAACCTTTGATGTCAGATACTGCAATCTGTGATGATGTGTTGTCATACTTTCACCTTACCTGAGTTTTTGTCGTCTGCTTCTATAACAATGGATTTTCCTCTTTGAGTGTTTTTTTTGTCTTACTATGAAGTCATCATGATCTGACTAGCTTAATAATAAACTAATTAATGCTAGCTTAACAGTAAAATTGATTTATTTAGTATTTTATTGTTTAATTTTGGTGCTGGGAATAATCATGATGGAAATGCTTCTATCAAGAAATGCTTGGGATTCTTAGCATTTATTTTCTTACTGTCTTTTGTATAATGGTGATAATCTACATCATGAATAGAGATATTTCTCCAGATTGCTGTTCTGTGAATCCTTTGTGTAGCTATGAAACCTTTCATAGCTAGATTGGCATATAGTGGAGAACCAGTTACCCCAGGTAGCATCTTGCTGCACAAAATAAATGGAGATCAGGCCCAGCTGCTCACAGGCGCAGCTCACAGCTCTGACGACTGATGCTCAGACGCTGAGTGTGGTTCCTGAGGAAGGAGCTGGCAGGGCTGCTCCCACTCCTGGGGTGCACCCTGAAAACAAACGTGCTAAACGAGATTCCTACTTTCTGCCTTTTTTTAAAAAAATGAAATCATTTCTGTACTTCTTTCACTTAGGGAAAACAGGTATTGATGGAGGTCTTTTGCACAAGCCAAGTAGTGTAAAGTGAACTTTGGAAAGGGCTTACCTGTATTCTGAAACATGACTGCAGTTAATTGTAAGGTCTGGCACATGGTAGAAAGTAGCCTTACTGTAGAAGCATCTTGAGATCTGTCCTGAAGAAAAGAAAATTATTTTGGCTTCTTTGTGTTCTTTCAAGAAAATGTTTTTATCTCTCAGAGAATGAGAAATCAGTACTTTGTGGTTCTTCTCATTGTATGTTTAGTAATTAATGATAACTTAGTGAATTGTTTGGCCTGCTTCTGAGGTTTACCAGAACATGCATGTATACATATGTACGTGTCCTTCCCTTTAGCTCTTAGCTTTAAGATGCCCAAGCATGAAGAGTATAGATTAGCTTTACCAAGTTTCTGCCTGGTTTCTAGATTATTCTTTTATAAATTGTGTTTTGCCTTTAAAAGAATTACCCATAGCAAATCCTTTTTTTCAAAGTAGTTTAATTGACTTTCTTTGTACAGTTTAAATACATCCTAATAAACTGAGGAACTTGAACTATGTAAAAATATATTCAGTATTTGAATCTTAAAATGTAGTTTTAGAATTATTCCACGGTCCCAAAGCATGTAAAACAGTATAAAAATTCAAGCAAACAAGTGTTATGCATTTGTGCTTAGTCACTTAGTCATGTCTAACTCCTTGCGACCCCATGGACTGTAGCCCACTAGCTCCTCTGTCCACAGGGATTCTCCAGGCAAGAACACTGGAGTGGGTAGCCTATCTCTTTTCCAGGGGAACTTTCTTATCCAGGAATCAAACCAGGATCTCCTGCATTGCAGGCGGATTCTTTACCAGCTGAACTAGCCAGGAAGCCCTGTTACATATCTACTTTAGCATAAGTGATGATCCTTTTTTAAAATGTAGTTTTAGAATGATCTTACTGGAATCAGTGTTTTTAAATTTTGATGTTTAACTATCTTTAAGTTGGTAATAAATCCTGTGAAAGTGGAGTTTTTAGGAAATAGTTAAATGAACTGTGTTTGGTAGCATTACTGTTGAACTCATTTACGTTTCACCTGGACATTAGATATAAGTTGATTGGGGTGATAAATAGGTGTACAGTTACATATTGAATCAGGATAAACTGATCTTGCTTGGTTTGTAGGTTATGGGAAGCTGGTTGGAAACAGCGATACTACAAGAACAAATTTGATGTTGATGCAGCAGATGAGAAATTCCGACGTAAAGTTGTTCAGTCTTACGTTGAAGGACTCTGCTGGGTTCTACGATATTATTACCAGGTACGAAGGATATTTTCTTCTAAATTTCTAGCTGATCATTTTAGAAAGATAGTTTTTGTAATAATGTGTATTATTGAGCCTAATATTTGTTTCCAAAGCTCATTAATGTATACACAGAGCTAATTTTTGTTGCTAAAGAATTTCAACATAAAGGAGTGTTGTTGAGTATGCTTTGTCTTGCAAATGACTACAGTTTAATGTTTTTTTAAAATGGAATGAAAAAACAACTGAATAACTAATAGGTAGTCACTAAAAAGAAAAAAAAAACAACTGAGCAACTATTAGATAGTCACTAAATTACAGAACAAAAGAGAAAGCCTGGAAAATACTAGTAAGAATTGGAAAGGAATTTGAATGATACCATTTCCTCCATGTAAAGTAATGATATTACTTGAAATCTGACTTAAAGCCTTTGGTAATTGGGATGTCAGATTGGTGAGAGGTTAGGTAGATATGGGGGTTGTAACTCATAGTTAGTATCTGGTTTTGTGTTTGGAGAATGAAGCAAGTTCAGTTTGTTGTGATCTGTAATTAGTAAGTAGAAAGTAATTTACTGTGTTAAGTATCAACTATAGAATATTTTAATATAGTGTTTTACTCCTACAAAGATTAATTCACCAGGCACAGAGTCAAAATACATATCACTGAATATTTTATAAGAAAAAGAAAGTTCTCACAGAAAATCTAGGGAATTCTCAAATGAAGCTTTTGCTGGTTTTGCTGTCAATCATGGTGATGTCCCTTCTCCATCTGTAGGCTCAGTGTCAGCTACACTTTTGTTTTTCATTTTAACTGGAAGTTCTAGAGTTGTAAAGAAATGCCACCAAACACATTTGAAGAACAAAAATTTCACCAAATTGTGTTTGTGAATATAAAATTTGGTATTAACTACTGATTTTAAAGATGTTTTACAGAATTTTTAAAATAAGGGGCCATTGATATGAAGTGAAAGGTTCAAATTTAATCAAAATAACTTTTAGAACTCATGGAAAAATTAATACATGGACTATCTACTAGAAATCATCTGTTTTATAAATAGCATATTTTAGATTAATAGCCTAATATTTTTTGGTTTTCTGTGTATATCATTAACATAGATTTGTAGCTTTGCTGTTTTGAATGATTCCAGGGCTGTGCATCCTGGAAGTGGTATTACCCATTCCATTATGCACCATTCGCTTCAGACTTCGAAGGGATTGCAGACATGCCTTCTGATTTTGAGAAGGGTACCAAACCGGTAAGCTGAGCTATTTAGAGCCATAAAATTTGTAGAATTTTGGCTTAGATCAAAATTGTGTATCATATGTTAAACTTTTTTGTTGTTTTGTTTTTAATAGTTTAAACCACTGGAACAACTTATGGGGGTTTTTCCAGCTGCTAGTGGTAACTTTCTACCTCCGTCATGGCGGAAGCTCATGAGTGATCCAGTGAGTCTCTCCCTACCCGCCACCCCCCCTCCCCCGCCTCAAGTCCTAGACATGTTTATTATTTTGCAAAATAACAGGTACATTCTATTTCTTCAACCTGCTAAATAAGTAAACTTCTTAATATCTAAATAGTAAACTTAAGAATTTTTCTTGATTCATGTTAGTGGTTGTTTTTTTTTCTTATGATACAGAAACTGCTATCTGGCTTGAGAGAGTAAATCTTTGGAGTTGTTCACAAAATTAGCCAAATTTAAATTATTCTATATTATCAACATGTTACTATATTAATGTTAAATTCAATATGATATATCCGATATATTCTGAGATCTATTTGCCATGAGTCTTGGTGTTTGAGTGTGTAGCTGGGTTTTGTCATACACTTTACTAACATGAGTCACAGTTGCATTTGCATTTCATAGTTAAAAGAGTGAAGTTCAGAAACAGTGCAAGTATTTGAGTTCTTCTGTATATTTTTCACTACTTTATTATTTTTTTCTGCTTTTCTTGGCTATCAGTTCCTACTTAATAAATAAAATGCATTTGTATTTTGAAGAAATTCTTAAAACAGTTATTTTGTTCTCTGCCTACCTGTAAGCCATTATTTTTGTTTGTTCTGGCCTTTGTGGTGGCTGCCAGACCTAAGACTGGCACACCTGGAATCCCCTCCTACCTTATCTTGTGTGTGAGGAGGAGTGAGGCACAGCTGGGAAACGAGGTTCTCTATAAATTCTTCACTCTACACTGGATCCACAGATATCCACTCTAAAATTAAAATTCTTCTGTGTTAATATCTTTTATTTTTATCTTTTAAAATTGCTGATTGTTTCCCCCTGGACCTGCAATTTAAAGAATACTATTTTAAAAAGAAAGCTTGTTTTCTTATCAGGCATGATAGCATGATCAAAAGTTTTGTATCAGATTTTTCATGACAGAAATGTGTGACTTCAATTTTTGAATCTGTATTTGTCTCCCTGCTATAGGATTCTAGTATAATTGACTTCTATCCTGAAGATTTTGCTATCGATTTGAATGGGAAGAAGTATGCATGGCAAGGTAAAATTTAGACATAATTGCTTTTTGTTAAAATAATTTTCTCTTTCTGATAAAACTGTGTACTAACATGACTTATTCCAGAAAAACATCTGCTGCTTCTTCATTGACTATGCTAAAAGCCTTTGACTGGATCGCAACAATCTGTGGAAAATTTTTCAAGAGATGGGAATACCAGACCACCTTACCTGCCTCTTGAGAATTCTATATGCAGGTCAGGAAGCAACAGGTACAGTCAGTTGGAACAACAGTTAGTTCGACCCTGAGAAAGGAGTACATCAAGTCTTTATATTGTCACCTTGCTTATTTAACTCACATGCAGAGTACATCATGCAAAATCCTGGGGTGGATGAAGCACAAGCTGGAATCAAGATTGCCGGGAGAAATATCAATAACCTCAGATACGCAGATGACACCACGCTTATGGCAGAAAGTAAAGAGGAACTAAAGAGCCTCTTTAGTGAAAGAGGACAGTGAAAAGTGAAATAGTGAAAAGAGGAGAGTGAAAAAGCTGGCTTAAAACTCAACATTCAGAAAATGAAGATTATAGCATCTGGCCCCATCACTTCTTCATGGCAAATAGATGGGAAAACAATGGAAACAGTGAGAAATTTTATTTTCTTGTTCTCCAGTGCTGGGCTACACCATCACTGTAGATGGTGACTACATGGAATTAAAAGAATATTGCTCCTTGGAAGAAAAGCTATGACAAACCTAGACAGCATATTAAAAAGCAGAGACGTTACTTTGCCAACAAAGGTCTTTGCCAACAAAAGTCAAAGCTATGGTTTTTCCACTAGTCACGAATGGATATGAAAGTTGGACCGTAAAGAAAGCTGAGCACTGAAGAATTGATGTTTTGAACTGTGGTGTTGGAGAATACTCTTGAGAGTCCCTTGGACTGCATGAAGATCAAACCAGTCAATCCTAAAGGAAATCAGTCGTGAATATTCATTGGAAGGACTGATGCTAAAGGCCACCTAATGCGCAGAACTGACTCATTTGAAAAGACCCTGATGCTGGGAAAGATTGAAGGTGGGAGGAGAAGGGGATGACAAAGGATGAGATGGTTGAATGGCATCACCAACTCAATGGACATGAATTTGAGCAAGCTTGGGAGTTGGTGATGAACCAGGAAGCCTGGCGTGCTCCAGTCCTTGAGGTCACAAAGAGTCAGACGCGACTGAGTGACTGAACTGAACTGAATAACTTATGGAATGAAAGAATTTTCTATATTTTGCCATCCAAACTGGGAGTAGCCATGATTAATATAATTTTAATAGTCACATTATGATAAATAGTAAATCAGGTTGAGACAGATTAATCATTTTATCTTTTATCTCCTTTGAATTAATTAATGGAGTCTGGGACTTGGCTCCTGTTAGTCATTGATGCCTTATGAAGTTGCTTGGTGATGTATTAATAGAAACACAAGAGTATCCATGTGGAGATTTACTTACACTCTTTTGAAAAATATATTAGACATATAGTTTAAATGTTTAACATTGATCATCACTTAAAACTTATTATTTATCTATATATTATTTTCTCATTCCTTCTCTTCACAGACTTTGTAGAAATAAGGGCAGTAAAAATTAGTATTAAATTTAAGGTGATAATTTAGTATTCAAAAAATGTGTAATAATAGTAGAACACAAGAAAGTCTCAAACACAGTAAGTCAACTGTTGCTTCCTATCAAAGTCCCTTTCAACAAGTCATTTTAACCTCTTTTTCCACAATTATTTTTCTGAAGTGATAAGTGTGTTTAGTACTACCATTTTTCACACCTTTCCCCTTGATAATTCTCTGTGGTGCAGAAGATCAATAAAATAACTCAAAGAGAATTGTGGTCAAAGGGGAATAAGTAATAATTTACCAATTGAAATAATTATTTTATGAGATTTTAGAGTTGACTTACACAGTAACTGGAATTTCATATTAACTTGAACAGAATGGTAGTGGGAAATGCAGCCCATTGCTTCAGTTCAGTTTAGTCGCTCAGTCGTGTCCGACTCTTTGTGAGCCCATGAATCGCTGCACGCCAGGCCTCCCTGTCCATCACCATCTCCCAGAGTTCACTCAGACTCATGTCTATTGAGTCTGTGATGCCATCCAGCCATCTCATCCTCTGTCGTCCCGTTTCTCCTGCCCCCAATCCTTCCCAGCATCAGAGCCTTTTCCAATGAGTCAACTCTTCACATTAGGTGGCCAAAGTACTGGAGCTTCAATTTTAACATCATTCTTTGGGGCTATGCAAATGTAGTGCTGTGTGGGCATATTGTGTTACACGTATGGATTGGGATTTAGGTTGCTTTTGAAGATGCTTTGTGGAGGAGTAACAGGGAGAGGAAACATAGGAGATTAGGAAGTAGTAAATAAAAGTATAAGTGTATTTATGTGAGTGTGTGTTAAATGAGTAAATAAATACATAGACATGCAGACAGCCTGCTATTACTGTAGTATAAATTGCCTAGAGGAGTGGTCAGGCAGTGCGCATCAGTTACAGCTTCTCCATATCCTTACTGATAGTAGCTTTGTGTTTCCTTTGATAGTAGCCATCTGGATGGATATGAAACAGTGTCTCATTGTGGTTTTTATTTTCATTTTCCTAGTGATTAGTGATATTGATTATTGTTTTCGTGTGCTCATTAGCTATTCCTGTATCTTTTTTGGAAAATTGTCTGTTCAAGTCCTTGGCCCATTTTTGACTTGGGTTTTTGGTACTGTATGGTAGATGTCTTTTGTAGGTTCCAGACTCTAATCTTCTATCAACTACATGATTTGCATATATTTTCTCCCATTCTGTGTGTTTTCTTTTTCCCTCTGTTGATAGTGTCCTCTGATGCACAGACATTCTTAATTTTGGTGAAGTCCAGTTTTAGTTGCAGTGTTTTGTTGTTCCTGCCTTTACTTTTGGTATCTTAAGAAATCACTGCCTGGCCCTGTGTCATTGAAGCTTTTTCTCTATGTTTTCTTCTAAAAGCTTGATAGTTCTGGCTCTTTACATTTAGGACATTGGAGCCATTTTGAGTTAATTTTTGTATATGGTATAACGTAAGGGCCCAGCTTCTTTCTTTTGTGTGTGGATATCCATTTTCCCAGTGCTGGTTGCTGACTCCAGTATTTTGGCCACCTCATGCGAAGAGTTGACTCATTGGAAAAGACTCTGATGCTGGGAGGGATTGGGGGCAGGAGGAGAAAGGGACGACCAAGGATGAGACGGCTGGATGGCATCACTGACTCGATGGGCGTGAGTCTGAGTGAACTCTGGGAGTTGGTGATGGACAGGGAGGCCTGGCGTGCTGCGATTCATGGGGTCGCAAAGAGTTGGACACAACTGAGCGACTGAACTGAACTGAACTGAACTGAACTGAACTGAACTGGTTGCTGACGAGACTGCTTTTTCCCCACTCAATGGTCTTGTGGGGATTTATTCCTGGGCCATCTGTTCCATTGGTCAGTAAGTCTGTCTGATACCAGTACTATATACTGTTTTAATTACTGTACCTTTGCAGTAAATTTTGAAATCAGAAGATTGGAGTCCTCTAACTTATTTTTCTTTGTCAAGATTGTTTTGAGTCCTTTGAGATTCCAAATGAATTTTAGGGTGGGTTTGCATGCGTGCATGCTCAGTCGTGTCCGACTCTTTGGGACCCCTCCTCCCCCCCCGGACTGTAGCCTGCCAGGCTCCTCTGTCCATGGGATTCTCCTGGCAAGAACACTGGAGTGGGTTGCCTTCCTTCTCTAGGAGATCTTCCTGACCCAGGGATCAAACCCATTTCTGCATCAGCAGGCAGATTCTTTACCACTGCACCACCTGGGCAGTCCCAGTATGGGTTTAACTCAGACCTTTAATATTTGTATATCTTAAATAAATATTTTCACTTAGTAGACTCTGTACCAAGAATATAGCTTTCTTAAGGTAAAACTTACTACTATTAGGAGGTATAGGTTTTTTCTTCATACATATGTTTAAAACTTATGGAAGGTAATGATAATACTTAGTTAAGTTCTTGCCTAAATTGAGTACATCTAAAATGATAGAAGATAAAACTTATCTGGATATATTTCTAACATTTGTTGACCATACAAATACTATATGTTATAACAGATATTTCAAATGTGTTTTTTATATGAACAGAGAATATAAGTTATTTGGTCAGAGTCACACAGTGTCAGAAGTAAGATCAGAACCTGGAAAGTGTGACCACTGTTTTTAACCTAAATACTACCACCATTTGGACTGCCTTGGGGCTGTGGAGACCATTAAATAAGCCATTGGATATAAGTGCTCAGGAAAAAGTCACCACTGCTGTGGTTTTTACTATCATTTCATTCTCAAGCATCACCATCTTCATACCTGGGTGCAAAGTATTCTTTCTTCCACTGGCCAGTAGATCTTGTTTGTTACTTATTAACCATATTGCTGTCATTAGCACTGCAAAGTGCTTACTGTTTGCTTCTGGAGTTGATATTGTACGAAAGTCTCTCATAATTTGTTTAGATCCTGAATCTACTAGGTACAAAATGAAAGCTAGGTAGTGTTTTAGCTTTTCATAGTAGCTTATGTGTATGACTAACTAAACAAACAACTCTCGAGGTTTTTTTCCATCTAAGTGTTTATCAGCTTTTTGACCCTATGAAATTCACACTAGAACTTAGTTTCTTTTTAACTTAAAAAAATATATATGTATTCTCCTTAGGAGGTAGTACAGTTGAACACATTTCTTAACTTTGAAAATATGGCAGCTAAATCATTAATGACAACTTTGGAAAACTTTCCACTTCTAATCATTTTAAAGGGAATAATCATAAATGCAGCAGTTTTGAATAGCAGTAGTTTCAAAACTGTTTAGCTTCATTTAGCATTTTCTTTGCTGTTTATCTTAAGTTTTTTATTTGTCAAAGATACTATTTATTCTGTAGACAGCATAACATACTATGCTTCAAAAGCTTCATATGTTTTTCTAGTAATGGATCCTGCATTTACTGGTGTGCTTCTTTGAAGATGATGCACATATGTCTAGCTAAAACAATGACCTTAATTCTATCACACTCCAGAGGACAATTTTCAGCCTGAAAATTAACATCTCTTCTACCATCCCCAAGTTATTTAAGCAAAGAAATCTCTAAAAATTTTGTGTAAGTTAATTATTAGGTTTTAAAATGTGATAGAACTTCTAAATACTTTTGTTGAATGATCTTGTTTTATAAAAGAATCCAAGGTTCTAGAATGATGAAAGGATAAGCCCAAGCCCTTTGGGGAATTGACTAACTTGCCCAAGGCCATCTTATAAGGAAGATGAGAATAGGCTGCTATCTTAAGTGTTCTTTTAACTTAAAATTTTTATTATCACAGAGTTAAGATCAAATATGGTTTTCCCTATGAGCCATTTTAAGAATGGAAATTGGAGGGTTTTTCTTCTACATTTGAATTTTGACTAAATAGTTCAATTCCAAGATGTTTTTATGTTTGTGGGAATATTCTACCAGAAATGTCCCTTTGGACCAGTTGACATTTGGGTGACTCTAATACTTGGAGCGGTTGGTGTGCTTTTGTGTCCCCAGGTGTGGCTCTGTTGCCGTTTGTGGATGAGCGGAGATTGCGTGCTGCCCTGGAAGAGGTGTACCCAGACCTCACCCCTGAAGAGAGTAAGGCCGTGCTCACCGGGCAGCACAGTTTGTGTGACACAGGCTTCACCTTTGCTTATAGAATTACACCTGTTTTTTTCATTTGTCAACTTTTTCATAAAGGAGGCATAAATCATTGATTTTACTTCTTTGCAACAAAAATTAGTTTCTTAAAATTAATACTACCTATACATTAAGTAGTAATTAAATAGTAAATTAAATTGAACATTTTTAAGTTATAAGTGTTTGATTTCCTCCATCTCCCTTCTTCCCTTCATCTTCCCCCACCTCTCAGATTGTTAACTTGAAATGTTATTTTTTGCAACAAGTGGGATTTTTGTTATTATACTGATAGTTAAAATATTAGGAAATTGCAAGGTTGGGTTCAACTGGGAAATTTAATATCAGTGTAACAAACCTATAGAAGTAATTTTATCAGCCATCCTTAGGATAATTTTTGTTCTCAGATGATACAATTTGTATTTCCTTGGGGAATGTTTATATCTTATAAGAAATTGAGTTCTACATAAATAAAATCTTGCAATTCTATGTGCAGGTATCTTTTAGTGACTTTTTTCCTAATAGTCATTGATTTTTAAAGTTTTTTTGAGATTAAAATTTTTTTTGATAATCATTGATTTTTGAAACCTTATTTATTGTTAAAGTATTTTTTCTTCTGCAGAGGCACATCACCTAAATTTAGGCCTCCTCTTGTTATTTTCTCAACTCTATAATTAAGTTTTTTAAAAAGCATTCATTTGTTTATTTGGCTGTATAGGGTCTTGGTTGCATTATGCGGGATCTTTTGCTGTAGCGCTTGGGCCCTCTAGTTGTGGTGCTCAGGCTTAGTTCCCCGACCAGGGATTGAACCTGCACCCTGCACTGGCAGTTGGACTCTTAACCACTGGTCCACCAGGGAAGTCCCTATAATAAACCTTTAAAAATTTAGATGTATCTTCTAATTTTGGTCTCATAATAAAAATTGCTCTTGCGGATATATGTTTTATCTTGTCCTGTGTTCCCCTCAGCCAGAAGAAACAGTCTTGGAGGCGACGTCTTATTTGTTGGGAAACATCACCCACTGCATGACTTCATTTTAGAGCTCTACAAGACAGGTTCCACAGAGGTATGGTTTCTTTTCCACCGTGATGTGTTTCTTGATAGTATATTCATTTGATTATTTAATCAGGAATGCATTTTTACAATTTTGGCTAAATATAAACCTAATTTACCATTCAGAGCATTTTTAAGTGTGTAATTTTGTGGCATTAAGACCATTTACAAAGTTGTGCATCTTCTTGATCAGAAACTCTGTACCGGCCAGACAGCATTAAACACTCCTCCACATCCTTCCCTGCCCCCAGCGTCTCACAACCTCTCTGCTACTTGCTGATTTTATGGAGTCGCCTAATTTTGACACCCCCCCATGTCACGTCATACAGTATTTGTCCTCCCATGTCTGGCTCACTTCGTTTAGCAGTATTTTCAAGGGTTAGCCGTCCTATGTCAGTGTTGCTTTTATGGCTGAATAATACTTCATTTGTGTGTACACTACATTTCATTAGTCCACTCATCTATTGATGGGAACTTGCATGGTTTTTACCTTTGGGGTGTTAAGAATGGTAGTCCTGTGACCACTGGTGAACAAACATGTTTGAGTTCCTGCTTTCCATTCTTTTACCTGTATAATCAGGACTGGGTTGTTTTTTCCCCCCCCCGCCGCAGTCAGTGGATGTACCACCCGAGCTGTGTCATGGGATCCAAGGGAAGTTTTCTTTGGATGAGGAAGCTGTTCTTCCAGATCAGTAAGCATTATTGTATATAATTGAGGAGGTGGGAGGATGTTTAGTTAGCATTTCTACTTTGTTGCCTAAATGTTTCATTTTCTAGAAATAATAGGAAAGTAGTGAGAAAACAAAACAACATAAAACCCTTGGACTTGGGGGTCAGAGCCCAGCTCTGGAGGCCATCCACAAGGTCAAAATTGCTTTCATAATCTTATTAAAGTGTCAGGATGTCATGTACCTTGTTGTGTACCTGTCTCTCAACTGTTTGGTGTTCCTTATTTATAAAACACCTGTTCTATTTTTCTGTTCAGTTATCTGTTCCTCCACTGCCCCCTTTTTGCTTTATAGAATATAAAGAATTCTTATACCAGAATTCTTTACAAATTCTGATATAAGCCCCTTGTTCATAATTGTTTTCTATTAGTGAAATTACAAACAGGGCCCTTTTTAAAAGTTACCTATGATTATATTGTTTTTATTGGTTTAGTGATTTCTGCCTCTCAAAGCCTAAGAAACATAGCAACATTTTGTTTCCGCTTTTCCCAAAGGTTACAACTTACAAAGGGATGGTTCTTTTGTTTCTTTTCAGAGTAGTATGTTCTCCTATTCCAGTGTTAAAGGATCTGACACACAATGCTGTGATCAGGTAAGTTTCCCCAAATTCCTGACATTTGCCCAGAGTATAGCTCTGAACTTGCAAATAAGTTTAAGAATAGACTTGTGATTCACAGGGAAATGGTAACTATTATTCCAGCAAGTCTTTGATATTTGGAGAGTCCCTGTGTTGCAGACCTCCGAGTAGAGCCTCTTGACTTTAAATTGTGTATATTGTTAAGGTTACTGACTTAATAAGCTTACTTCTCTGCTTTCTGGTTTCCCCTAACAACCTCTAATTCTTCCTGGATTAGAGAGGTGGGAGGTAGAAAGTAGGAGTTTCCAGGAGTTGTGTGCTGTGTAGGTTCAAACAGACCTCTGCACCCTGGAGGCCCACATGGCTTCAGGGTATTGTAACATAATATAAATTGTATTTATATTCGTGGCCCTGTAGAGTTCAAAAACAGAGCTCTTAATATACTTTATTTTGGTTAAGATGAGATAGAATGAATTTGTGGAATATTTTTTTAAATCAACAATTAGAAACTTTTAAAGGGCTAATTTCTGCTCCATGGAAAACTCATACTTCATTTCCTCAATGGTGACAGCATTTTCTGCCAAGTATGTAAAATATAATATGGCTCTTTAGAATAAAAATCATCAAACTTACTCTGCATCTGTGTAACTGCTGTAACCCCTAATCTTGGTGCCAGGGTTTATGTTGTTGTTTCCCTCCCTCTTTAGATGAGAACAGGGCAAATGTTGAAGTAACTCAAGGATTTTGTAAAAACTGTTCCTGAATACTATGTTCCCACATGTTATTATTTCTCTCTCACTCTCGGGGACTATTTTGGATTTTACTTAGATTTCTCATTGTGAAGTATAAGCATGTTTATTTTCCCATCTTTAATGGATTTAGATAGCAGCTGCCATTCTAGGAAGGCTTTCACTTATAGAAATCCTTTGTGAATTTGAAAAATCTTGCTAGATTAATTGCCTTTATCTCTCACCACCCCCATTCTTAAATTTCCGGTGGATCATTTTTTAAATTAATTTGTACTGGCATATAGTTGCTTTACCCTTTATCTTTACCCACAGTTTTTGTTTATCTTGGCATATAATCTGTTCTGGCTCTTTGTCTTTTGGCTCTTTTGTTAAAGGTGGGATTCAGAATCATAAGCTAGGTTCCTATATCTACCACAAATAGTCTGATTCTGGCAGAGCCAGCCTGGACTCTGTGTTTAACCCCTGGGTCCCTGTTGCAGCAGACCTTCAGGCTGGTTACTGCCACCAGTCCTCTCTGGACTGGCACATGTTTGCTGTGCTCCTTAGTTTCTCAGAGTGTTTTCAAGGGTCTTCCCCTTGAAATAGTAAGTTCTACTTAACTTTCTAGTTAGGACAGAAACTTGCCCAAGGAAGAGTTCCAGAGTTGACAAATCCTGGTTATGATGGTTATTTCTGAGCCTGAAATTTCCTTTGGTGTTATTTGGTATCCATTGTTTTCACAAGATTGTTAAATTTATAAAAGAAATCTCAAATCCAGCTGTACATTCAGGTGTATGTTGACTGTAACTTCATAATAAAATTGAGTTGATTCCCTGGAGATGCCTGGAAGACCAAAAGTAACTCTTTTCTTATGAGGTCGTTTTCAGTCTTTTCTCTGAGGGGTCATGCTGAAACTGATGCAGTTTACTTTAGCTTTTTGGATGTTTGTTTCAGGGCTTCTTCTGTATCCCAGTGTTCTTGCTTTATAAACAAAAAATCTGAACATGCAACCTCCAGTCTCCCCTGCCAGTTACTCCTGTCTGTGTTGACTCCTGGCATTTCCCCCCTTCTCTGTTTGCATGCATCTGGTGTTGGAGTCCATATTTGAGAAATTATCTCCTTGAGTCCACTTTAGTGGACTTTCCCTCACCTCTTGTTCCCATCGCATTAATTCTTACCTGTGTTGTTGAGGAAATATAGAAGTTATTGAAGTGTCTTAAATTCATGGAAGGACTCTTAGAGAATACAATCAACTGTGACCTAGGAATTTTTTTTCAATTCTGATTCTATAAGTCTTCCCACATAGTAGTAGTTTAACTGTGAGTAGAGCCGAGCCATCTCCCTGAATTCCTCTCGTCCTTCTCTTCTTCTACCATTGTAGCTTGCTCAGGCCTGGTATTTTTACAGTAGCTCTTTGGTAACTGTAAATATATAACACCTCTGTTTGATTCTCAGTTTTCTTCCCATCTGGAGGAGCAGATGCCACCCTCCATGTCACCCGGGCTCCCTGCCCATACTGGCTGCTGTGTCCTGCACCCACGCATACCTCCTTGCCCATCTCTCCATCTTTCCCTCACCTCTTGTTCCCCCATTGCCCAGACTTAGGAACTTCAACTTCTCATGGTACGTGACTCCGTGTACTGATACCACTGCTCTGGAACCGTCTTTCTTTCCAATTATTTCTCATATCTGGCTTTTCCCAGTGAGCCTGTTTGTATTCTCTTCTCCTGGATTACTGTAGTGCTCTCCCAGCTGATTTTGTTTTTTTCCCCAAATCCCACCTACCTTCCCACTGAATCTTCTCTCATCTCTCTTAACCACTGCCACCCCTCGGAGACCTTTGGTTCCTGCCATAGTTTGGTGGAGCCGTGCTCTGAATCTGGGTCCCCATAGCTCCACAGGGACGCCTCCTCCTTGCTGTCCAAGTTGGTCCCTCCGTGAAGACCCCCTACCTCACATATGCATGGATTTAGCCCATACTCACAAGGTCCTATGTGGAAGGCAAGTGACAAGCTTTGATCAGCATCTTTCTTGTGCCTGTTGTGGCCTTTTCCACTTTCTTCCTTACTAAACTGTTAAACTTTTCCAGTCTATCTCCCCTATTAGAAGAGGAGGCAGGCCCCATGGTTGGGCACTGTTTGTGCCTTTGTGCCTACCATGAGACCATGTATACAGTAGGCATGCTGAAAATTTGTTTGATAAACTGCTGAAAAGGCCTGCTGACACTAAGAGAACTGCTCTGAGATACTTTAGTTGAAGCCCTTGCTTTATTACCAATTTTCTCTGTTTACTTTGTATCTAGAAAGCCCCAACAAATCCACATACCTACCTACCACCTTGTGTCTCACCCTCTTAAACCTTTCACATTGCCTATCCTGCCTGGCCCTGCCCTAAGCCACCTGGAGTAGAGAACATCTGAGATAAAAACAGTCATGGTGAAGAGTGAGTATACAAGAGGAACAGATTGAGTCAATGAAAGTACTGTTCAGCTGGTCTTGAGCTTATAGCATTTTTATTATAAATGGAACCATTTTTATATACTTAAAATATACAGTTAACAAAAATTTCTCTATAACAGATGGGCCCTAATTATTTTAAGTGGCATTATTTGAAGAGAAAAAAAGTTAGCTATCTAAAATGTCAACCAGTTCAATAAAACCTTTTTCACTGATTGCAACTGTAATCTGTAATCTTCAGAGGATCTTTGGAGAATATAAAAAAGCACAGAAGGAAAGGAAATGGTTGCATGTGCAAATAACCTTCTAGTGAACGTGTGTCTAGTCTGTTGCCTGTATTTCTGCCTTGTCATTAAGTATTTTGTTACTACATTTTAAGAAATACCAATTGAGGACACCATTTCTATTTACTTACTATTTAGAAAAATTGAAAATTTATTTTTGGCTGTCCTGTGTCTTCCTTGCTACATGTGGGCTTTCTCTAGTTGCGCTGAGCAGCGACTGCTCTCTGGTTTCGCTGCACAGGTATCTCATTGAGGTGGCTTCTCTTGCTGCAGATCACAGGCTTTAGGGCGTGTGGGCTCAGCAGTTGTGGTGCACAGGCTTGGTTGCCTCTGGCGTGTGAGGTCTTCCTGGACCGGGGATGGAACCCACGTCCCAAGCATTGGCAGACAGATTCTTAACCACTGGACCACTAGGGAAGTCTCTGAGGATACCAGTTTTAGAAAGAGCCATAGTTTCTTTAACCAGTCCACTATTCGCCCACACACTTAGGTTTTATACTTTTTCAACATTATGAATCCTGATGTTATGAGCATCCTTAGATGTAAACTAGGTGCATATCCGGAGTCCTAGAAGAAACATTGCTTTGTCAGAAGAAGACTTGTGTGCTTTGGATGAGACACACACAGAGACACACCCACACACACCCCCACACCCACACTCACACTCAAAAAGGCAGTTTGGCCCAACCTGTTAAAAGTCTGAGTCTAAATATATAGCCATCACATTGTTTCAAGTTGTGACTCTTTACATTCTCACAGAAACACATTAGTTGAGCAGGATATGGGGCTTCCAACAGGGAGGCTTTGTGTTTTTTCCCCTGTGGATTATCTGTTCATTATTTTTGATTTTGCAAATGTTTCTACTGTTTGTTGCAACAAGCGCTGATCTTCTTGAAGATGTTCGAGAGAGGGTCTTTGCTATGGACCAAACAAAAGGAAAGGTGGTTTTTACTTTTGTTGTTGCAAACCTCTTGTACCAGTGTTTGGTATCATACTGGAGTTTCTCAAGAGTTGGGCTGTGCCTGTTGTTCTTTCTCTGCGATCAGCTACAACTAGGTGGAGCATGACTTTGCACATAAAGTTACACGAGGGCCACCCTGGGGATTAGTGGCAGTTTGTGAGAAAGATGTACAGCCATTTGGCAGTTTGGCAGAATCTGCTGACTTAGACAATTTTGGGAGAATACTTCTGAATTGTAGTCATTCTGTTTAAAGAGCCACAGTATCTAGTTCCCTGGTGGTGTAGTGGTTAGGATTCTAGGCTTTCACTGCTACGGCTCGGGTTCAGTGCCTGGCTGGGGAACAGAGATCTATCTGCAAGCCACACAGAACAACCAGAAAAAGAAAAATAAAAAAACCTTAAAAAATAAAAGGTCACAAGTACCTGAATTTTGGGAGCCATGGCTGCGAGCACCAGATCAGCAGCCACCAAGCCCGCTCTGCCACGCATATGCTGAAAGTGCATCTGGGGCTATTCTTGGATAGAACCATGGCCGTCGCGGAACCAGACCATCTGAGGGAGGTGGGCGTCATGGCAGTGCTGACGGTGGACTCGGAGGAGCCTAACTTCAAAACGGGAGCTGGGGTTGAGGGTCTACAGAGTCTCTTTGTGCCAGCACTGGACAAACCCGAGACCAACCTGCTCAGTCAGCTGGACTGCTGTGTGGCCTTCACTGTCTAGGCTCGTGCCGAGGGCCGTGCTGTGCCAGTGCACTGCCATGCAGTGGAAGTGTGACTATAATAGCCGCTTTTAGGATGAAGACTGACCGGCTCACCTTTGAAAAAGCCTATGAAAACCTTAAGACTGTCAAGCCAGAGGCCAAGATGAATGAGGGGTTTGAGTGGCAACTGAAATTATACCAGGCAATGGGCTGTGAAGTAGGTACCTCCAGTGCAGTTTATAAACAATATCGTTTACAAAAAGTTACAGAGAAGTATCCAGAATTGCAGAACTTACCTCAAGAACTCTTTGCTGTTGACCCATCTGCCATTTCACAAGGATTGAAAGTGGGGGTCTCTACACATGTGGAAAGTGCAGGCGGTCTTTATTTGGAAGATGAAGTGGTCCTGTAGCCTTGGCCCACAAGAGGGTGATGCCGTCCCCCATGCTTTCCACAGGGGGTCAGGCTCAGTGTACATCTTACTTCATTGGACCTGACAGTGGATGGATAGGCAGCTTCTCTGCCCCAAATGCAATGCCAAGCTGGGCTCTTTCAGCTGATGTGGTGAACAGTGCTCATGTGGTGGATGGATAACACCGCTTTCCAAATACATAAGAACAGAGTGGATGAGATGCAAATGCTGCCGGTTTGGGGATCACAAGGAAATTATGAACTTATTACATTTGATAACTTGCTGATATGTGCTTCTATTCCTTATTGTCATCCGTGGCAGATGGTTTAGTTTTTAGGCCATTAACATTTCATTTGCAATGTGAGAAGATAAAATCACTTGATGTTACTTAGAAATTATACATTGTCAGCTTCTTAAACTGTCTAAGTAGATTACTTTGTATAGAAAGCAGAACTTTTTAATCATGTAAATTATACTTTGATATTAAAATCTTCTATAACCTGGATACTTTATTTCATGTATATTAAAAGTTGTGATTTTTTCCCCATCTTTTTAAAAAATTTATTCTTTAATTGGGGGAAAATTGCTTTACAATCTTGTAGAAAAATGCAAATCAGCCATAATTACACATAAGTCACCTCCTTAAAGTTGTGATTTTGGGAATGTTAGTTATGAATTCTCCAGGTCTAGATGGACAGAATAATGTCCAGAAATTTAAAACTGTCATATTTAAGAGACATCCTTTTATTTCTAGAGAAAGGGACATTAGTAAAGCTACATAAGTCTGGATTTTTCTTCAAAATGTAGAAGGAAAGGACATCAGTAAAATGCTGACTAAAATGTCACACAAAAAAAAAGTACCCGAATTTGCATGGTGGTCGTGAAGCAGGCTAATCTAGTGAAATCATTAAATTGTTCCTTGTTCTCTTCTAGTATCAATTTTAAAGACCCGCAGTTTGCTGAAGATTATATTTTTAAAGCTGTCATGCTTCCAGGAGCAAGGTAACAACTGTGCAAGTTAGAAAATATAAACTCTTCAAGTTTATTTTGTGTAAGTGAAGTCCATCCCTGTAACTAAATATTGTATTTTCAAATGGTTAGAAAACCCGCACCGGTCCTGAAACCTAGCGACTGGGAGAAATCCAGCAACGGACGGCAGTGGAAGCCCCAGCTCGGCTTTAACCGGGACCGGCGGCCTGTCCACCTGGATCCCGCAGCCTTCAGGGCTTTGGGGTGAGTGGTAGGTTTTTCTGTCTGTGTATTTTGATTGTTCAGAATCTTCCGTGGAGCATTGTCAGCACTTAAACCACAGATATTCGAGATCATTAAATACAACTGTTCTGCAGCTATTTTAATGACTTTGATGCTTTTCTGCTTTTCTTCATTTTTTAAATTCAATTCTGTGTCTTTGGTTTATCTATTGCTTTGTGTTGCCTGAGAATTCCATTGTTTTCTCTCAAGAGATTTTGCTGTCTCTAACCATTATTTCAAAAGAATGAAACATGCTCTTTACCCTCAAGAGAGTTGTGACTGAGTTGACCTCTGGGTGTTACAGTCCCTCTAAGAGGAGCTGCCAGCTCCTGGGCTCGTGCCTGTGTGTTGAGGCCTCCGTGATGCCTGAGTGTTTCTCCTGGCGTGTTAGTGAGGTCAAGCCTCTCAGTGTCTGCTGGCCTTTTGTATCTCCTCTGCTGTGAATTTCTGTTTTTTATTCTTTGCTTTCGTTAGCTTCAAATTTTCTTTTTTCTTGGCTATAAAAGAGGGAGCTTTGAAACAGAAACACATAAAGCTGAGATAAAAAGAGCAAAGTGCTAGGGCATGTATTGAGTTATCATCTGTGAATTGATGTTGGTAACTCATAAATAGATATTTCCAATTCATAGGAAAGCTTTAAGATTCAAAGTGGGCTTTATGCAATAGGTTACCATCAGTAGCATGTACCTTATGCAGTGACTAGTAAGGGACAATGGCGTCATGGGCTTTGAGTCCTGAGTGTCTGGATCAGACACTTTGTCTACCACTGGATATTCTTATTAAAGTTACAGAACCTCTCTCAGTCTCCATTTCCTGTGTGTGAAATGGAGGTTGTAATCACATCAGCCTCGTGAAGTTGTGGGGATTAACTGCTTGGGATAGTTTCTAAACCACTGTGTAAATGTGAGGTATTGGTCAGGTTGCTTGAAAGTCTTCATTTAATAGTTAAAAAAAATTCAAGTCTGAAATACTCTCTAGATTTCTTTTTCGCATTATTTCAGCCACTTTGGAAAGCAATGTAGAAGTATCTCTAAGTAGAGTGTTAAGTTTTGAGGATCCTCTGAACTTTTGATCCAGATTCCTACTTCTTAGAATTTATCCTGAGAAAATATTTTAAAGGAGCCTAGTTATACACCCATATCTCTGGGCATTGCTGTCTATACTACTGGTACTAACTAGTACTAAATGAATGGACAGGTTTAGTAATGTATGAGACACTAACTTGATAGTATTCTGTAATACTTAATACACATTACACTTAGGAAGACTATGAAGGTATAGGGAAATATTTGATGCAATAAACTGAAAATAGTAAAATATAGAGTAGTAGCATATACAGTGAACCCTGAACAACTGTGGGATTAGGGACACTCACCCACTGAAAATCTGCAGCCATGGATTGTGCGGGACTCTGGTATTTACTGTTGAAAACACTCCACGTGTAAGTGGACCTGTTTTGTTCAAGGGTCAACTGTATAGCGATAGCAACAGCATAGGTCTTCGAGGGCAAAAGTAAATATAATGCAGAAAAAGAGAAATAGACTGAAATGATTTTTTTGCATAAAGTACTAAATATTTACATGATTATCAGGAAGCTTTGGTGTGACAAACGAACATTTGCTGTCTCCATTATCAGGTAACATTTTGAACTTTGTTCATTATAAATTTTTAACTGCGTTGTCTTGGTCAGATCTAGCAGTGACAAGATGGCTGCTGGCATTTGTTTATTATAATAGTGATGAGTATGTCTGTGTCTAACTTGTATTTTGGCTGGGGGGGTTCCTTTCACAGCCACGTTATGCCAAGAGGCTCCTCCGGAACTGGCGTCTACAGCAATGCTGCACCACCACCCCCAGCTTTCCAGGGGAACATGTACCGGCCACTTCTGCGAGGACAAGCCCAGATTCCAAAGCTCATGTCAAGTGTGTTTTCAGTAATGGGTTCTATCTCCTAGCTTAAGTACTGTGACAAAGGGTGGTTTCTGATCCACATTGCTAAAAGGGTGGACCTAACAGCATAATTGCATTCATTTTAATTCATATCCCCATTTAATGTTATGTTTGCGCTCCATGGCTGTGCTCATTTTCTAGAAAATACAGGCCATGTATCAATTTCTCAAAGCCACTTTTCTTCATGATGCCTTTGCGTCTCCATTCCTGGTTGTCTGATTGCTTTCCAACCAGTCAGTGCCCGGGTGGCAGGGGAAGAGACAGTGTGGCAAGATGCTGACATTTGTTAAGTCCAAGTGTAGTATCATTTACATTTTCTTCTGAATGTTTCAAAGAAACATTAAATTTAGAAAAAGCAGGAGGGGTTACTCTGTTGCAGAGGACCCTTAGAACTCTTTTAAAATCAAAGTTACATCTGTCAAAGAACCAGATTAAAGTGATGATTGTTGGGAAATATTTATGCCGTGTATTTAGTATTATTTCATGCTATTTTACTTACAAAAGCATTTTTAACCTGAAGCCCTGTAAGAAAGGAGTTCTGACCGTCTCTGGCTCTCAGGGTTCTGTTTTCACTGTGTTCTGTCTGTCTGTCTGTTTCTCTGTGCGTCTTGATGGTAGTGAATGGAGCGTTGTTGCCTCCATCGTAAAGTCTGTGAACTTGAGCGGTTCAGTGAAGGAAGCACAGAGGGCATGGAGTTTAATAGGCTGTGGAGAGCTGCTTGGTACGGTAGTTTCTTTAGCTACTTTTCCCCCAAAATTGAGCAAATAGTGTTTCTTAGCATTTCCATTTATATCTGTGTGTGGAGTATGAATCAGGATATACCTCATAGAACTGAAGCATCTAACTGGTTTGACAGAGCTATCTGTGCCCCGAGAGCTCACCAGTGTGTAAGGGCACCTCCAGCGGATAGTTAAAGCCTACTCTTCACTCACACGTTCCTCGTCAGTGCCTTTCTTCTGTGGCACTTGGCCGTTTACTTCTATCTGCTGGTATCATGGCTTCCCAAGAGGAGAACAAAATGAGATGCAAATGCTAGACCCAGGTGTAATCCATCTACCTCTGTGTCTTGGTTTAGTCGGTCATTCTCAAGACTACGGTTGTGGGGAATTTCGGAGGTTACTGTGTCGAGTAGAGTTTCTGAGGTTTGAGAAAACAAGTTTGAGTAGCACAGGTGAAAGAAAGCACAGGCTCCGTGTTAAGCAGCTTCCTTCCGTCATCAATCAATGCATTCTGGGTTTGATGTCCTTTTTTCAAATATACATCAAAGTGAATACAACCACGACAATAAGCTTTTTCATGGACCTCCAGTAAACCGTCTTTTATATCATCTGTGATACGCAACACGCTTGGGAAGTATTACCCAGGTCAGTAGTTCTTACCAGGGCATCACAGACCCACATGAGAATCTATATAAGTGGGCCTGGTTCGATTTCTGGTCAGGGAACTAGATCTCACATGTTGCAGCTAAACATCCCACATACCCCAACGAAGATGGGAGATCCTACATGCTGCAGCTAAGACCTGGTGCAGCCAAAATAAGATAAAATAAGATTTTTAAAATAAAAATTAAAAATAGGAAATAGGCTTTGTAGAGTAGGGATTCACTTTGAGCAAGAAGCATGTGGCCCTCCCTGCCTGGTGACTTGTAAACATCATTTTCCAGTTGCTTGCTTGTATATATAAGGAGTTGATTTTTGGATATTGACTGACAGTGTCACTAAAATTCATTTACTCTGAAGTCTTGTCTGTATGTTCTTTTGGATTTTGCCCTTTTCATTCATGTCATCTGTGAGTAGTGACAGTTTTATGTATTCATTTTCTGATCTTAATGCCTTTGGTCTTTTTTACTTTATTGCACTACCCAGGGCCTCTAGTGTGATTGAACATAAGTGGTGATGCTGGGCATCCTTGTTTCATTCCCAGTCTTCAAGGGAAGACTTGTAATATTTCACCATTAAATATGATATTGGCTATAATTTAATTTTAGATAATTTAATTTTTAATTTATATTTTAAGAATTAAAAAAATTTAATGTATAAATAACCTTTGTTAGGTTGGAGGAGATTCCTTCTATTCCTTGTTTCTAGTGGGTATTGGATTTTATCAATTGCTTTTCCTCCATTTCTTGAGGTGATAATGTTTGTTTCTTTGGTTTTTATTTTTTCTCCTTGTGTTACGTGGTAAATGACACAGACTGGTTTTTGACTGTTACACTGAGCTGGCATTACTGGAATGAGGCTAATGTTGATTTATCCTTTTTTGTGTTATTAGCATTTTGTGGGATATTGACTCATGTCTGTGAAGTTTACAGCTTCACACATTCTGGGCTCATAAAACAAGTTAAAAAGTGTTCCCTTCATTTTTATTTCTCTAGTAAGGGTTACTGTGAGATTGTTGTCATGTCTTAATCCTTCCAAAAATTCAGTGGTTTGTGTGAGTCTCTATTTTTGCAAGAGCTTTGTAAAGCTTCTCAAAGGAGAAAAGTGCACAATTACATCTCACTTCTAGAAGCACAACTCGGTTGTGGAAAGGCTTGGTGGTGGTTCTGGTTAGGGAGAGAAGCGAAAGTCTGCGCTCATCTGTAGTCACACTTGTACAGTAAACACAGACAAATGCTTTAGCTGTCAGGAAAGGAAATTCCATGTCCTGTGAAGTTTCACCAGTACTCTTCACACATAGCTCAGCATAAGATTTGGCTTTTCTTCTTTTTTTTTTTAAGTTTACTGTCATTAAGATTTTTATGGCATATTTATTTCGTGGCCTCTTGTGACCTCTCAATTTCTATTTATGCAGACAGGCCTAATCCCTGCATGCGTGCCGACCAGTCTGTCTGTCCATCCATCCATCCATCTGTATCTCTCTATATATTTCCTGATTTGTATCTGATCCTTTACACTTACATTTTCATATCTTTTTTGAATACCAAGTGTTTTAGGGTGGTGATACCCTTTTAAGAAGAGCAGTGATAAGATCTTTTCTTATTTTCTCCCCATGAGTCTGTGTTGTCAAGATGCTCACTCCCAGAGTGCATGTGTGAAGTGTGCTTGTTTCCCCTCCTATGTTAATTAGATGTGTGTATTCTAAACTTTGAAAATAATGAAAGTAGTATGCAGATCCCCAGTCTTGCCTCCGGGATAGCCTGAGCTTCTGAGTCTCGGGTTGAGGAGGCAGCTCTCCTGGTGCTTCTGACATAAGATAACGTGAGACTCACCTCATCCAACAGCACAAGTGCACGTGGACTGTGGCGTGGCATGGTGCGGTGGTTGTGGTCCTGGCTTCCCCTCCACCCCTCGGCAGCCTGTGACCTCAGGCAGGCTTTGATCAGGACTCAGTGCTGTTTCATTTCTGAAATGGTACAGAGAACACCCATCTCACAAAATTCCATGGCAGATGAGTTTAAGTTATTAAGTACTCGAACCAGTACCTGGCACATGGTGCGTGCTCTGAAAGTATTAGGTGATAAATGATCCTCTATATAGCGTTCCTCTGTATAGAATTTTGAACTTTAAGTTTTGGTTAGAAATGGTCTTAGTAAAATTGAAATCTAAACTGGTTAGACAGTCTTATAAAATATTTTTAGTATCATAGCTGTTTCTTCATGTGGTGCTGAGTTCCATCAAGAAGAGCCACTGGTCACAGAGCCAGTTTCTGTCAAGTGTCTGCTGCAGGCGTCTTACTGCTGGGCTTTGATTTGTCTTTGATGTGTCAGTTTTTGGCTGATGGGTGATTGTCCGGGGACTGTTGGAGTCAAGTGCAGCCTTGAGTGCTCGGCATGAATAAAGCATTCGCTTCTGCAGCCTGGAGAACATGGCATGTCACTTCTCTTCATTTCAGTCTGTAAACTTGTCAATTGTCTGCATTTGAAAAGTGATTTTTGATTAGTGGCAATCAGTAAACATGGAGTCTTTTCTGTGATTGCCACGGTGATTAGGTAAATTGTTACTTGAGGAGCTGTTGGTAAAGCCTTGGTTTCTGTGGCCGTAGAGCTCTACAAAACGGATGTGTTTTTAAAGATTGCGGGAAGAAATTAGCTCTCATTTTTTTCTCTCTTGTGCTTCTACCTTTCTGAAGTGCAATTCAGTATCTCAGAATTGTTTTTCCCGGTCTCTAATGAATCTCCTGTTAGAGCCATACAAATAAATGATAATAAGTTTGTTTTACATTCTACTTCATTACTTCTCAGCCAGGAAGTATTTCTGCTTTATGAACACTTAAGGGCCATATATATTCTTCAGAGCCACATGGAGAGATTTGTTCAAAGGTAGCGTTGAATTTTGTCGATCCTCTTTAGTTTTGTTCTTTGATGGAGAGCAAGAGGTATTTTAATAGTCGTGTGATGGAATTTTTAAAAGTCTTATAAAATTTTCTTAGGTTTTTAACAAAAAATGATAGTTTTTGCATGTGCTGAATTTGGAAAGAAGATTGTCTTGATGGTAAGAAATAGTGAATGAGAAACAGAGAGGAAAGCACATTTGTGTGCAGTGAACTTTACATTCTGGTTCTCCAGAAATGTTGCTGTGTTTAATCTAACAACGTGGCATATTTGGATGTAGTGAATATTCTAGGATGTTGAGAACTTTCCCTCTACTTATAGTTGTTCCTGGGAGGAAATACACCTTTTTTCCTACCTTTACTTTTCATAAAACCTTAGGGTAAACATTTCTGAAGGCTTTTCTTAATGTGAGTGTATTTTTTTATTACCTTCATTCAATTCTCCTTGTATTAGGGGGCAGTCCAGTGGAGAGTTGCATACTCTGCAATGACACTGTATGTAAAGAGACACCATGCAACCCGAATCGCAGAATTAAGTCTGTTAAAAAGGAGGCCTGTTTCTGGGCTGACCACAGTGATTTTGGAATGTGTGAAGTACAGAATTAGACAGGGGTCCGAATGAAATTTACTGTATTTCTTTTCATCTTTTTTTTTTTATTATTCATTTTTTGGTTGTACTGATTCTTCCTTGCTGCTTGGGCTTCTCACTGCGGTGGCTTCTCTTGTTACAGAGCACAGGTGAGCTTCAGTAGTTGTGGTTCCCAGGCTCTCAAGCACAGGCTTATAGTTGTGGCCCATGGGCTTAGTTGTTCCATGGTGATGTTTCTTATATTAGCTAATTTTTTAAAAATAAGATGCTAAACTATACTGCTTCTGGGAACATTTTACCAGTTTTCACAAACTTAAGTTTGGTACAATATCTGAATAGTTATGGACTACAAGTTTAACAAAGTAATGATCAGAAAAAGTGGCCCAAGTGTTGGTTTTACTGTTGGTAGATTCCTTTTCGTAATTCATTGAAAATCATAGTGTTTTGGGGTATGTGTATTTTAGATTTCTCACAGGTGAAATGATTGCTGTTTTAGAAGAAGTTCTGGTTTTACCTCCTCTGATTTAGATTTCCTGATGGTGCAAAGTGATTTGGACATCACTCCGGCCCGAACTAGGGTTCCTGGCCCTGCTTCCTGTGAATTGTGTGGTGATGAACTTCCTGAGTTTCCATTCAGGTCTGAGTATCTAATGACCACAGAGAAACATCATCAGCATCGTTCCCGGTTTGACTGCTACTAATTTGGTTTTTAGGGCTTCCCGGGTGGCTCAGTGGTAAGAATCCCTCTGCCNGCAGCCTTGAGTGCTCGGCATGAATAAAGCATTCGCTTCTGCAGCCTGGAGAACATGGCATGTCACTTCTCTTCATTTCAGTCTGTAAACTTGTCAATTGTCTGCATTTGAAAAGTGATTTTTGATTAGTGGCAATCAGTAAACATGGAGTCTTTTCTGTGATTGCCACGGTGATTAGGTAAATTGTTACTTGAGGAGCTGTTGGTAAAGCCTTGGTTTCTGTGGCCGTAGAGCTCTACAAAACGGATGTGTTTTTAAAGATTGCGGGAAGAAATTAGCTCTCATTTTTTTCTCTCTTGTGCTTCTACCTTTCTGAAGTGCAATTCAGTATCTCAGAATTGTTTTTCCCGGTCTCTAATGAATCTCCTGTTAGAGCCATACAAATAAATGATAATAAGTTTGTTTTACATTCTACTTCATTACTTCTCAGCCAGGAAGTATTTCTGCTTTATGAACACTTAAGGGCCATATATATTCTTCAGAGCCACATGGAGAGATTTGTTCAAAGGTAGCGTTGAATTTTGTCGATCCTCTTTAGTTTTGTTCTTTGATGGAGAGCAAGAGGTATTTTAATAGTCGTGTGATGGAATTTTTAAAAGTCTTATAAAATTTTCTTAGGTTTTTAACAAAAAATGATAGTTTTTGCATGTGCTGAATTTGGAAAGAAGATTGTCTTGATGGTAAGAAATAGTGAATGAGAAACAGAGAGGAAAGCACATTTGTGTGCAGTGAACTTTACATTCTGGTTCTCCAGAAATGTTGCTGTGTTTAATCTAACAACGTGGCATATTTGGATGTAGTGAATATTCTAGGATGTTGAGAACTTTCCCTCTACTTATAGTTGTTCCTGGGAGGAAATACACCTTTTTTCCTACCTTTACTTTTCATAAAACCTTAGGGTAAACATTTCTGAAGGCTTTTCTTAATGTGAGTGTATTTTTTTATTACCTTCATTCAATTCTCCTTGTATTAGGGGGCAGTCCAGTGGAGAGTTGCATACTCTGCAATGACACTGTATGTAAAGAGACACCATGCAACCCGAATCGCAGAATTAAGTCTGTTAAAAAGGAGGCCTGTTTCTGGGCTGACCACAGTGATTTTGGAATGTGTGAAGTACAGAATTAGACAGGGGTCCGAATGAAATTTACTGTATTTCTTTTCATCTTTTTTTTTTTATTATTCATTTTTTGGTTGTACTGATTCTTCCTTGCTGCTTGGGCTTCTCACTGCGGTGGCTTCTCTTGTTACAGAGCACAGGTGAGCTTCAGTAGTTGTGGTTCCCAGGCTCTCAAGCACAGGCTTATAGTTGTGGCCCATGGGCTTAGTTGTTCCATGGTGATGTTTCTTATATTAGCTAATTTTTTAAAAATAAGATGCTAAACTATACTGCTTCTGGGAACATTTTACCAGTTTTCACAAACTTAAGTTTGGTACAATATCTGAATAGTTATGGACTACAAGTTTAACAAAGTAATGATCAGAAAAAGTGGCCCAAGTGTTGGTTTTACTGTTGGTAGATTCCTTTTCGTAATTCATTGAAAATCATAGTGTTTTGGGGTATGTGTATTTTAGATTTCTCACAGGTGAAATGATTGCTGTTTTAGAAGAAGTTCTGGTTTTACCTCCTCTGATTTAGATTTCCTGATGGTGCAAAGTGATTTGGACATCACTCCGGCCCGAACTAGGGTTCCTGGCCCTGCTTCCTGTGAATTGTGTGGTGATGAACTTCCTGAGTTTCCATTCAGGTCTGAGTATCTAATGACCACAGAGAAACATCATCAGCATCGTTCCCGGTTTGACTGCTACTAATTTGGTTTTTAGGGCTTCCCGGGTGGCTCAGTGGTAAGAATCCCTCTGCCAGTGCAGGAGATGCAGGTTCAGTCCCTTGGTTGGGAAGATCCCCTGGAGAAGGAAATGGCAACCCACTCCAGTGTTCTTACCTGGAGAATCCCATGGACAGAGGAGCTGGTGGGCTACAGTCCATAGGGTCACAAAGAGTCGGACACAACTGAGCAACTAAACAACAGTTTGGTTTTAAAGATATGACAGGGAGGCATAATTCAGATTGACCGGAAATGCATCCCTCTTTCAGTTTGGAATGGCATTCTGTTTGGGAGTGATGGAGGTGAAGGCCTCATGCATGCACGTGCCGTTGGCCTGGGACTGGGTGGCCCCCCTAGGCTGGTTTGTCCACCTTGGAGGCTTTCTTTGGGCCAGCACCTTAGCCATGTTGCTTCCAAAGCGGAAACAGCCAGGTGCTTCCTGCTGGAACCCTTGTGAGCAGCCAGGGGCCTTTACTTGTTCCTGGTTCTCCTTGGCAGGAGGTTTTAAAGCACCATTCTACATCTCTTTCTTTTTCTCCTCAAGTAAACCCAGATTGCATCTTGTTGGTTGCTAACCAGAGATAAGCTTTCATTTCTTCTTTCCTTTAAGAAAGTAATTTTGAAAAGCATGTTTCTAGTTTGTGTTTCCATTAAAATGTGAGCTTGAATACATTATGGTAAGCCTTGTTGTCCTTGGGCCTTGGGAGTCTAGAGGCCTTACTGTCCTTACACGGAGACGTCATTAGACAACTCCTGGAACAGCTGGTCACACTCAGACCCTGCCAGAAGGTGGCCGAGGTGGCCGAGACTGGGGGCTAGAGTGACGGATAGTTGATACCAACTGTGGGGCATGCTGGGGGTGCCCTGCACCCCATTTACACAGAGGGCGGCAGCCACTTACCTGTAACTTGTCATTCGTTCAGCGTTCTCGGCTTTGCTTCATGTTAGGGGAAGAGGTTTGACTGTCAGAAAACAGCAGGAAAGTAGGCGATCCCTTGTGAGCACATCCTCTGGGCTGTTTTGGAGAGACAGTGCTGTCTGAGTCCTGTCTGCAAGCTCAGAAAGTCAGGGTTCTTTCCAGTTGACATGTTTAAGGGTCAGATTTTAGACTTCCTATTAAAGTTACTATTTGTTCAGTTTTTGTTTATGGATAAAGCCAAAATAGCATCGTTTTGCACAGCATTTAAAATATGTATGTAAAATACATACGTATGTCTTTGCATACACACGTACACACATAGCAAGGGAGAGAGAAACGTGTGAGTTTAATGAAAAAGGCTTCTAAAACCAAAAGCTATGTTTTCTTATCAAAGGAGAAATAATTTTATAGACAAATTTATTGACCTTGTTGATTTCATATCTTTTTCACTTTTCCATGGTGTATAATTATGCTAGTTGTTATATTCAGTCTCAATTTTTCCCAAGAATTGTTAATTATAATATATGTGGGTAGCTGAATAATAATTACTTTTCCAAAAAAAAAAATCTGCTGTTTAATTCTTTCCTGTTTATCTTCCAGATGTGAGGCCCCAGGACTCCTGGCGAGGTCCCCCACCCCTTTTCCAGCAGCAAAGATTTGACAGGTAATACTAAAGCAGACATGAGTTTTCAGTAATTTTTCACACCAGCATTTGGGGTTTGGGCTTTCTCTGTAGTATGAAATGTACTTTCTCCTCTCTAAAGAATTTCTCTTGGGCCTGTTCTTTAGGAAAATACATGGTTAACACGTTGAAGTAAAAGATTCATATTTATATAGTTTCCTGCTTTTCTTGGTTCCTAGCCTTTACTTTATTGATGCTTTTGAGGTGCCCTGAAAAATGCAACACAGAGAGCTTAAAATTGTATTAGGTTTTGGTTAGGCTAAACAAATTTCTTTTTAGAAGAGTTGTGCAGCTTAATGAGGCATAACTAATGGGCTTCCACTTTTATCACTTCTTTGCCAGCAACACAGTGTCAGTACAGACCAACCATTGATTCTTGCTGCAGACCTCTTGAAGTCCTAATCAGCTTCTTTGGTACAACTTTTTCAGGGTTGACAAGCTTATTGTAGTGCAGTGTCACTGTAGGTCAGTAGTTATTAGTTGCCACTGAAAACAGTTTCTTCAACTACTTAAGACTGAACTGAATTAAACGCAGAAGGGACTCAGAAGAGGATTATGGGATCTGCAGTCTAATAAGTACCACGGACGAGGAAGAATGTGACATGGTTTAATAACAAGGGATGTTTGACATGTGTTCTTTCATTGATAAGTTGTGCTCGCCTAAGTCAGGTGGTCTCTGCACGACAAGGCAACCAGGCATGTTATGAATAATTATATTAACATCTGAAGAATAATTTTTAAGGGCAGCTTTAAAGTCTGTCGTCTCATGCTGGTCTTGCCTGCATCGGTAAATGCTGAGACAAGTTTAAGCCTCCTCCTAGCACGGCGTCATTCTTTGCCTTCCCAGTCCTGATCTGTTTTGTTCGCCTCTCCTCTGCTGTTTTAGCAGTCTGATCTGTCCACATCTGAAATGAATGAAGTGTTGTTATTTGAACAGGGTTATAACCTCTATCCCCTTTAAGAAAGTTCTTTTTTTAGAGACTCCAAAACCTCATTTCATTATTTTCTTCAAGAAGATAAAAGAAGTTATGTTATTCAATTGTTTATTAATCGTATCAGCTACTTAGTGCAAGCTACATTTTAATTTGAAACAGCTGCTCTTGCCTGTGTTTATGTTCCGCTTTCAGTGTGAGTACTCAGGGCACATGGTATGTGCCACTTCAGCATCCTCAGAGTGGCACCATCGCCACACTAAATGAGTGAGGGGTGAATTTCTTTAAATACATATTGTCACATTCACACTGATCTTTCCTTAGATGCCCATCTTTTGCAGAACGTTTGTCATGTTTGCTGTTTAAGATTTGGTTTCCCCACTTTGTTGCTTGCTTTTTCCCATGTTATGAAATACTCACTGATATTAATAATCACCAAAGTGCCAGCACTGTGCTAATAACATGCTTTTAGAAACATGAATTCATTTATTTCTCCTGTCGCCCCTTTGAAGTAGATGTTGTTACTTTTACAGATGAGGAAACTGAAGCCCACAGTTCAGTAGCTTATCTGAGGTCTCTCTTCCATACCATTCTTTACCAAGAAACTTTTCATCCGAGCAAAACTCATTGGAAAACTGGCTCTGAGTGTCCTGTCCTGTGAAGCCACAGGGACTTCAGAGAAGTCCTTCCCCTCCTGAGGCACCCTTTCTTCAGTCCTACAGCTTCCCTTCCCTCTCCACATTAAGCCCCCTAAGATCGTCAGTTATGTCCTGACATCCGTGCAGTTTTCTTTGATCTGTGATCTGTGCCCTAGTCAAGTTGGTATCTTCCTGATTGACTCCGTGAACCCAACAGATTTGAGGTGTGTTCTGTAGGAGTTTTGGTTTACTTTCAGTCAGAAACTAAACCCGTGCCATAATTAGAAGTTACATGTGAGCTTAATAGAATTCTTTCTTATGTCTTAGAACATGGTCATTTAAGAAACACACTGTTTATTCTTAAAGAAAACAAAGTTTGAATTTAGCCTCCTAAACGTCTCCATTAGCCAGCGTTTCAGCAGATAACATCACTCATTTCTGTAGCCTATGTCAGTCTAACCTTTCTGATCTTACATGACATAGAGGAGAACATACAAACTCACTTTGACTTTGCTGAGATGTCATAACTGGCAAGTAGAATTCTTACTAGAACCAGGTTTCACTGATCATTAGTTCAGTGCTTTTCCACTGCACTGTTAAATGTTTGGTTGAGAACCCTAATAGAGAAGAAAATTTTTTAAGTGTACTTTTTTATTTTTAACATAAACTACACTGTTCCTTGAATTAATTCCTACTTTGAGATAGTATTTATAATTTCATATATTCATTCACTTAAATTACAACAGGAGCACCCTACTCCCACCTTTGCCTCCCCCTAAAAGGACAACCTGATGGTGTCCTCACGATAGCCGTCATCATGATGGTGATCGAGGTCCAGCTCATGCCTCCTCCTCCCCTGGGTGCTGTCCTGTTGTCTGTGTCCTTGCCAGTGGGGGTGTCTCTTTTCTGGCCATATCTTATCCAAAGTGGCCATTTAGTTTTTTAACTTAATAGGCACTAAGCTCAGTTGTAGATTTTTAAAAGCTGATTTGTCATATACATATATGTGTGTGTGTGTGTGTGTGTGTATTTATAAATTGAAAATATCCCAATGAGTAGTATATAATTATGTCATACTGCCAGCTACCTTCCAAAACAGTAATTCAGAAACTTAAGAATATTGTTGCCATCCATGGTGTGGAATGCCACAAATAAGCTGCCTCAATCAATAGCTACTCATTTTAAAAAATGTGTGTCAGCCTCAGCACTTCCATCTCACATTTAGAATGTATTTTTTCCAGGGCAGATTTCAGTTTGTAAAAGTGTTTGCAAACTGATATGAGTATAGAAATATGGTAAACCTATGTGTAATACAGGCCTTTCTGCTACTGCCAAGCAGAAGAGGGTCGTTCGTACATGTCCTGCTTACATGGCTCTTTCCATTTAATTAATTATTTTTGTAACTATTTGATTAAATTATTTTTTATGTAAATATTTTTGTCAAAAACCATTTCAGGTAATCATTTTAAACCAAAAGGAGAACTTCATGCCTCTACATTGTGGCCTTGTTCCTGTCTTTAGGTCATAAAATAATGTAGAAGTGCATTTATAATGTACTTTAGCCATGCCAGCTGATTTTCCTGAAACTCAGTTGACTGAGTTTTACTGTTGTAAAACTGTGGAGAAAACATGGTCACAGCTCATACAGTGACCTGTACATGAAACAGGCGGGTTTTGCATTAATAGCCCGATTTTCACGAGCCTCCTTGGTCACAGCACGAACCTTAACTGCTCAGTCCTGTAGCAACTGGAAGAGACCATGTCTTCTCTGCATACAGAGCTGTTCCTGCTTGACAGTTGAGCCATTCTCGCTGCAATATATTTATATTAGTGAATTCAAAAATAATTAAAAGCCCCAAATATATGCCTATTCTTTCTGAGGTACAGATGTTTCAGTTTATTTCGACTCACAGCAGATTACATTATTAGAGTTCTGGTCCCACCACTAACTGTGAAGAATAGCACTGGTCTTTCTAGAATTCTTTAGTGAGCAGTTCTTGAAGACATCACACAAAAATAGTTATCTTTGCTGGTTTGGTTTTTTTAAAGGGCAAGCTCCAAGTGAAGGAAGGAGAGTGGGGGTGGAGAGGATGGATTCAGGCTTGAATAGCTGTGAGAAGAATGCATTACCCAGTGAGCCCAGCTTTGGGCTTTCCCCGCTAAGACCTAGGCAGTGAGATTCATATGCTGATGTGGTCATAGCTAATACGAGCTACTCAGTGCTTTAGCAANGAGTGACGGATAGTTGATACCAACTGTGGGGCATGCTGGGGGTGCCCTGCACCCCATTTACACAGAGGGCGGCAGCCACTTACCTGTAACTTGTCATTCGTTCAGCGTTCTCGGCTTTGCTTCATGTTAGGGGAAGAGGTTTGACTGTCAGAAAACAGCAGGAAAGTAGGCGATCCCTTGTGAGCACATCCTCTGGGCTGTTTTGGAGAGACAGTGCTGTCTGAGTCCTGTCTGCAAGCTCAGAAAGTCAGGGTTCTTTCCAGTTGACATGTTTAAGGGTCAGATTTTAGACTTCCTATTAAAGTTACTATTTGTTCAGTTTTTGTTTATGGATAAAGCCAAAATAGCATCGTTTTGCACAGCATTTAAAATATGTATGTAAAATACATACGTATGTCTTTGCATACACACGTACACACATAGCAAGGGAGAGAGAAACGTGTGAGTTTAATGAAAAAGGCTTCTAAAACCAAAAGCTATGTTTTCTTATCAAAGGAGAAATAATTTTATAGACAAATTTATTGACCTTGTTGATTTCATATCTTTTTCACTTTTCCATGGTGTATAATTATGCTAGTTGTTATATTCAGTCTCAATTTTTCCCAAGAATTGTTAATTATAATATATGTGGGTAGCTGAATAATAATTACTTTTCCAAAAAAAAAAATCTGCTGTTTAATTCTTTCCTGTTTATCTTCCAGATGTGAGGCCCCAGGACTCCTGGCGAGGTCCCCCACCCCTTTTCCAGCAGCAAAGATTTGACAGGTAATACTAAAGCAGACATGAGTTTTCAGTAATTTTTCACACCAGCATTTGGGGTTTGGGCTTTCTCTGTAGTATGAAATGTACTTTCTCCTCTCTAAAGAATTTCTCTTGGGCCTGTTCTTTAGGAAAATACATGGTTAACACGTTGAAGTAAAAGATTCATATTTATATAGTTTCCTGCTTTTCTTGGTTCCTAGCCTTTACTTTATTGATGCTTTTGAGGTGCCCTGAAAAATGCAACACAGAGAGCTTAAAATTGTATTAGGTTTTGGTTAGGCTAAACAAATTTCTTTTTAGAAGAGTTGTGCAGCTTAATGAGGCATAACTAATGGGCTTCCACTTTTATCACTTCTTTGCCAGCAACACAGTGTCAGTACAGACCAACCATTGATTCTTGCTGCAGACCTCTTGAAGTCCTAATCAGCTTCTTTGGTACAACTTTTTCAGGGTTGACAAGCTTATTGTAGTGCAGTGTCACTGTAGGTCAGTAGTTATTAGTTGCCACTGAAAACAGTTTCTTCAACTACTTAAGACTGAACTGAATTAAACGCAGAAGGGACTCAGAAGAGGATTATGGGATCTGCAGTCTAATAAGTACCACGGACGAGGAAGAATGTGACATGGTTTAATAACAAGGGATGTTTGACATGTGTTCTTTCATTGATAAGTTGTGCTCGCCTAAGTCAGGTGGTCTCTGCACGACAAGGCAACCAGGCATGTTATGAATAATTATATTAACATCTGAAGAATAATTTTTAAGGGCAGCTTTAAAGTCTGTCGTCTCATGCTGGTCTTGCCTGCATCGGTAAATGCTGAGACAAGTTTAAGCCTCCTCCTAGCACGGCGTCATTCTTTGCCTTCCCAGTCCTGATCTGTTTTGTTCGCCTCTCCTCTGCTGTTTTAGCAGTCTGATCTGTCCACATCTGAAATGAATGAAGTGTTGTTATTTGAACAGGGTTATAACCTCTATCCCCTTTAAGAAAGTTCTTTTTTTAGAGACTCCAAAACCTCATTTCATTATTTTCTTCAAGAAGATAAAAGAAGTTATGTTATTCAATTGTTTATTAATCGTATCAGCTACTTAGTGCAAGCTACATTTTAATTTGAAACAGCTGCTCTTGCCTGTGTTTATGTTCCGCTTTCAGTGTGAGTACTCAGGGCACATGGTATGTGCCACTTCAGCATCCTCAGAGTGGCACCATCGCCACACTAAATGAGTGAGGGGTGAATTTCTTTAAATACATATTGTCACATTCACACTGATCTTTCCTTAGATGCCCATCTTTTGCAGAACGTTTGTCATGTTTGCTGTTTAAGATTTGGTTTCCCCACTTTGTTGCTTGCTTTTTCCCATGTTATGAAATACTCACTGATATTAATAATCACCAAAGTGCCAGCACTGTGCTAATAACATGCTTTTAGAAACATGAATTCATTTATTTCTCCTGTCGCCCCTTTGAAGTAGATGTTGTTACTTTTACAGATGAGGAAACTGAAGCCCACAGTTCAGTAGCTTATCTGAGGTCTCTCTTCCATACCATTCTTTACCAAGAAACTTTTCATCCGAGCAAAACTCATTGGAAAACTGGCTCTGAGTGTCCTGTCCTGTGAAGCCACAGGGACTTCAGAGAAGTCCTTCCCCTCCTGAGGCACCCTTTCTTCAGTCCTACAGCTTCCCTTCCCTCTCCACATTAAGCCCCCTAAGATCGTCAGTTATGTCCTGACATCCGTGCAGTTTTCTTTGATCTGTGATCTGTGCCCTAGTCAAGTTGGTATCTTCCTGATTGACTCCGTGAACCCAACAGATTTGAGGTGTGTTCTGTAGGAGTTTTGGTTTACTTTCAGTCAGAAACTAAACCCGTGCCATAATTAGAAGTTACATGTGAGCTTAATAGAATTCTTTCTTATGTCTTAGAACATGGTCATTTAAGAAACACACTGTTTATTCTTAAAGAAAACAAAGTTTGAATTTAGCCTCCTAAACGTCTCCATTAGCCAGCGTTTCAGCAGATAACATCACTCATTTCTGTAGCCTATGTCAGTCTAACCTTTCTGATCTTACATGACATAGAGGAGAACATACAAACTCACTTTGACTTTGCTGAGATGTCATAACTGGCAAGTAGAATTCTTACTAGAACCAGGTTTCACTGATCATTAGTTCAGTGCTTTTCCACTGCACTGTTAAATGTTTGGTTGAGAACCCTAATAGAGAAGAAAATTTTTTAAGTGTACTTTTTTATTTTTAACATAAACTACACTGTTCCTTGAATTAATTCCTACTTTGAGATAGTATTTATAATTTCATATATTCATTCACTTAAATTACAACAGGAGCACCCTACTCCCACCTTTGCCTCCCCCTAAAAGGACAACCTGATGGTGTCCTCACGATAGCCGTCATCATGATGGTGATCGAGGTCCAGCTCATGCCTCCTCCTCCCCTGGGTGCTGTCCTGTTGTCTGTGTCCTTGCCAGTGGGGGTGTCTCTTTTCTGGCCATATCTTATCCAAAGTGGCCATTTAGTTTTTTAACTTAATAGGCACTAAGCTCAGTTGTAGATTTTTAAAAGCTGATTTGTCATATACATATATGTGTGTGTGTGTGTGTGTGTGTATTTATAAATTGAAAATATCCCAATGAGTAGTATATAATTATGTCATACTGCCAGCTACCTTCCAAAACAGTAATTCAGAAACTTAAGAATATTGTTGCCATCCATGGTGTGGAATGCCACAAATAAGCTGCCTCAATCAATAGCTACTCATTTTAAAAAATGTGTGTCAGCCTCAGCACTTCCATCTCACATTTAGAATGTATTTTTTCCAGGGCAGATTTCAGTTTGTAAAAGTGTTTGCAAACTGATATGAGTATAGAAATATGGTAAACCTATGTGTAATACAGGCCTTTCTGCTACTGCCAAGCAGAAGAGGGTCGTTCGTACATGTCCTGCTTACATGGCTCTTTCCATTTAATTAATTATTTTTGTAACTATTTGATTAAATTATTTTTTATGTAAATATTTTTGTCAAAAACCATTTCAGGTAATCATTTTAAACCAAAAGGAGAACTTCATGCCTCTACATTGTGGCCTTGTTCCTGTCTTTAGGTCATAAAATAATGTAGAAGTGCATTTATAATGTACTTTAGCCATGCCAGCTGATTTTCCTGAAACTCAGTTGACTGAGTTTTACTGTTGTAAAACTGTGGAGAAAACATGGTCACAGCTCATACAGTGACCTGTACATGAAACAGGCGGGTTTTGCATTAATAGCCCGATTTTCACGAGCCTCCTTGGTCACAGCACGAACCTTAACTGCTCAGTCCTGTAGCAACTGGAAGAGACCATGTCTTCTCTGCATACAGAGCTGTTCCTGCTTGACAGTTGAGCCATTCTCGCTGCAATATATTTATATTAGTGAATTCAAAAATAATTAAAAGCCCCAAATATATGCCTATTCTTTCTGAGGTACAGATGTTTCAGTTTATTTCGACTCACAGCAGATTACATTATTAGAGTTCTGGTCCCACCACTAACTGTGAAGAATAGCACTGGTCTTTCTAGAATTCTTTAGTGAGCAGTTCTTGAAGACATCACACAAAAATAGTTATCTTTGCTGGTTTGGTTTTTTTAAAGGGCAAGCTCCAAGTGAAGGAAGGAGAGTGGGGGTGGAGAGGATGGATTCAGGCTTGAATAGCTGTGAGAAGAATGCATTACCCAGTGAGCCCAGCTTTGGGCTTTCCCCGCTAAGACCTAGGCAGTGAGATTCATATGCTGATGTGGTCATAGCTAATACGAGCTACTCAGTGCTTTAGCAAATTTCAGATTTTCTTATAATTCCTCCCAATGTCTGTAACAGCTCCCAAAGCTTCTACTGCTGAAATACACTGGGGAATTTTGCTACTGTTTATTCTTGGTAGTGACTGTTGAATAAAATGGAAGTTGAGGAAAATACCTCAAGAAAGTTGTATCATACAGGGTGATTGCCTTTAGAGGGTGAATCTGCTACACTGTTTATGTGACAGCTTTAAATTGTTATGATTTAATACTTCATACCTGTTGTTTTGTATCTGCAGAGTTAAAATAGGCACTTGAAAACAATTAAAACATTTCTTTTGACCAGTAATCCGGGCCTGCAAACTGGGTTATAATAGCTTTTGAATCTGTGTTCCCATGTAAACTGTACACCAAATGCCAGTCAGTCCATGCCAATTAGTGCTCATGTTGCTAGGTCACCATGGTCAATTGAAAGCCGCATCAATAGAACTTGAAAAGGTTTCCTCCCGATCAGACCTTCTGACATATTGAGCAGAATAATGGATGGGAAAAAACAGCCAAGTCCCCTACCCTAGATTCAAAATACTCAGCAGTAAGAATTCATTTGCAGCGTGCAATTAACTAGAAAGAATG
Source organism: Neotragus moschatus (assembly GCA_006410615.1). Classification (NCBI taxonomy): domain Eukaryota; kingdom Metazoa; phylum Chordata; class Mammalia; order Artiodactyla; family Bovidae; genus Neotragus; species Neotragus moschatus. The sequence continues at coordinate 1,766,099 of SJYA01002033.1, forward strand.
GACTTGAAGAACGAGCCTGGACATTTTTAAAAATAAAGCTTCATTCTCTCGTCTCGTGCATGTTTACTCTTTGGATAGCATCTTAAAATGTTGCCAACTTGGTGATCTTGGGTCCAAAACTTCAGTGACTAAAAAGGAAACTTTACAATTGAAGATGAACAGTTTTTTTAAGTCAGATCTTTCTGATTCAACTGACTTTTAAACAAATGCTGATATTTCATGAAATATGTTACACTATACTCGCTGTGAGGGACCTAAAGGCCACTCTGATCCTATATATCCATACGACAAATCCATGCACATTGGATTGTTCCAAATTTGGAAATGATACCTGCGAGATTTTGACCTGTAACATAAATGTGATGCTTTTCCACAGAGGTGTTGGGGCCGAACCTCTGCTACCATGGAACCGGATGCTCCAAACCCAAAATGCAGCCTTCCAGCCAAACCAGTACCAGATGCTAGCTGGGCCAGGCGGGTATCCACCCAGACGTGACGATCGTGGAGGGAGACAGGTGATGGATGTGGTGTGGGCTTTGGGGTGGAAAGCTTACTGCTCACTTTGTCCTAACTGTACCTTTTGGGACTCAATGGTTGGTTGGTTGGTTTAAAATATCTCTGTGTCAGTACTGTTAAGAGTAGCTCAGTTGCCCTTGGATCTCTCATTAAAAATGTTTATGGGATGAGTATCTGCCTCACTAAATAGGTTGTACTTTGAAAATGCTGAAGAATTTTCGGACCAAAAGCCCCTTTAATCATAGCAGTCCAATATTTAGCACAAATATGGTCCAGCACCAAAACATATTGTTTCTCTTTATGATGTTGCTTTTTGTGTTATTAGAAACTAGATCTCTCAAAATGAATGGTAGTTTTATAGAAGCTAAAAGTAATCTCTCACCTTTTCAGCTGTTACCTTTATTCCCCTTAGGAGTTTTCTGTCTTTTCTGTTGTGTCTTCATGGGATGAAATCTCTCCTAATTGCCCACTTTTTTTCTTTAAACTAAATTTAAACCAGCTATACATTGAATGAGTATAGTAATTGCTAAACAAATTCAGTAAGAGGAAACTTTATTTCCTTCTCTTTATAACATCCAATTGTAGCAACATTTAAGCCTGAGGTCTGTGTGCCTCATTCTATCCCTCAGCCATTTGACACCCTGGCTAGTATTTACATGCTCTTTAATCCATTGCTTGCCAGAAAGCAGGGTCTGATACATACTGTCTGCCCAGAATCTCTACAGATGACATCAGCAGTTTCTTTAGATTGAGATGTTATGCTGCTAGAGTCAAGGTGACAGACACCAGGCAACCTAAACAGTGAATATTATTGAAAGGAAGGTGTACCTGCAACTAGAAGTTGCTCTGGAGAAATTTTAGTCCAGTCCCCTCATTTTCCAAGTCAAGAGTTGAAACCTCAGATCTCCTGCTGTTCAGCAGCAGAGCTGGGGGTGCCTGTTAACTTCTGACCCCAGTTCAGTGGCTCTCTTGCCTCCTTTAGAGGAGACCCTCCCTTTAGAGGAGCTTTCTGCTGTTCCAGGAGGTATAATTATTATTTACTCAGGAGATATCGTTTAGGACCTTTTGGAAATACATTTCTTTTTCAGCCTTTTTTCTGCAGAGATTTCTTTTTCAATTAGAATTTTGAAGCACTATTAAATTGTAGAAGTTCACTGTTAAAACCAGTAAAATTATACTTTCAGTATATTTTTAGTGGAGAACTAGTAAAGTGCTCTGAGCTTCAGTATGGGGAAAGGGGTCTATTTCAGAATCCTTCCTATATAACGAGGAGTTGTGATGGCAGACACATCACATTTATCTTTAGGTTGTACTGAAATGGCGTTTGGAAGCATACTAGTAAATGTTATGAAAGTTCCCTGTAATTGATTATGTAATAACCTAATGTGGTCTACTATTATTTATAGCTAAACAAACCAAAATGCCTAAAATTAATAGTTCATTAGGCTTCAGCTGAGGCAGCAAGCTCCTGCCTTGGTTAAGCAAAATGGCTTTCCTAGTCTAATATGTCTGAGAATGACATGGGTGCCTTCCTACAATGTGGCCTGAAATACCATGGGGGCTGGGGGAGGGGCTGGTGGTGGGTGAGACTGAAAAGTGTTTTACACAAGACACTTAACTGTCCTTCATTTGTGTACATTTTAAGGAATTGCTTAGGTGCTTGTTAAGGCTGAGTTTGTTAGTTGTCAGTGATAGCATTTATGCTAATTTCCGCTCGCGTGCAGCTTTGGAAAAGGCTGAAAACCAAATACACATGTTTATGGAGACCATCCATGTGATATACCTATAAGAAATAGTCCCTTTCTTTTTGGTGTGTTTTTCCAGCGAGAAGTAAGATTAATTTCTTGCAGGAGAATTAATCCACAAAGTAAACTTTTGCTTTTTTTTTTTTCCTTCAGGGATATCCCAGAGAAGGAAGGAAATACCCCTTGCCACCACCCTCAGGAAGATACAATTGGAATTAGGCTTTTGTAAAGCTTTCCCAGATCCTTTCATCATTCTACAGTTTTATGCTATTTGTGGAAAGATTTCTTTCTCAAGTAGTAGTTTTTAATAAAACTACAGTACTTTGTGTATTTCTTTTAACTGTATATTTCTACTGATCTGATCTCACTGTTTTATGTTGCTTTCCAAAGATGTGTGTTGCATAATACAGTGGATCTGAATTTATTATTGCTTGTAAAACACATTTGATGGAATAGGAATACTGGTTTTTCATTATGGTTAAAAATCAAACCAGCTGTGGATTTCAAAACACAGTGTATTCTAGATCATCTAAGATCCATGCTGATTTTTAATGCACAAGAATTACGTATGAACTCTTGAGCTGGAATCCTCAGCTAACTAGAGTGTATATTGTTCAGTATTTCTTTGGGAACATTTCATTGATGTACTTGTCATATGGAAATTTCTGGACTTTAGTAAAAAATAATGCAAAACTTAGAACTCTGGTCTCTTTTGTTGTTTTTCTTTTACAGTATTTAAACTTTGATAATCTTGGCAAGTTTATGTTTTTAATCAATATATCAGAATTTTCTACAATTAGATGTCAAAAGAAAATCAATGAAGAAGTAGATTTTAAGAGGATATGATCAGAAAGACAACCCGTCTGACTTATGTATGCCTTTGGCAAATTATAAAATCTTCGTGAGATTATCTACATTTTACAAGTTTCATGCATATTTGTGCTGCAGTTTTAAAGATTTAAATCTTCTAGAATTCTCAAAGTTTGAGAAAAGTTCAAGGGGTGGTGATGAGTGAGAGAGGTGAGGAAGATTGTGGTATAAATAAACTTCTAGTTACAAAATAAATGAGTCAGGATAAAGTTTACAGCATGGAGAATATAATATTTCTGTATGGTGACAGATGGTAACTAGATTTATTGTGGCGATCATTTTGTAATGTATAGAAATCTGGAATCAGTCTATGCCCCTGGAATTAACGCAGTGTTGTAGGTCATTTATACTTTAGTGGAAAAAAACAACACACACACGCACAATGGAAGAACAGAAAGAAGAAAACTTGAAAAGTTTTGGACTTCCTTAGTGGTCCAATGACTAAGAATCTGCCAGCCAATGCGATTCCCAGTCCAAGAAGATTGCACATGCCACGAGGCAGCTGCACCCCAGCACTGCAAATACTGAAGGCCACTTGCCCTAGAGCCTGTACTCAACCACAAGGAAAAACCACACACCACAACTGGAGAAACCCAGAGAGCAGCAATGAAGATCCATCACAGCCAGAAATGAGTAAATAAAGGATTTAAAAAAAAAAAACCTGTAAAGTTTTAATTCCTAGCTAAATTGCCTATGCTCCTTGGTATATTTTTGCATTATTTCACAAAATAGATTCCAATTTGTACTCGTTTTTCCCTTGCTAAGTACACTAATTCGTTAAATGTATGCTTGCAGGTCACACACAAGCACTTCCATATGTTTTTCGTTTTCTACAACAAATTTAGACATGTATGAAGACTTGTCCACTTTTCCATTCTAGCCTCAGATTGTAAAATAAGGTTTCTTTCTGACTTTGGACATTTTTGCTTTAATATTCAACAAAGGCAACTTGTTAATCTTAGATCTATTCAGGAAAAATCCCACCTTAACCTTGGATAGGAAGGTATTTTGAAGCTATCGAGTTCATTGCTGATGATGGGTGAATACAGCAGGGTTTTTATTGTTGAGATAAAGAGTCTCTCTTCTGAGTATTAACAATGTATAGCACCTGAATCAAGTATTGCGTATTCCACAGGAGCCCATGTACATGTCTTAGGGTATACAGCTCCATAAGTACCCTATAGCCACGCTTCTACAGGACCTAGATTTCTCAGATCTTTAATTTTGGTCTAGTTTAAGTTTTCATGAGCATATCTAAAGTAATTGTTTTTGACTTGGTTTTTTGCACCATTGCACGTAACTGACCAAAACACACTGAGTTTGAAAATGTTTTTAAGTGTTTTGAAGACATCTAAGCAAAAACCTAATGGGAAAATTAAGCCCCTAGCTTTCCTCCAGCAGGTGGTGAGCCCTCGCTTCCTTCTCTCTCCTTACTCTGACGTCTCTTTGCAACTTGTCCCCGCGTTTGAATCTTCCAGAAAAAGTCCCTGTTATTTCAACAAAGGCTTTTTAGAACTTTCAATGGCGCGTTTAAAACTATAACTAGCCCCCTCCACACTCAGGAGTAAATAAAGTCAACGGGTCGATCTTGTGTAGTTTACTCCACCTTACTATGCTTGAGTAGGGCCAAGTTTTTCAAGGTCTCATGTTGAAGGTTTTAAAGCACTTAAGAACCTGGGAACAGCCCGACTTTATCGCGGCGCTGAGAACCGCTGGTGAGCGACTGTCATCAGGGTAAGATCGAGGGCAGCACACGGCCATCAGTCCATCCCAGAACGCTGTCCGGCCGCGCGGCATCGGGGAAGCAGGTGGGGAGGTGACCTGCAGGCTGACCCCGAGCCACAGCCGGGCGGGCGACTCAGGGGGGCGGCGTCCGCGGCATCATCAACTGAGTTCCCTGGGCCCCACGCCGCAGCTTCGCCGCCCGCCAGCGTCGTCTCGGCTCTCCGCACGGATGCGATTATCAGCCCCGGAAGGAGGCAGCAGAAAGGGTCTTCGAGGCTGCTGTTTTTTTCAGTTCTAAGCCTGAGGGTAAGTTACTTTCGCTTGGCTTGGAAATCAGAATGTAGTCGTTCTCCGACATAACCTGGAAGCCGGGTTAGCAGGCGGCGCGGTCCCGGGCGTGGCCTGCATCCGGCTCGTCCAGCCCCATGGGTGCCTGGAGAAGACCCGCTAGCCTTCCGCCCGCGAGCGCCAAAACTAATCAACTAGCAAGCGGCCCATTCTCNATTTCACAAAATAGATTCCAATTTGTACTCGTTTTTCCCTTGCTAAGTACACTAATTCGTTAAATGTATGCTTGCAGGTCACACACAAGCACTTCCATATGTTTTTCGTTTTCTACAACAAATTTAGACATGTATGAAGACTTGTCCACTTTTCCATTCTAGCCTCAGATTGTAAAATAAGGTTTCTTTCTGACTTTGGACATTTTTGCTTTAATATTCAACAAAGGCAACTTGTTAATCTTAGATCTATTCAGGAAAAATCCCACCTTAACCTTGGATAGGAAGGTATTTTGAAGCTATCGAGTTCATTGCTGATGATGGGTGAATACAGCAGGGTTTTTATTGTTGAGATAAAGAGTCTCTCTTCTGAGTATTAACAATGTATAGCACCTGAATCAAGTATTGCGTATTCCACAGGAGCCCATGTACATGTCTTAGGGTATACAGCTCCATAAGTACCCTATAGCCACGCTTCTACAGGACCTAGATTTCTCAGATCTTTAATTTTGGTCTAGTTTAAGTTTTCATGAGCATATCTAAAGTAATTGTTTTTGACTTGGTTTTTTGCACCATTGCACGTAACTGACCAAAACACACTGAGTTTGAAAATGTTTTTAAGTGTTTTGAAGACATCTAAGCAAAAACCTAATGGGAAAATTAAGCCCCTAGCTTTCCTCCAGCAGGTGGTGAGCCCTCGCTTCCTTCTCTCTCCTTACTCTGACGTCTCTTTGCAACTTGTCCCCGCGTTTGAATCTTCCAGAAAAAGTCCCTGTTATTTCAACAAAGGCTTTTTAGAACTTTCAATGGCGCGTTTAAAACTATAACTAGCCCCCTCCACACTCAGGAGTAAATAAAGTCAACGGGTCGATCTTGTGTAGTTTACTCCACCTTACTATGCTTGAGTAGGGCCAAGTTTTTCAAGGTCTCATGTTGAAGGTTTTAAAGCACTTAAGAACCTGGGAACAGCCCGACTTTATCGCGGCGCTGAGAACCGCTGGTGAGCGACTGTCATCAGGGTAAGATCGAGGGCAGCACACGGCCATCAGTCCATCCCAGAACGCTGTCCGGCCGCGCGGCATCGGGGAAGCAGGTGGGGAGGTGACCTGCAGGCTGACCCCGAGCCACAGCCGGGCGGGCGACTCAGGGGGGCGGCGTCCGCGGCATCATCAACTGAGTTCCCTGGGCCCCACGCCGCAGCTTCGCCGCCCGCCAGCGTCGTCTCGGCTCTCCGCACGGATGCGATTATCAGCCCCGGAAGGAGGCAGCAGAAAGGGTCTTCGAGGCTGCTGTTTTTTTCAGTTCTAAGCCTGAGGGTAAGTTACTTTCGCTTGGCTTGGAAATCAGAATGTAGTCGTTCTCCGACATAACCTGGAAGCCGGGTTAGCAGGCGGCGCGGTCCCGGGCGTGGCCTGCATCCGGCTCGTCCAGCCCCATGGGTGCCTGGAGAAGACCCGCTAGCCTTCCGCCCGCGAGCGCCAAAACTAATCAACTAGCAAGCGGCCCATTCTCGGCGGATTTCTTCTCCACTCAGGGTGAGATGAATATCTGCATTGCTAGTTATCTGATACCGCATATATTGCATGAGGGCCAGAGGTAACAGGGTTTAATTAGTGTGTGTGAAATGGGAATGGAACCATTTACTACCGCAAAACAGTTTGTACAACTTAAACTTAGGCAACATTTGCGATTAAACTTTTATTAGAAATCACCTAAGCAACTACTGAAAGAGGTTACATGGAAATTTAGAAACTGAAATAAACGGCATTTCATTCCAACATTCTAAAGCAAAAACAAAGGAAACCAAAACACCTCTCTCAGAAGCTTCCAAACCTCCGTGCTCAAAAAATAATGACATAAAAGTGATCCTAAAATCACAAAGTGATCTCAGTACTTACTGGAGAGAGCGACTCCTGACTTCAAGTCTTCTTTGAATCTTCTCCAGATGCTCACCAATTTTCACTAGCATAGCAAAAGTCTACTTATTTAATTCATTTTTAATAAAATGTATCCTAGTGCCGTTTCATTGGATTTGAGCATGGCAAGTAGCAGTATTTTTAAAAACTGGACTTGAGTAATTAACATACGGAGTTTTATTCACATATTAATGTTAACATTAAATAGTTGGGCGGTATCATTCATATTCTCAACTACATCGGAAACTTTTATCACTACACTGTGCATTATCTTATGCACAAATTCATATCTAAAAATCCAGTCATGGGTCTTTATGTGATTATGGTTCACAAATTTTAGAGTCTTTCTAAAAGTCATCATTACGAATTGCAGCTAACAAAGCCAAGTCTTTGGAAGGTGCTTGCATTTAGTGAACAGGATTGTGTCTCTGATTTTCTTTAAATTGAAAGTAAACAATAGCAGAATGGAGTTTGGACACATCTGTGTTGATAAAAGTCTGCTTGACTTACTTGTTCTGTTAGGTTTTAGTTCTAAGCAAAGCCTCAAACAGAAGACAACTGGGTTATCCCCCCTCTTCCATGTACAAAACACCCTTCCTGTATCTTTCAACATTGGGCGCGCACGCGCGCACACACACACACACACACACACACACACACACACACACTACTTCAATTTACATCCTAAAATAGATTTCAGAAAAGTACCTTCAGTCTCTGCCGTTCCTCTCTGCAACTTGGATTCTGGATTTTGGTTTCTGTGCCTCAACTAGGAAAAAATAGGTTAGAGTGTTGTAAAACCCCAAAAACCTTTAGGAAACTATGACAGCCTCAGTTAGCATTTCTCAAATCGAGTTTTGCTGTGGCCTCTGCTAAACTTTGGAGGGGCTTTGTTCTCACTTAGACCCTGCGCCAACCTCCCTCTTGGTTGTGAAGACACTTATCCTCCTCTTCAGTTAATGAGTTTCACCTAGTCTGGCTGTTTGTGTTTTTATAATAAGATCTGCAAAGCACCAATTGGCAAAAGAAGAAAAAAAAGCTTTTGTTTAGCATTAATCAGAATGTGGAATTCTACAGTATAAACATTTTCTATTTTAATATTTCAAAAGCAAAGCATATCCTAATTTCTGGATGTGCACACATACAGTCAGTACATTTCTGGGTGGAGAATGTTAAGCTCTCTGCGGCAATTACCCCTGGTTTGAGTCCCTTACTATTTAAAGGAACACTGAAAGGAAAAAGATATGCCTGTACCAAATATATTTTCAGAAAATACTGTATAAAGAAGGCTGTTTCTTCTTAATGGTCTTTTTGATTGATAGTTCACTTAGTCTAAGGGATTTTTTGGTTCCAAAAATTATCAAGGGAAAAACTGTGCATGAAGATTTATTTTCTTTAAATATGTTACTCGGAACCCTTACTCCATAAGCTACTGTTTTTGTTAAGTATTGGGCTGTAAAAAAAAAAAAAAAAAAAAAATTTTACAAACCATGTGAACTTTTATAACATGTTTTCTAGAAGTAGAATTTCAGAAGTTGAAGGAATCAATATAAAGAAGCATTTTTAAATCTGGCACATCAGTAATAGTTATGCTAGCCTGGCTAGCATTTTGAAAATCAATTAGTATGCCAAAATTCAAACTGGGAGAATTTTCTGAAAGTGTTACTGCATCATTTTCATATTTTTTCTGCTCAAATTTAAAATGTGTTAAAAATCAGTTGTCATTTTACAAAAATGCATTCACAGCATTGATAAAGATTGATTCACTTGCTTTAGTCTTTTTTTGTCTTGGTGAAAGGAACTGGAGTTTTTATTATTACTGTTTACTGTAGAAAATATAGAGAAAGTGCAGCTTTTAAAAACACTTTGCACAGTTCAGAAAAATACCCAAGCAATGAAATGAAACAAAATGTTTCACTGCAAACTATAATTCTAAAATTTCAAATGTAGAAGAGGTTTAGGGTCTCTGGGAAATGTTTTGGTCATTTGTAAAACATGCATTATCCATGTTATATCTTTTTCTTCATTTTATGAATTCATTTTCTCCAGCCTTCTTTTAACATTTTTAATCTACTACTAGGTCTTTAAATGAATAAACTGAGCTGTGTTGTCACATCATGCCAACTAGTGTTAAAAAAAAAAAAAAAAAAAAAAAGCCTATACAACGTAGTGAAAAAGAAATGATCATTTGACATTTACCCAAAAAAGGAATTAAAAGATTCAAGTTATATTTAAATATCCTTTTGAAACATAGGAAATATAAATCAGCATATTAAAGAGTAAATACATTATTTGTACAAAACACCAACAAAATCGGTGTGTAACCCCTATTAACGTCTAAATATGAGAAAATAATAAATATTTTACTGATTCTTTACACACTGATTACCAATTAGTCACCTTATTTTCTTCCTTGACATGCTTTGAAAAATAGATTAACTGATGTATTAGCAATTTTGCTTGCTTGTTCTAGTGTTTTATCAAGGTACTTTAATTCAGATTATCAAATACCTTAGAAAGTAAATTAGATGTGTGTAGAATAGGGTATAATTTATTTTGTCCGTTAATTTTGGGAGACCAGTTTCCATATAAAAAGTAGCTTACAATCTTTTCTTTTGATGAGCTGCATCTTAGGAGGAAAAGCCTCTTTTAGAATATACGAACACTCATTGCCAAATCATGATCAAAACATTTAAAAAACAGCATTAAGTTTAAAAAGCTATATCAATTTGTATAAGCAATATTTTGATTGTTTATTCCATTTCTCTAAATGGCAATAACTCCTCTGCAGTAATGTTGCTATGTGCATGATCCACCTTGAGCTACAATTCAATTTACTTTCTATCAAACATTAATGAAATTGCACTTA
>SJYA01002033.1:1776408-1793065 GCA_006410615.1 Neotragus moschatus
CACTTAAGCAGGGGCGAGGGGAGCGGGGTGGGGGGTGGCGTTCGAAAATTAATCTCCCAAAGTAAGTTCCACTTCAAGAAAAAAACCTTGTTAAAGCTGGGTTGACTTTTAGAGCTACAAACACCACCTAAGTCTCCAACGTTTGAAACTCCGAGAGCTTTGGTTAGGAAGTTGGTGGTGGATGTGGACTCGGCCGGCTTTTTACACAATTTAGGAACCTCCGGAAGGAGGAAATCACCTCAAAGCCTCCTGGCCGGCGCGATCTCGGGATTCGATCCAGGGCCTTGTCGCGTTCCCACCCGCAGCGGAGGCCCGGCGCCCGCCCCTCTACGCGATTCGTCCGTTCTCTCGCGAGCGGCGGCCCCGCCGTCGGCGCGAGCAGACCCTCGGGCGGCGGCAGGACCCCCGGCCAGCCGCGCCGTCACCACGTCCGGCCGTAGAGCAGGTTGGCGCCCAGCGCGCCGCCGCCGTAGTCCCCCGCCGCTGCCGCCGCCGCCGCGTCCAGCCCCGCCAGGCCTGCCCCCGCCCCGTGCAGCGCGGGCGGGCTGGGCGACAGCTCCTCCAGCTCCGGCGTCGGCGCGGGCGGCTGCGGGCCGGCCTGGGGCGTCGGCGTGGCCGCGCCGTTTTGGCAGGGCTTGCCGTCCTTGACCAGCACGGGCACGGCCACGCGGCGCGGCGACGGCGGCGGCGGCGGGCCGAGGCCAGCCTCCTGCTGCAGCTGCTGCGCCGCCTTGTCCTTGGCCTGGCGCTTCATCTTGTAGCGGTGGTTCTGGAACCAGATCTTCACCTGTGTGGGCGTCAGGTGGATCATGCTGGCCAGGTGCTCGCGCTCGGGCGCCGACAGGTACTTCTGCTGCTTGAAGCGCCGCTCCAGCTCGTACACCTGCGCCTGCGAGAACAGCACGCGGCGCTTCCTCCGCGGCGCTGCCGCAGCGTGCAGAGGCGCCAGCGACTTGGCCGCATCCGCGATGCCCGTCAGCGACCCCATACCGGCCACGTTCACGCCCGCCGACGGCCCCATGAACCTGGAGACTGGGGAAGGGCCCAAGGGGAAGACCAGTCAGCAACCGCCGCCCTGCTTTCTTCACACCGCGGCGGCCGCGACGCCGGCAGGGCCGGTTGGGTCCCAGACGCCCCGCGCCCTCGGGGTCCCAGGACGCCCCGCGCGCTCAGTGTGTCAGGGTCCCAGGACGCCCCGCGCGCTCGGGGTCCCAGGGTCCCAGGACGCCCCGCGCGTTCAGTATCTTAGGGCCCCAGGACGTCCCGCGCACCCAGGCCGGATTCCCAAGCGCTCCCCGCGCCCCGGGCTGCGGCGGGGAACGCCCGCGCCGTCCTCGGCCCTCAGTCCCGCGCTCCTCGCCCAGCTCACTTGACGAGTAGCGCGGGTCCGGGTTGGCGCCGTACCAGCCGGTGGCCGCAGCGGCCGCACCGCCCCGCACGCCGTCTGTGTAGGCGGGCAGCTCGCCCACGTTGCCCAGGCCGCCGTTGCAATAGCCGCCCACGGCGCCGTGCGGGAACTGCGACACGCCGGGCGGCATGTGGTAGGTGGCGGCCGCCGCCGCTGCCGCCGCCGCCGCTGCCGCCGCCGCCGCCGCGTTATGGCCCGCCATGGCGTGCGGGGGCTGCATGCCCGCCGCGGCCGCTGCCTGCGAGGAGGACCCGGGCGGCGGCGGGCGGTAGGCGGCCCCTAGGGGTGCCCCCAGGCCGGGCGGCGTGCCGTCCATGGCGCCGCCGAACTTCTTGTAGGTCTCCTCGATGGGGCTCAGGATGTCGGACACGGAGAAGGGCGTCGTGTGCTTGGGGCTCAACGACATGGCTCGGCGGACGGCCAGGTAGGGGGGGCCCGGGGCGCGCGCGGGTCGCCGCCACCTCGGCCGTGGCGGCTGCGCCTGTGACCAGGAGTCGGCGGCGCGGCTAGCCCCCGGAGCTGCGGGATCTGGGGTTTATTTTAGTCCGGCGCCGGGTTTACGACAGACTTGGGGGGCGGAGCAACATCCTAAACGAGCAAACAATGGTCCTTGACATCTTTTTTCTCTCGCCAACACCCCCACCCCACCCCCACTCCCCATAGAGGAGGCAAAAAAGGTAAAGGGGGCAGTTGGATGTTTCTTGAAAGGATCATCCCCTTTGCTTTCTCCATCCTTCCTGCTTCCATCCAGACTTCCTGTTACCCTAGCCCTGGAACATCAGAAACAAACTGAATCTGGCGTCGAGGCTGGATGTGAAGGACTCCGCCCCTCTGCCCATCAGACCCTAGTTTCCTAAAGTGATTTATTAGCAAAGTCCAGTGTATCTGGAGGTGGGGGGAATGTGGACAGAATGGTGCTAAGTTGAGAGCGGATGGCGGTTTCGACTAGTCCTCTCCAGCTATCAGCCTCTCACTTGCTCCATCATCTAAAGTGTTAAAAAAAAAAAAAAAAAAGCTCTTGGGTCCCACCGTAAGAGCGCATAGAGATGAGGTACAATGACCGTCCTCTCCCTTTGTAGGGTTTCTAATTTATGCGTCTTTAGACTCTCAAGCATCATTTTGTGGGCAACCAACCGGGCACTTTCAAATTAGCTCAAAGTATCTAAATCCAAAGAAGAGAAAACACACAGAGACACAAATACACGGATGCTAATTTGTAAGTATTCTGTTTTTGCTCTGTGGGGATAGAAGTTAGATAAGGGAAAGCGTTTAGGTTTTATGTGTTCTAATGTTTCCTGTTTAGCTCGCACCTGTAAAGTTCTGTACAGGTTTCTTTCCCTTTTGTCCCCCCCACGCCCGCACCCCGCCTCCCCGAGTGAAAATATCCAACTTGGGGTTTACTGGCCTATCACTAATCAAAAAAAAAAAAAAAAAAAAACCACCCCCTAAGTCCAAAATTTCTAGCTATTAGAAATGGGCCTTTTTATTGTTCAAAAAATATAATCTGCTTAAAAATGTGAAATGGATACAGAAATCAGGTGAAAATGGTACTTTCGCTTGAACGATACTCAACTGTAGATAAATGATTTAAAAAAAAAAAAAACGTTGTCATCCTTTGATTTTGTAAATTTACCTGCATAGCATAGAAGAACTTAGACATTGTGAACTTTCCTATGAATGCTGAACATTACAAAGAATATGACAAAAGAAGTCTGTGAAGCATATTGACTAAAATTTGAAAAGTTCTTCACTTAAAACAGCCAGGGACAAGAAGATGCAGTTTTTAAAGGTTTCCTGGAGACTGAAGTAAGAGAAAGAAAAACAGGGAGAGTGCTTTCTTAAGCGAGATTTTATTGTTTAAAACAGAAGAACGGAATGTAAGAAAACAATTCCAGTTTAACCTATTAGAACATAAAATCTAATAGTACACATCTTGAAGGTAAGAACAGTTACCTATTCCTTTTCTTGTTTGCTTTCAGTACTTTGGAATGTTTTCCATGGTTTTGCTTTTATTGTTTTAATCATTGTTTTGTTCATTTCAGTGAGTTTTGCAAAGAATCTAGGGGTGGGGGGATGGGGGAGAAGGGACCGGTATTTACCTATGGGAAGAATGTGTCAACCAGGCAAGTGTGTAGAGTATTAGTATTTTAAAATACTGAAAGAACAAAAGACAAGGTACTGTGATTATTGGCAGATGTCAGTTATTTACTTAGCAAAATTAGTATTGCTACAATTTTAACACCATGCCACTTTTAGGGTCTTTCCTGAGCTTGAAACATTTGGACTAGGTCTTCATCCTTACTTGCAGTTGAATTACTTACTTAATTTTTTGAAATTAATGAATCACAGAGAAGCATTTATGTATGTATTTAAGTAGTTGCTGGAATCTTGAAAACTGCACGTTGGTTTTTAAGTTTTGGTTTAATTCAAAATGTATTGTTTACTTGATCCACTTAAATAAAAAATAGTAGACAGTCTTTCATTTCAAACTTTCCTCAAAGATAACAGGGTAAGTAAAACTAGTTGTTTTAACATCCATGGACAGAAAAAGTCATTTGTGAACCATTATGTTTTACTTTTAAAGTTCAAACATGTTTCAAAAATGAAACCTATTATCATAGTCTTTGTATTGATTAGTTATCCAAGCTGTGAAAGTACTTACCATTAGTTTTTTCCAGACAGTTATTATTTGTTCTGTTTTCAGGCTATACATTTCATCAGATGTAATATTTTTATAAACCCTAGGATAGCAGTTCACTTGAATGGTTGAACTACAAGTTGTTGCTTATTTTATTTTTCAACTGTAGTGGGTCCTGCTACAAGTTCGATGACATCTGGAAAGCTCACACCTTTGAATAAAGAAAGCACCTTACCGTGTTTGGAGGCTTTCTGCAGACTGTTACTTTCTGACTGCTTGGAAACTTGATACCCTAATTAGTACTCCTTTACTAGAGGTAAACAGTTATGAAAAATATCCACAATCTTCAACAGTTCTTCCTCTCAATTGTTTGGGTCTTGTTCCAGAAATTGCATATCTTCGTACTGAAAATACTGGATGTGTGCAGATGATTCTGAAAACATGTATTCTGGAGGATATGTATATACAGATGCAAATTGGAATAATCCAATTGATACTCCATTAAAGGTTTTTATCAAATTCATTTCATCATATTATTGTCTACCTAAATTATGTATGGAAATTAATACTCAGTAGATTGTTAAATACTGTTGACCAAACTGGATTTCACAGGAAATATATTTCTGAGAAATGTTTTCCTGTTGGTTTTTTTCTTTTCTTAAAAACAATGCTGGCATTCAGCAAACAACAACAACAAATACTACCAAAGAGAACACGGTGAAAAGAGATGGCCCTGCCTCCCCATCCTCTGCCTTCCTCTTTCACCTCTCAGAGGTACGGTTACCTGATTCTTCTGGGTGAGTCTATACATCTTGAAACTTGCTGCCATTTTACACACGGGAGATGGCGTGTGGTTTGATACCTTGGTTTTTTCACAGCTTAGGTTTTTGTACGTTTGTATACCACATCACTGAAAACTTAATAATTGGACTGTGGCAGACATAGAAAAATTACCTAAACAAGATTCAGTAGAATCTCTTGGCTTTCTGACAAAAACGTAGTATTCGTTGAAAATTTCTCATGTATTAATTAACCTTAGGGCCACAGTTATTTGGCAAAACAGTCCTGAGGTAGGAGCCTTACCCCAGTAGGGGATTTGCTATTGTCAAACAGAAGCTCAGAGAAAAAGGCCTGAGAGAGCCTGCAAAACCAGTTACTTAAAGGGCAATGTTGTTTTTCTAAGGTAGCAAGTAGATACCTTGTGTGTCTGAATTTACTTATAAAGGAAAATAATGTTTGAAAATACAACTTTCTGTTTAATATTTCAAGATCCATGCCTTTTAGAAATGAGACACTTGCCACATTTGTGATTAGTTTAAAATAGTTGTTAATAAAATTCTTACTCATTGGAAGTAATATTGCCTTTGCAGTAGGGAAGGAACAAAAAGAATATGTCAGGATACTAATATTTTTTAGCAAAATTGAGATTTTAAAGAGGAAACAGAATTGATATAGATATAAAACACAAAGTTTTAAAAAATTGTAAGTGTTTATGAATTTCACCAGTTTCTAAAATTTGATCTCTTTTTATTCCTCCTAAAAGACTCTTTGTTTTAAATGTTCATTTCAATTATTATGAGTCTCTTGTGTCAGTTTTACCCTTTGTTATTTATAGAATGACTCTATTTTTTCTGCCCCACCCTCAACCCTGTTGCTTCCCCACCAGTGTTCCTTGTCTTTTTTTTTTTTTTTTAATTTTTTTTTTTTTTTTTTTTCATCTCAGGTGTACATGAGTTCCCAATCCTGAACCCCCCCCCCCCCGCCACCTCCCACTCCACATCAACTCTCTGGATCATCCCAGTGCACCAGTCCCAAGCATCCTGTATCCTGAACCAAATATAGACCGATGATTGTTTCCCACACGACAGCATACATGTTTCAGTGCCCTTTTGCTCTCTCTGAGGCCCTGAAATGCAGGTAGGGCCCAGGGAGGACAAAAAGAAGTTAGAGAACTTGAACCACCTCCCCCTCACCTCATTCTTTCATAATTTCTTTACAAATGCAAATTTCTTACAGTTTAGCTCCTCTATTAGAAAAATTTTGAGTCAGTATTTCCTGATTATCAGATTTTTAGATAGAAAATATTTTTCTGATCAATGAATATATTTTAAATTGAAGTGGTTATTAGTACAATGTGAGAAAGAGTAGTAGGTGTTAAAAATGTGATTATTGTTGGAATCCTAATAATGAGATCAGTTAAATGATTCCTAAAAAAAAAAAAAAAAACAACAACCCGAAGTCTTCCCTTTTAGTGTCAAATTGTAATACTAACTTTTACAGTCTAGGTAGAGAATAAGGTTATGCTACATCAGAGGTGTAAAAATATTGGTCAGTTTTCAAAAATATGAAAATTGACCACTAGGGCACAACTCTCCTACCCTAGGATTACAAGCTTTGGCTAGAAATTTGAATTTTTCTGTGTTTTAAAAATTATTTTTAGAGTAAATATTAAATACATGATATAGGAAACAAGGGCAGGCAATATGGAATTATATTCTTTATTGCAGCAACAAGTTTACTTGTATATTTTGCTTACACAGAATGTTTAAACTTTAAAATAGCATTTCTATTGAACATTATCTGACATTTTTACATGTCTTAGAATGTAATTGAATTGTTCTTTTATAGGAAGAAAGAATTCTTTAAATTTTAAGCAAAATTATATTTCTGTTATTTTATGTGAGAAGGTAGTCTAAGTTTGCACTATATCTCTACACATAACCTAAGTGATTACATACAACTTTTTAAAAAATACAATTTTATAATTTTTATTCTGATGTACACTTAATTTTTCCAAATCTAAGAGGTTCATTGAATTTACTGTAAAGTCTCTTTCTGTCCTACAAGTCCCATTAAAGATATATCTTCTTATGTTTACAAATTAATTTGTTATTATCAAAGAACTATCTGTCTTTCCACCTGAGTGAGATACTGGGGTTATTTGTTATTGTCACTTACTTGAAAAAGAAACTTCAGTTTGGGATATTTTGATAAACTATTTGTTGCATTTATTAACAAAGTTTTACTATGTATATTTTTTGGACATGAATTGAATTTGAGCAAACTCTGGTAGATAGTGAAGGACAGGGAAGGCTGGCGTTCTGCAGTCCATGGGGTTGTAAAGAGTCGGATAGGACTGAGCAACTAAACAACAAGATGTATATTTTAAAACAAAAACAACTGTGACAATAATATAATTAGAAAATGTTGCCCAATTTTGTTGTGTGTGTTCTGTGTACAACAAATGTTGTGGAGGTCTCTGCATTCTAGGTTGAGAATTGTGCTTGATGCAATAGGCTGGTGTTCATGTCATAAATCAAAATCAATTTTTGGTACATTTTAAGCAATTTAGTTTCTGGTTCAGTAATTTACAAAGCTTGATATAAAATACTTTTTATTAATGTGCTTTATATAGACACTGAAAAGCATGAAGAGAATTAATTGATAAAAGTTGCCTTGTAAGGTTTTCTTAAAATTTTTTTTTCTAGTAAAATGAGTCTTAAATTATAACAAACCTGTCAGATGAACTTGATAATTACTAAATATTGACTCAAAATACCCAGTTTGTAAAGTAAACTAACAGTGAGGTGACTCTTCAGTAAAACTAGTGTTTATTAAGTAAGTATTTGAAAATTAAGTCCTAAATTTGATCTTGTAACTGTGTAGGGAATTACAGAGGTAATACTGGAAACAAGTGTCAGGAGACAAGAGCTATTGGAATTTGGCCAAAAACGCCACATAAGAATTACTTGAGAAAATCAGTACAGCTTGAATGAAAGCAACATTGGTATACAACAAGTCTTTAAAAATAAATAAATCTCTCACATGAGAAATAAGTAAAATTTGGAGTAAATCATCTCTTTCAAAATAAAAAGCATATATGTACATGCAAAATAGTTTAAAAAGCTAACAAAACTATCTTAACTGTAGGAAAATGGCAGATTTTAGTGAGTAAAAGATTGTTTTTAATTACAAAGTAAAAGAAATTTAAAATAGAATTTTTAATTGTTTAAAGTTCACTTTTTAATGAGGTAAATAAATGTTGATCTGTGAAGGGTAGTTTATGCTTGAATGTTGTACATAAGTCATTCTAGGAGTTAGATGATGGAAAATGTAATTGTTTTATGTTTTACGTACTTACCATTATAAACATAGAAAATACTTTCCAAGATCTGAAAGAGAACTATTTCACATATGAAGTTTTAGTTTTCTGTAAATAGTCTGGTATGTATGAAGATTTCCTCTGGAGTTAATTCTCTTAAATGCAGTGTTTTTTTTAGAATAATCTGTGGTAGTGCATATATGATTGAGCTGTCACTATGTACATAATTGATGACAGTCTGCCTGATGCAGCTCTTATAAACAATTTGCAGAGATTAAAAGGGTGATGGAAATGGTGCTTTAGGAATTGCTTTGTAAAGACACCAGAGGATCAAAAAGAAACCTGGGGTTTCCAGTGCCCTCTGAAATCATTTTCACATAAAACCCAGCTTTAGTAGGTATAAGTGTTGTTTAAGTGCTCAGCTCTTGAAAAAAAATATTTATGTGGCATAAAGAGATGATTTGGTCATGGATCTTAAATGATCAAATCAGAGTGTCTGTTCTATACCTGTTTCAAAAGGAGAAATGGAGACTCTTTTACCTATTTAGTATTCCATATGTACTTGGATTTAAGTACATAGGCAATAAATGAATATAGATAAATACTCATGAAAATAAGAAGCTAAGATGTGGCTGAAACTCTATGGGCCATAAAACCTACTCAGTTCCTATAATTGAGCCTCGGTCTTGGTTGTAAGCTTCCTAGTGGTCAGCTGAAAGCCAATTAAACTTTGGGGGGGGGGTGGAGCAACCCCCCTCCTCTGATTCCTCAAGAAAAGAAGGACTTCCTAATATTGCTCTAAAAGAAATTCCTCATGGGGGCTTCACATAGGGAACACAATATAAAATTATTCTCTAGCAGATGGAGTTATTTCCCGAAGATAGCTTGCGATAGTGAGTATTCATCAACAATTTGAGACCTCAACACCAGCTCAACTAAGGTAGCTCCAAGGTGTGGGTACAAAGTTAACAGCCTGGTCCAGATGTGTAACCTTCTGATGGTCAAGGAATAAACGTCACACCTTTCAAATAAGACTTCATAAAAACGACAGCATTGTTATGCTTTCCCTATTACAAAGTTCTTATACTGAGGCTATGACCCTCTAACTTGCAGGTATCAGTCCACTTCAATACTTTGATGCCAAATTGTAAGTTTGGTTTCCTCCCATAAAGCTCTTTAAATATAAGAAGGTATTAATCATATTATCATACTATGTCTCTCCTTTGCACAAAAAAATTCCCCAGAACAAAAACATCTGTAATGAACATATACAGTTATTACACAAGAATTTATCAAGTGATTACTATTTATCAAGTGATTATCAAGAGTGCCCTGAGTGCTTTAGGAAATTGGAAAGGGAACCTGTCTGGTAACAGAAAGGGGAAACTTATTTTTGTCGTCTTTATCCTAATCTTGAAATCCTAATCAGTTCAGTCACTCAGTCGTGTCTGACTATTTGTGACCCCGTGAACCACAGCACGCCAGGCCTCCCTGTTCATCACCAATTCCTGGAGTTTACTCAAACTCATGTCCATTGAGTCAGTGATGCCATCCAATCATCTCGTCCTCTGTCATCCCCTTCTCCTCCTGCCTTCAGTCTTTACCAGCATCAGGGTCTTTTCAAATGAGTCAGCTCTTTGCATCAGGTGGCCAAAATATTGAGGTTTCACCATCAACATCAGTCTTTCCAATGAACACTCAGGACTGATCTCCTTTAGGATGGACTGGTTGGATCTCCTTGCAGTCCAAGGAACTCTCAAGAGCCTTCTCCAACACAACAGTTCAAAAGCATCAGTTCTTTGATGCACAGCTTTCTTTATAGTCCAGCTCACATTCATGTATGACTACTGGAAAAACCATAGCTTTGACTAGATGGACCTTTGTTTGGCAAAGTAATGTCTCTTCTTTTAAATATGCTGTCTAGGTTGGTCATAACTTTCCTTCCAAGGGGTAAGCGTCTTTTAATTTTATGGCTGCAGTCACCATCTGCAGTGATTTTGGAGCCCTAAAAATAAANGGCAAAGTAATATCTCTGCTTTTGAATATGCTCTCTAGGTTGGTCATAACTTTTCTTCCAAGGAGTAAGCGTCTTTTAATTTCATGGCTGCAGTCACCATCTGCAGTGATTTTGGAGCCCCCCAAAATAAAGTCTGACACTGTTTCCACTGTTTCCCCATCTATTTCCCATGAAGTGATGGGACTGGATGCCATGATCTTCGTTTTCTGAATGTTGAGCTTGAAGCCAACTTTTTCACTCTCCTCTTTCACTTTCATCAAGAGGCTCTTTAGTTCCTCTTCACTTTCTGCCATAAGGGTGGTGTCATCTGCATATCTGAGGTTATTGATAATTCTCCCAGCAATCTTGATTCCAGCTTGTGTTTCATCCAGTTTGGCATTTCTCATGATGTACTCTGCATATAAGTTAAATAAGCAGGGTGACAATATACAGCCTTGACGTACTCCTTTTCTTATTTGGAACCAGTCTGTTGTTCCATGACCAGTTCTAACTGTTGCTTCCTGATCTGCATACAGATTTCTCAAGAGGCAGGTCAGGTGGTCTGGTATTCCTATCTCTCTCAGAATTTTCCACAGTTTATTGTGATCCACACAGTCAAAGGCTTTGGCATAGTCAATAAAGCAGAAATAGATGTTTTCCTGGAACTCTCTTGCTTTTTCCATAATCCAGCGGATGTTGGCAATTTGATCTCTGGTTCCTCTGCCTTTTCTAAATCAGCTTGAACATCTGGGAGTTCACAGTTTGCGTATTGCTGAAGCCTGGCTTGGAGAATTTTGAGCATTACTTTACTAGCGTGTGAGATGAGTGCAATTGTGCGGTAGTTTGAGCATTCTTTGGCATTGCCTTTCTTTGGGATTGGAATGAAAACTGACCTTTTCCAGTCCTGAGCACTTTTAAATTATATGTACATATATGTGTATTTATCATTTTAAGTTTTATGTATGTATGAACATATGCTTAGGTATGTATATATATGTGTATACACACCTGTATACATGCCAGGTTCTAAACAATTGACTTACTAATGAACTTTTTAGAACATATTCTACTTGTTTCTGGTGGATTCTTTACCAACTGAGCTAACAGGGAAGGCTTGTAATGTGGGTATAAGGCTAAAATCCTATAACCCACTAACAGTCATCTTTTACTAATGTGCTTTATACATGCATGAACTCTGGGTGCTTGTCACATTTGATTGTTATAGTAGAAGGGAGCTTAAAATGTGATCAACATTGACAGTGATTCAAGTGAAAAAAATACTTTTTTTCTTCCAGTTATATTGAGATATAATTGGCATACAGCACTGTATAAGTTTAAGGTATACAAGAAAGTGAAGTAGCTCAGTCGTGTCCGACTCTTTGCTATCCTGTGGACTGCAGCCTACCAGGCTCCTCCCTCCATGGGATTCTCCAGGCAAGAATACTGGAGTGGGTTGCCATTTCCATCTCCAGGGGATCTTCCCAACCCAGGGATCAAACCTGGTATTGCAGGCGGACGCTTTAACTTCTGAGCCACCAGGCTAAAGCACAAATCCAGTCTCTTTTTCTGAGTTTGTTTTTGAAGTATAATTTACCTACATCACTATGTTAGTTCCTGTTACATGACATAGTGATTTCATACTTTTATACATTTCAAGCTGATTAATAAGTCTGCTGCTGCGAAGTCAGTTTAGTCATGTCTGACTCTGTGAGACCCCATAGATAGCAACCCACCAGGCTCCCCCGTCCCTGAGATTCTTCAGGCAAGAACACTGGAGTGGGCTGCCATTTCCTTCTCCAATGTGTTAAAGTGAAGTCGCTCTGTTGTGTCCGACTCTTAGCCACCCCATGGACTGCAGCCTACCAGGCTCTTCCATCCATGGGATTTTCCAGGCAAGAGTACTGGAGTGGGGTGCCATTGCCTTCTCTGATTAATAAGTCTAGCTTTGATATATTATTTAAGATACACAAAGGCATTACATAGTTATTGACTGTATTCTCCACATTGTATATTTCATATTCATGACTCACTTATTTTGCCATTGGAAGTTTTACCTCTTAATCTCCCTCAGCTATTTCTTTTCCTGCCATTACTCCCCTTAACTCTGGAAAACATCTGTTTGTTCTGTTTATATATTTTGTTGTGTTGATTCTTTTTTTTTTAGATTCCACATGTAAATGAATAAATGTAAATGTTCACACAGTACTTGTCTTTTTCTAACTTATTTCACTTAGCATATTACCCTCTAATATGAACAAATCTAGTGGAGGTCACAGAATTCCAGCTGAACTATTCAAAATCCTAAATGATGATGCTGTTAAAGTGCTGCACTCAGTATGTCAGCAAATTTGAAAAGCTCAGCAGTGGTCACAGAACTGGAAAAAGTCAGTTTTCATTCCAGTACCCAAAGAGGGCAATGCCAAAGAATGTTCAAACTACCGTATACTTGTGCTCATTTCACATGCTAGCAAGGTTATGCTCAAAATCCTTCCAGCTTGGCTTCAGTAGTACATGAATTGAGAACTTCCAGATACACAAGCTGGGTTTTAAAGAGGCAGAGGAACCAGAGACCAAATTGCCAGCATTCTTTGGATCATAGAGAAAGCAAGGGAGTTCCAGAGAAACTTCTGCTTTATTGACTATGCTGAAGCCTTTGACTATGTGGATCACAACAAACTGTGGAAAATTCTTAAAAGAGATGGGAATACCAGACCACCTTACCTGTCTCCTGAGAAACCTGTATGCAAGTCAAGAAGCAACAGTTAGAACTAGACGTGGAACAATAGACTGATTCCAAATTGCGAAAGGAGTATAACAAGGCTATATATTGTTACTCTGCTTATTTAATATTAATATATATATAGAAGCTCATGTGAAATGCTGGGGTGGATGGAACACAAGCTGGAGTCAAGATTGCTGCGAGAAATATCAACAACCTCAGATATGCAGATGATGCGGCTGTAATTGTGGAAAGTGAAGTGGAACTAAAGAGCTTCTTGATGAGGATGAAAGAGGAGAGTGAAAAAGCTGCCTTGAAACTCAACATTAAAATTATATAAAGTTTAAATTTCAGTGTTCATAAATAAAATTTTATTGAACAGAGCAGCATACCTTTATCAGTGGCGGAGTTGAGTACAGTAGTTGTAACAGAGACCATATGGCCCATGAGTCTAAAATATTTACTTGCTGGTGCTTTTACAGAAAATGTTGGTCAGCCTCAGCCAAGGTGAAAGTGAAAGTCATTTTTCCAAATACACAGTCCCACAACTATCTCCAGAAGTAATCACTATGGAGGGTTTTCTGGGTATGTTTTTCTAGGTGTGTATGAATACATATATATTCTGTAGTTCTATTTCTTTATGTATCTGTAACTTATACATTCACACTTTAAAAATATAATGGCATCGTTGCATATATATTCTGATTTCTTCACTTAACTGTATTTTATATCAGCTTGCAAATCAGTACTTTTACGTATGTTCCTCGTCAGTACAAATATGTGCTTTAATGGCAGTGTATGTAGATGTTCTCTTTCAAATTATTAATAGTTCATGATAGCTTTACTGTATTTTATTTCATAGGTCTCATGTTAACGAGTGTACTTTCTTCCATTCCTCTTCTCTCTGTCTCTCCCTCTCCCTTTTCACTTCTTACTATTATAAACAGTGCTGCAGTGAGTACGTGCAGATCTGTGTGTACGGGTACAAATAATTCCTCAGGATGGATTTCTAGATGTAAAATTGGATGGAAGGATAAGTTTATTATACATTTTGGAAGAAGTTGCCAAATTACCCTCCCAAAAGCCTGTATCAGTTTACATGTAAGCCATGTTCGATGTAACCTTTTGCCCTTTTGTCTCTCACCAACACTGGATGATTATTTAAAATGTTTTTTAATCAGTCTAGTTCAGTTTTACATACGTAACTTAGTATTTCCTTAATAGTCTTCTATTTACTAAGTTACTATTGCTCATTTAAAAAACCAGAAGAAGGAAAGAAAATTAACCAAGACATATATAGAGTGCAAAGGGAAATTCCTTGAAATAACATTCAGAAATAACCACTCTTAAATAAATATTCAAACTAGAAATTTTAGCTTAGGGCTCTGATATATTCATATTTTCATTCTTGTTAGTTTTCTGTGAGAGGAATATGGCATAGTAAAAAGCAATCATGCTTTAGAATTAGTCTTCAGTTGATTCCTACTCTATTGAACTATAAAATTTGATGGCAAATTTTACTAAAACTTTCTGAACTTAGTTTTCCCAGCTGTAAAAATGTGAAGGTTAGCTTAAATAGGTTTAAATAGTAGATGAAATCACTGATTATAGCTGTTCCCTAGAATATTTGCTTATTTCTTGCTTCCTTTATTTTACTCTCACTCACTGCTTTCTTTCTGAGAACGACAGAAAGACATATTTCCTAAAATAACATGTAGTATTGCAGAGGTTGGCAACTCACAGTATGTCAAAGGCGATAGATGAGAAATAACATTAGTATAATAACAAATATGGGCTTGTGGAGAGATTTATGCCTTTAAGGGCTGAGTATTCTCACCATCTCCTGACATCCCTCCTTCAGTTCTTCTCAAGACATTCTATAGCCAAAATGTTGAAGAACATTATCCCCCCTTTAGAGAAAGCTTGACTCTTCAGGCATAAAGGAAGTACTTAAAATTTTTTTTTTATTGAAGAATTGTTCATTTACAGTGTTATGTTAGTCTCAGAAGTTAAAGTAATTCAGTTATACATACATAGATATGTTTTTTCGGGTTCTTTTCCGTTATAGGCTATTATAAAATATAGTTTTCTGTGCTACAGAGTAGGTCCTTGTTGGTTATTTGTGTTATATATAGTAATGTATACATGTTAACCCCAAACTCCTAATTTATCCCTCCCCACCTTTCCCCTTTGGTAACAAGTTTGTTTTCTAGGTCTGTGTGACTATGTCTGTTCTGTATATAAATTCATTTGTATCATTTTTTAAAAGATTCTGCATATAGGTGATATAATATGGTATTTCTTGTTCTCTGGGTTATTTCAGTTAGCATAACACCCTCTAGGTCCATCCATGTTGCTGCAATAACATTATTTCATTCTTTTTTATGGATGAGTAATATTCCATGGTATAAATATACCACGTCTTCTTTATCCATTCATCTGTCGATGGACATTTAAGTTGCCTTCAGGTCTTGGCTGTTGTATATAGTGCTGCAGTGAACATGGGTTCACATACCTTTTCAAATTATGGTTTTTCTGGATATATGCCTTGAAGTGGGATTGTAGGATCATATCGTAGCTCTATTTTAGTTTTCTAAGGAATGTCCATACTGTTCCGCATAGCAGCTGTACCAATTCACATTACCCCCAACAGTGTAGGAAGGTTCCTTTCTCTGCACACCCTCTCCAATGGTTTATTATTTGTAGAGATTCTGGTAATGTCCAGTCTGACTGGTGTGAGGTGATACCTCATTGTAGTTTTGATTTGCATTTCTCTAAAGCACAGGCTTTAGAAAATTAGAGATACCAAGGAAATATTTCATGCAAAGATGGGCTCAATAAAGGACAGAAATGGTATGGAAGAAGATATTAAGATATTAAGGTGGCAAGAATACACAGAGGAACTGTACAAAAAAGATTTTCATGACCTGGATAATCACGATGGTGTGATCACTCACCTAGAGCCAGACATCCTGGAATGTGAAGTCAAGTGGACCTTAGGAAGCATCACTAGGAACAAAGCTAGTGGAGGTGATGGAGTTCCAGTTGAGCTATTCCAAATCCTGAAAGATGATGCTGTGAAAGTGCTGCACTCAATATGCCAGAAAATTTGGAAAACTCAGCAGTGGCCACAGGACTGGAAAATGTCAGTCTTTATTCCAATCCCAAAGAAAGGCAATGCCAAAGAATGCTCAAACTACCGCACGATTGCACTCATCTCCCATGCTAGTAAAGTAATGCTCAAAATTCTTCAAGCCAGGCTTCAGCAATACACAAACTGTGAACTTCCAGATGTTCAAGCTGGTTTTAGAAAAGGCAGAGGAACCAGAGATCTAATTGCCAACATCCCCTGGATCATCGAAAAAGCAAGAGAGTTCCAGGAAAACATCTATTTCTGCTTTATTGACTATGCCAAAGCCTTTGACTGTGTGGATCACAATAAATTGTGGAAAATTCTGAGAGAGATAGGAATACCAGACCACCTGACCTGCCTCTTGAGAAACCTATATGCAGGTCAGGAAGCAACAGTTAGAACTGGACATGGAACAACAGACTGGTTCCAAATAGGAAAAGGAGTACATCAAGGCTGTATATTGTCCCCCTGCTTATTTAACTTATATGCAGAATACATCATGAGAAATGCCAAACTGGATGAAACACAAGCTGGAATCAAGATTGCTGGGAGAATTATCAATAACCTCAGATATGCAGATGACACCACCCTTATGGCAGAAAGTGAAGAGGAACTAAAGAGCCTCTTGATGAAAGTGAAAGAGGAGAGTGAAAAAGTTGGC
>SJYA01002033.1:1798058-1856762 GCA_006410615.1 Neotragus moschatus
AAATCAAAAGACGCTTACTCCTTGGAAGAAAAGTTATGACCAACCTAGATAGTATATTCAAAAGAAGAGACATTACTTTGTCAACAAAGGTATGTCTAGTCAAGGCTGTGGTTTTTCCAATAGTTGTGTATGGATGTGAGGGTTGGACTGTGAAGAAGGCTGATCGCCGAAGAATTGGTGCTTTTGAACTGTGGAGTTGGAGAAGACTCTTGAGAGTCCCTTGGACTGCAAGGAGATCCAACCAGTCCATTCTGAAGGAGATCGGCCCTGGGATTTCTTTGGAAGAAATGATGCTAAAGCTGAAGCTCCGGTACTTTGGCCACCTCATGTGAAGAGTTGACTCATTGGAAAAGACTCTGATGCTGGGAGGGATTGGGGGCAGGAGGAGAAGGGGACGACAGAGGATGAGATGGCTGGATGGCATCACTGACTCGATGGGCGTGAGTCTGAGTGAACTCCAGGAGTTGGTGATGGACGGGGAGCCCTGGTGTGCTGTGATTCATGGGGTCACAAAGAGTCGGACACGACTGAGCAACTGAACTGAACTGAACTGAATATTAATAGTTGGGGCTTCCATGGTAGCTCAGTTAGTAAAGAATCCACCTGCAATGCAGGCAACCTCAGTTCAATTCCTGGGTTGGGAAGCTCTGCTGGAGAAGGGATAGGTTAACCACTCCAGTATTCTTGGCCTTCTCTGGTGACTCAGCTGGTAAAGAATCTGCCTGCAATGCAGGAGACCTGGGTTCCATCCCTGGATTGGAAAGATCTCCTGGAGAAGGGAACCGCTACCCACTCCAGTATTTTGGCCTGGAGATTCCATGGACTGTATAGTCCATGGGGTTGCAAGAGTCGGACACAACTGTGCGAATAATTACTGATGTTGAGCATGTTTCCATGTGCCTTTTGACTACCTGTATGTCTTATTTGGAAAATGATTTAGGTCATCTACCCATTTTTGATTGGGATTTTTGTTTTTTTGATTTTGAGCTGTATGAGCTGTTTGTATATTTTGTAGATTAACCCTTTGTCAGTTGCATCATTTGCAAGTATTTTCTGCCATTCTGTATGTCCCCTTTTTATTTTGTGTGCAGAACTTTTTAATTAGGTCCCATTTGTTTATTTTTGTTTTTATTCCATTACTTTAGCAGATGGTTTCATATCAAAGAGCGTTCTGTCTATATTTTCCTCTAGAAGTTGTGTAGTATCTGGTCTTATGTATAGGTCCTCAGTCCATTTTGGGTTTATTTTTGTGTGTGGTGTGCCTAAGTGTTCTAATTTCATTCTTTTACATGTAGCTAATCAGTTTGCCAAGCATCACTTTTTGAAGAAACTGTCTTTTTCTCCATTATATATTCTTGCCTCCTCTGTTGTAGAGGAATTGAACATAAGTGTGTGGGTTTACTTATGGGTTCTCTATTCTGGTCGCATCACCTCATGGCAAATAGATGGGGAAACAGTGAGAGACTTTATTTTGGGGGGCTTCAGAATCATTGCAAATGATGACTCCAGTCATGAAATTAAAAGACAGTTCCTCCTTGGAAGAAAAGTTATGAACAATCTAGACAGCATATTAAAGAGCAGAGACATTACTTTGCCAACAAAGGTCCGTCTAGTCAAGCTATGGTTTTTCCGGTAGTCATGTATGGATGTGAGAGTTGGACAATAAAGAAAGCTGAGCTCCAAAGAACTGATGCTTTTGAACTGTGGTGTTGGAGAAGACCCTTGAGAGTCCCTTGGACTGCAAGGAGATCCAACCAGTCCATCTTAAAGGAAATCAGTCCTGAATATTCATCAGAAAGACTGATACTGAAGCTGAAACTCCAATACTTTGGCCACCTGATGCAAAGAACTGACTCATTTGAGAAGGCCCTGAAGCTGGGAAGGATTGAAGGCGGGAGGAGAATGGGACGACTGAGGGTGAAATGGTTGGATGGCATCACCGACTTGATGGACATGAGTTTGGGTAAACTCCGGGAGTTGGTGATGGACAGGGAGGCCTGGTGTGCTGCAGTCCACGGGGTTGCAGAGTCGGACACAACTGAGCGACTGAACTGAACTAATTTTGTCCCTTTGATCTTTATGTTCGTAATATTTTTAATGTATTGTTGGATTCAGTTTGTTAACATTTTGTTGAGGATTTTTGCAATTGTACTTAGGAGTGATATTGGCCTGTCATTTTTTTTGTGTGCAGTATCTTTGTCTGGTTTTGGTGTCAAGGTGATGCTGGTCTCATGGGATTAGTTAAGAAGCATTCTTTCCCCTGAAATTTTTGGGATTAGTTTGAGAAGGATAGGTGCTTACTTTCTACTTCTTCCTGGTTCAGTCCTGGAGAACTGTACATTTGTAGGAATTTGTCCGCTTCTTTTAGGTTGTCCATTCTGTTGGCATATGGCTGTCCTTTAGTAATATGTGATGAGTTGTTGTATTTATGTCCTGTCAGTTGTAACTTCTCCTTTTTCATTTCTCAACTTATTGCTTTGAGCCCTCTCTCTTTTCTTCTTGATATATCTGGCTAAAGATTTATCAAGTTTGTTTTATCTTTTCAGAGACCCTGCTTAATTTTGCTGATCTTTTCTATTATTTTTTAGTCTCTACTTCATTTTTTTTCTGCTTTAATTTTCATGAGTTCTTTCCTCCTGTTAACTTTGGGTTTTGTTTGTTGTTTTTCTAGTTCCTTTAGGTGTACAGTTAGATTGTTTATTTGAGAGTTTTCTTATTTCCTGAAGTAGACTTATGTCACTAAAAGTTAATCTCTTAGAACTTCTTTTGGTGTGTACCATAGATTTTGGGATCATTGTGTTTTCATTTATTTCAGATTTAAAAAAATTTTCTCTTTGATTTATTCAGTGATACATTGCTTGTTTAGTAGCCTATTGTTTAACCTCCACATATTTGTGTTTTTTACATTTTTTTCTTGTACCTAATTTCTTGTCTCATAGTGTTGTGGTTGAAAATATGCTTGATGTGATTTCAGTTTTTCACATTTACTGAGGCTCGTTTGGTGGTCTAGCATGTGATCTATCCTAGAAAATGTTCCATTTACACTTGAAAACAACTTGTATTCTGCTGCATTTAGATGGAATTTTCTATATATGGTCCATACAGCCTAATATGTCATTAAGGCTAGTATTTCCTTATTGATTTCCATTTGAGTGATCTGTCCATTGATGTAAATGAAGTGTTAAAGTCCTGGACTAATATTCTGCTACTGTCAATTTTTCCCTTTATATCTGTTAATACTTGCTTTATGTGTTTAGGTGCTCCTATGTTGGGTGCATATATATTTACAATTGTTATATCTTCTTCTTAGTCTGTTTTGTGTGATATAAGTGTTGCTACCCTGGCCTTTTTTTTTTTTTTCTGTTTCCATTTTAATGATAATCTGGTTAGGAGTTGTGCTGTGTTTAATATTTTCTGAAGTTGTAGGACATATTTCTCCAGTGTCCTTATTTTTTGTCCCTCCTGTTGTTTTAGGGCTTCATTAAGGACTTTTTAAAACAGAGCCTGTGTCTCAAAGCTCTTTCAACTGCAATCCTACTGTTATTATACCATAATAGTTATGATGTGGTAGTCAGTCATGGCGGGGGGAAGTGTTCTATAATCTTATGATTAAATCTCAGTCTTTCAGTGGGGCTGTGTCCCTGGATGTGACCTTCACAAGTGTGTTTTCTCCCCTGCCTGTAGAGAAGCAAAAATGCTAGAGAGGGCTAGGATTGGAGAAAGGCCCTTCCCCCAGGTCAGAGAAGTCTCCAGTAAAGTCCTTGCCCTTGGAGAATGGGCATTTGTCGGGCAGCGCTCTTGGTGCATTTCACAATGGCTACTTTTCTCCTCCCCCTACCATAACCCTGGGGGATCTTTCTTGGCTTTTTATCATCAGAACCTGGGGTTCTTGGAGGTAAAACCCACAGAAGTGTGGACCCGTCTAAGGCTGAGCACCCCACAAGATTCTTACTCGTATGTTATTCTACCTTCAGTCTCCAGCGATTCATTACATTTGCCATTTGTGTGCCCCTACCGGCTTATGGCTCTTGCACTTATACTCCAATTAGGCAGATCTCAGCTGTGACTCCCAGGGCTCTCTCATCTTGCCAGATTTCAAGGTAGCAGATAGCCTTGCATCCTCAGTTCTCTAAAGGGTCTAAGAAAAGCCACTGATATTTCAGTTTGTCCAGATTTTGCTTGTTGTAAAGAAGAGAATGATAACTTGTAAGCTCTTTACTTTTAGAGGTGAAATATGCTGAGCACTTAGTAGCCACTAAATAAACAGTTTATTAGTATAATTTTGTGTATTTGTTTAAAAATTTTATTTTTTGTTCTGAAAATTACCTGCTTACATTAAAAAAAGCTTAGTATAAAATTAAAGCTGTCTTAAAATATTTAGAGAGTTATAAAAGGGAGATTGGATTTGTTATCAGTAGCATCAGAAGATCTATTTGGTTAATATGATATTGCTAATCAACTACAATTTAAAAAAATTTTAAGATCTATTGGTGGAAATTTTATGTGTGTACGCAGATCTTATTCAACATAAGAAAAATCTGGGAAAATTATTCAAAAGTGTTGGGCATATAGGTGGCAGTTTACTAATTTTAAAATCCATTCCTAAATGTGAATTGATTTGGGGATGCCACTAAATTTTTTCTGTTCCCCCAGGTGAGTAAGTAAAAGCAGAAGTTAAATGACAACTCTTCAGGTGCTGATGATAAAAGATAAACTATCTTGGATGAGAGTGGGTGCTGTGTAACTTCCAATGGGGAGATTCTTTGTTTCTTAGACACTGTGTCCTTTAAAAGGGGAGAAGTCCACTTCTCTTCCAAAGTTTTGTCTAACTAGAGTTTCAATCCATTTATACACCTTTAATAGTGATGGCGCAGAGGATGCTGATGTTCAGTGCCCTAACCCCCATTCCAGCTTTGCTGCTAAGGGTTAGGCATGGAACCCAGCAGTGCTGGGCTGTGGTGACATTGCTCGTGTTGCCTATGAGGCAGAGTACAGAGAAAGTGCACTGTGAAGAAAGTGCACTGTGCGCACTTCACAACTCTTATGAAGTGACTTTCCCCTTTTGCAGGAGGTCAGTGGCACCCCACTCCAGTATTCTTGCCTGGAAAATCCCATAGACGGAGGAGCCTGTTGGGCTGCAGTCCATGGGATGAGGAAGAGTCAGACATGACTGAGCAACTTCACTTTCACTTTTCACTTTCATGTATTGGAGAAGGAAATGACAACCCACTCCAGTGTTCTTGCCTGGAGAATCCCAGGGACTGGGGAGCCCGGTGGGCTGCCGTCTGTGGGGTTGCACAGGGTCGGACACGACTGAAGCGACTAAGCAGCAGCAGCAGCAGCATGTGCATTGAAGAGATAAGCTCAGGATGTCTTAAAGGTGATTTCCATTGCTAAACTGCTAAACTCCATTGTAAACTGCTGCCTGGAGCAAGCTTGCTGAAAATACAAAGCTTATGTGCAATATAGCTATTTGGTATTGCCTTTGTACTAAAAGCTTTATTGTTAATGACAAAGGAGAGAAAGACCTTGGTTGGTTGTTTTACTACTTACTGTTTTATTTTAAAGAAACAATCATGTTCCCAAATGTTGAAAAATAAAGCAAATCTTTTAAATGTTGTTTTCAAGGGCTGAGAAAAATCATTTTGAAATACTGATGTTTCTGAATTTTGTATATTTGTATACAGTCCATGTTTTTTTTTCTTTAATCAACCCCAGATATGTTTGTAAACATATTTATATGTTTCAGGAACCACTTAAGCTGACTTCAGTGTATTTCCTGAAGAGTTGAGCCCAGAAAATTTAGGGCTTTGTCCAAGTCACTTTTGATAGTTAGTGGCAAAGTTGGTAGATTTTACATAAAGTGATCCTCTCTTAGCAGTTATAAAAAATTTTTAATTAAGGCATAATTAAGATACCTTAAAATTCACCCTTTTTAGTGGTCAATTCTGTGAGGTTTGACAAATGCATGTAGTCACGTAGTCACGTTGGAGGAGGCAGTGGCACCCACTCCAGTACTCTTGCCTGGAAAATCCCATGGACGGAGGAGCCTGGCAGACTGCAGTCCATGGGGTGGCTAAGAGTCGGACATGACTGAGCGATTTTACTTTCACTTTTCACTTTCATGCATTGGAGAAGGAAATGGCAGCCCACTCCAGTGTTCTTGCCTGGAGAATCCCAGGGATGGGGGAGGCTGGCGGACTGCTATCTATGGGGTTGCAGAGTTGGACACGACTGAAGCGACTTAGCAGCAACAGCATGTAGTCATGTAATCACCACTACAATAAAAATATTGAATATTTCCATTAACCAAAAAAAGATCAACCGTGGCCTTATAAAGATTTAGATTTTACTTTTAGGTCTATGATACTTCTGTGAGAATATGAGGAAGTATGGATCTAATTATTTATTTC
The DNA here is from genome assembly GCA_006410615.1 of Neotragus moschatus. NCBI lineage: Eukaryota > Metazoa > Chordata > Mammalia > Artiodactyla > Bovidae > Neotragus > Neotragus moschatus. The sequence continues at coordinate 1,804,472 of SJYA01002033.1, forward strand.
CTTCTTCCTTCCCCTTTCTTCGCCTCTCTCTCCTCCTTCCCTCCCTCCCTCCCTCCCTCCCTCTCCTCTTTTCTCCTTCCTTCCTTTCTCTTTCCCTAACTGCCATTTCCAGAGGACTCTGAGGCTTCAAACTGACTCCGTCTGTGTGCTATTAATAACTCTGATGCTTAGTGATGATATGATCATGGGCACGGAGGCCTCTGTTTTACAAGACAGCTACTCTTCCCTCACGGGGTTGTTTGGATGAGGTCAGCCCAGCTGCATCTGCACAGCGCGGTGCCAGGACCNATTTGTTGAATGGCCTTTCTGTTTTTGTTGAAAATTAATTCACCACATATGTGTATATCTAAAATTTCTGAGCTCTCACTTCTGTGTTATTGATCTATATGAGTATGAATCTCAAAGTTTTTAAATTCATTAATGTGGTTAAGATATGTCTTTGGTTCCATAATTACTTACTAGTTTCTAGAAAATCTGTTTCAATATTAAAAGTATGCAAGAGTAAAACATTACAAAGAGGATAGAACTATTTCTTTCTTTGAACTCCAGTCTCTGTTTTTGTCTCACTCCGTCTTTCTGGCCTGAGTTTGAACTGCAGCACTTGCATCAAGATGTGAGGGCCCCAGCTTCTCCCCTGCCTACGTTCAAAGCAAGATTTCTTTGGTTTCTTGACAAGAGCTGTATTTCAGCAGGTATTTTGTTTCTGAAGTACTCTCTCTCCAAGTCCATATTTAGCTTAAGGTAGATTTTATCTCTGTTGTCGCGAGTACAGAAGCAAAGGATAGAGCACCAGCCACTCAAAGCCATGCTCCATACACCTCCTGGGTCTTGGGTCCAAGTTCATCTTCACTCCTGGGACCCCATGTCTATTGAAGAGAGGAATGAGAGGGGAAGGACTTTCCTCAATGGCTCTTGTTCTATAACTGCCATTGAGTGGGCTTTCTGTAGCTTTGCAAAGATGCCCCTCTGCCTTGACACTGGACGAGCAAGGTCACTCACAGACTGTAGGGGCCTTCCACACGGCTCCATGCCCATGGCTGAGCACCAGGTTCCAGAATGTTGTAGCTAGGCTTGCAGATAATGACATTCACTGCCCCTTCAGTGAGTGGCACTCGGTTGCCTCTACTAAACTGTGCTGTTTCCTGCTTGCCAAAGCCTGTCTCTCTTCCAGTTGGCAGCTCACAGAGCGAGCCTCCGAAGGGACAGCCCTGACATATCCCCAGAAGCAAGCCATTGCCCTTTTCTCAACATCATTTCCCCCTTCCCTGATAAAGTGTGTAGTCTTTCTCACCATCCTCTCTGCCGAGATCAGAGCCCACTGATTAAGCCAGCCTCAGGCAGTTCACGGCACTCCTTAGCACTTTGCAGCACCCCCAGCTCCCAGCCCCATACCCCCTAGAGCTGTAAGAAACCCATTCATCTCCCTTTTCTTGAGGGCAGCATAGCCAGGAATAACTAGCTGGGTGGTGGTCAGTGAAAATGCAGCTAAGCCTGCTGACTCAGCCGCCCACCCTTCCCATGCTCTTGGTACCTTGTTTGCTGGGCCGCTGTTACTAGGTGGCACCTTCCTCTGCCCTAATGGCTCAAGACTTGGAGCAGCAGTCTTCCAGGGCTAGAGGTGAAGCAACTGATTTTTTTCTGCAGCCTTCATCACTCCATTTCACCTTTCAAGCTTCAGTCTTCCAGGAAGGCCCCTGTGTGAAAATGATCCCAGGGCCTCAGTCATGCCGTCTCTGGTCCTTTCTGGGACATGACCTCCAGGGTCAGCCATTTTAAAATGTTGTGTGTAGTCTTCTAGATTATGTTATGTGTTTTTTAAAAAAAGCAAATATACATGGGGTAATAGATACCTTACAGATTGCAGTCTTCTTTATTCACCCCGTGTGTATGGCATTTTTCATGTTGTTGGCTGCATGGAATGCCAGTCTATAATTACAGCATGGTTTGCTTCTCCAGAGCCTCACTGACTGATGCTCACATTGCCCCAATTTTCAGATATTGTGAACAACACTCCCTTGTACATCCCTCTATGTACACATCAATGCCCCTGGATGATGACTGACTTAGGGTATATCCTTAGAGGTGGAGCTAATAATATTTATATGTTGATACACACCGTTTAGAAACAGCGCCATTGACACTCTTCCCAGCAGTACATAAGGGTCATTGTTCCCAGTACTGAGCTTCATCATTCTTTTTCATCTGTCTCAGACCGTACCTATACTAGGGCAAACAGAGTATTATTTCAGTTTGCATGTCTTTGCTTATTAATGGGGTTGGTTATCATTTCTTATATGTAATAATCAATTGCCTGTTCATATCTTTTTTTCATCCTGGAGAAGGAAATGGCAGTCCACTCCAGAATTCTTGCCTGGGACATCCCATGGATGGGGAGCCAGGGTCACAAAGAGTCAGTCACGACTAAGCAACTAAACAACAACAAGTTTTTTTTCTACTATAGTGTTCATCTTTTTTGTTTTGATTTGTAAGAGTTCTTTATATGGTAAAGGTATTAACTCTTTGTCTTGTGTGTATATTGCGTATATTGCAGGTATTTCCCCCAGTTTGTTTGTCTTTTAATTTTGATTCTAGTGTCTTTTGCTAAATGGACTTTAAATTTGTATACAGCCAACTGTGTCAGTATTTTCTTTTGTGGCTTCTCGTTTTTCACTCATTTCCTATGCAAAGATTATAAAATATGTAATTGTATTTATTGCCATTAATGGTGCTTCCCAGGTGGTGCTAGTGGTAAAAACCTTGCCTGTCAATGCAGGAGACTTAGGGGATTCAGATTTGATCCCTGGGTCAGAAGATCTCCTGGAGAAGGACACAACACCCACTTCAGTATTTTTGCCAGGAGAATCCCATGGACAGAGGAGCCTGTGGCGGGCTATTGTCCATAGGGTTGAAAAGAGTCAGACATGACTGAAGTGACTTAGCATTCATGCATGCATTGCCATTAATGATTTTGAAAAATCTTTTAAGCATGGAGAAGCTGTTTTGTTAAAGGAAAGAATATTGTAGCATGATTTCCCAGGCTGAATGGAGGAGTGGAGTGTAAAGTCACTTCTTTACAGGTCTGGTGAAACAGACTCTCATGAGCTCCAGAGAAGTTGAGTAGAACCAAAAGCCCAGTTTGATGACATTGATTGTGTCTACAAAGTTAATACAAGCATCCCAAATGCTTCATAAGTAAATGAAAGGTAGAACCTATGATTCTCTTGTTATTAAGTTGAACTAATGTTTTGTTTCCAGCCTTGACCAAATATGTACTAACTTTATAATTTTAGACCACTAACAAGTTGGCCTAGAGTTTTCTGTATAAGGGGAAAGAAACCTGGCTAAGCAATGTGTTATTAATTACTGTTGCAACCAACCATTTCACCCTCTATTGTCCCCTTCTCACCCTGTCAGATGAGATGGTTGGATGGTATCACCAACTCAATGGACATGAGTTTGAGCAAACTCCAGGAGATGGTGAAGGACAGGGAAGCCTGGCATGCTGTAGTCTTGGGGTTTGCAAAGAGTTGGATATGACTCAGCAACTGAACAACACCATTACAGCCACTCTGAGAAACAGAATGGACACTCTCAAAATTTGTCTCAGTTGTTAAGATTATTGGTGGCACACACACATGAAGAAGGTATGAAAAGTTTAATTATGTCCTTAATTAGGAGGTCTCTAGGGAAAGCAAGGCCAGATAGTCAAGGAGGTCCAGAATGGCTCCAGAGTGTAAAGAAAGGAGATACATGTTTATCATGACTGGGGTGGGGCTGGGAAGAGGGTTCCCACATGTGGGCAGGGCCTTGCCTGATTCATGTCTTTCTCTGGTGTCAACAGAGGGAGGTGATTGTTGTTCATTCCCTACTCTTTGTGCCCGCATGGACTACAGCATGCTAGGCTTCCCTATCCTTCACTATCTCCTGGAATTTGCCTAAACTCGTGTCCTTTGAGTCAGTGATGCCATCCAACCGTCTCATCCACTGTCATCCCCTTCTCCTCCTGCCTTCAATCTTTCCCAGCATCAGGGTCTTTTCCAATGAGTCAACTCTTCTCATCAGGTGGCCAAAGTATTGGAGCTTCAGCTTCAGCATCAGTCCTTCCAAGGAATATTCAGGTCTATTTAGGTCCTTTAGGATGGATTGGTTGGATCTCTTTGCAGTCCAAGGGACTCTCAAGAGTTTTTTCCAGTACCACAGTTCGAAGTCATTGATTCTTTGGCGCTTAGCTTTTTTTATTGTCCAGCTCTCACATCTATACATGACTACTGGAAAAACCATAACTTTGACTATACAGACCTTAAGGCAATAGCACCCCACTCCAGTACTCTTGCCTGGAAGGCTGCAGTCCATGGGTTCGCTAAGAGTCGGACATGACTGAGCGACTTCATTTTCACTTTTCACTTTCATGCATTGGAGAAGGAAATGGCAACCCACTCCAGTGTTCTTGTTGGAGAATCCCAGGGACAGGGGAGCCTTCTGGGCTGCCGTCTGTGGGGTCGCACAGAGCTGGACACAACTGAAGTGACTTAGCAGCAGTAGGCATAGTAATGTCTCTACTTTTTAATATGCTGTTTAGGTTTGTCATGGCTTTTCTTCCAAGGATCAAGGATTTTTTAATTTCATGGCTGCAGTCACTGCAGTGATTTAAGCCTCAGCAGAGGGAGGGGAGTGGCTTAAAAGCAACCATGGACTGAAGCTTGCCAGGCTCCTCCATCCATGGGACCCTCCAGGCAAGAGTACCGGAGTGGGGTGCCATTGCCTTCTCCTAAAAGCTGATAGAAGGCACAATCCTTATTGTAAGCACCAATCTCTGAACAGTTATATTTACGTATCCTTAGGTTCCTGGAAGTGCTGAAAGATGGGAGCACCTTTGTGTATTCAAGAGTTCACCCCTACAAAATTCTAGTTCATACTCTGGTGTTTTCTGTAGTTACTGATAGTTGGAGATAGCCAACAAACCAAACACCTTTAGAAAGCTAAAAATGTGTCTCTGGAACTCCAGATAATCGTATTGTGGGTATTTATCACATCTAACCTCAGGTTCCTTGATGGCCCAGATATTCATGTTGAAACAGATTTTATTAATAAATGACTTCCTCAGCCACACTGATGTACATGACCTTATACTCCTCTGATGATAATGCCTCATCCCTGAGTTTTTCCATTACTTGCTGATTTAGTTACTAATATCCTATGAATCAGATGTCAGCAATGCATTTATTTCTAGTATGCTGAGTATCAAAGCTTGGATAAACTATTTTCTTTTGTAAAAATTCTATTTGTTGATATGTGATTTTCTCATTTCCTTCTGAAATCACTTCATCATTGTCAGTAATTTCATTCTGTCTCTTTAGACAGCTGTTACTGCCCTTGACAACTTGCTTTTTAGATTTTCTGCTTTCTTGGTAAGCACTTTCAACAATACACACTGACATCGTGGATTATCTATTTCTTAGATACTCTTGCTTCTGTTGATAATATAAATGGCCATTTGATTTCAGTGGTTCTTTGATTTTGATTAGTTATGTATGTGTTTGTGAACATTTAGTTCTGTGGTAAATTGGGCTTTATGTCCAATACTAATTTTCAAGGTCCACATGATTGGTTCGGAAAACTGAAAAACCAAATATTATTCTTTTTTCCCCTACTATTTAATGCTTTGCTATGTAATTAATTTTTGCCTTTTGTGAAAGCTTGTCATGAATTCCATTTGTAGTTGTTTTTAAAGTTTGTATCTTCTCCTTTTGTTTTTATACTACTGTTATCTTCTTTAATCCTTTGATCCATGCTTCCAACTTAGGGTTTTATTGTATGTACAAACAGTTTCCCTTTTTTTGAGGTACTACTCAAGTGCCTTTCACTGCATAAGTCATTTAAATTCCACATTTCTGCTTGTGGGAATTCTGGAGATTTATGAGAGATCAACAGAAATTTCACAGTTAGATCGAGTTCATTGAGGTAAGGGATTTTTTTCTAGGCATATTTAACAAATATAGAAAGTGTTAGTATAGAAACCTTAAAAACTAAAAATAGGAAGGGTCCTTGGTCCCGTTTTTCTGGAAAATGTTGAGTATATTTTCCCTTAAAATGGAACAAAAATCTTCCAGTCAAAAGAGTGATGTTTGCTCCCTGTAAACCAGAAACTTGATAGTACAATACAAAGAGATTGTGCTGTCAACATTAACATGGATTAGATTTGTTTCTTTAGTCAAATTGAATTAAATCACTAAGCTCTGAACTCAGAAAAATTTGAGCAAGTACAATACAATCCTTACAGCAGTTATACTATAACATGACCAACATAACCATTATAATCTTCCCTGAAAATTACATTCAGCATAACTACACATCAGTTATTGAAGGATAACTATGTCTTGTTCCCTATGAAAATATACTCCTAATATGATAATAAAATAACGCTGTAAAGGTGTAATCAGAAATACCTTCCAAGAAAAGATATCTAAAATGTTAAACTTTAATACGATATAGTAATCTTCAAATAATATTTGATGTTCTAGTTTATGCCTAAATTCATAAGATACTATGGCAATATTTAATATTATTTCACTCACCATTAGAATGTTTCTATTGCCTTTTACGAGTTCTTAATAAATCATGAAGCCTTGTTCAGGGACTGCTACATATTAGTAAATAATCACATATTTTTCTTGATCAGTGAATCAGATTTCAGTTTGTGATTGCATGGCATAGTAAAGCACTTGGAGAGGCTGGAATTAGGAGTACCACGATGTTTGTATGTTTCTAGTATATAGAATCCATACTAATTCTATTCTCTTTTATTCTAAAATTCTAAAACTCCACTGGTGTGATGGTCAATTTCATGTGTCAACTTGGCGAAGCCATTGTGCCCAATCATTTGGTCAAACTCCAGTCAAATACCTGTGGAGAGGGTATTTTTTAATTTAATAGATATGATTAGCATTTAAATCAGTAGACTTTTATTAAGCACTTTACTCTTTTTAATGTGGGTGAGCTTCTTTCAGTCAGTTGAAAGCCTTAGGAGAAAAGACTGAAGTCTTCAGAGGAAAAATATTGCCTCCAGACTGCACTCTGGCTCAGGGCTGCAACATCAGCTCTTCCCCGGGTTTGCAGCCTGCCTGCCGCCTGCTCCATAGATTTCAAACTTGCCAACCCCACAATCTTGTGTGACAACTCCTTAAATAAACTTCTCTCTCTCTGTCTCTCTCTATATAGATAGATAGATCTCCTCTCTATATATATCCCAGTGGTTCTCTTCCTCTGAAGAACTCTGTTACAACTGGTAAATTTAAAATAAATAATCTAAAAGACCTCAAGAAGAAAACACACAGGCAGTAAACTCCTTGACATTGGTCTTGATGATACTACTTTAGATCTGGTTCCAAAAGCAAATGCAACAAAATAAAAAATAAACAAGTGGAACTACATCGGAATAAACTACTTTTGCATAGCAAAGGATATCATAAACAAAAAGAAAAGACAGCCTACTAAATGGAGAGAAAGCTTGAGTTATTTATGATAAGTTTTCCAGTTTATAAATATAGTACATCTCTCCATTTGTGTAGGTTTGTCAATGTTTAGTAGTTTATTTTGTAAAGATTTTTGCACATATTTTGTTAGGTTTATTTCTAGGAAAATGATTTTTTAATGTATTATTTAAGGAGTATTCAAGATTTTTTATTTTGTAGTGATTGTTCATTATGGAAATACAGCTATATAGAAATCCAACAAATTTGCTGAATATATTAATTCTAATAATTTATTTGCAGTTATCCTTTGGTTAGCCTGTATATCATGGCATTAGAGTCAGACAGACAAACCACTCTGATATTTACAACTGCTTGATCTTGAGCAAGTTACTTCACTTATCGAACTCTCTGTCTTTTAGAGTAGAGACTATTTTTTAGGAGTAGTCAGATAATGTGTACTCCATAAATACTCCATAAGTGATAGCCATTCTTAAAAGTTTATTGCACTGTCTTTTCACCTCTTTTCTGTTGCCTTTTTATTTCAGCCTATTATTTCCTTACACATTTCTGCCACCATCTCTACAGGTAATATATTCTTGCACAGTAACAAAATATTACTAAAAGCCTTTTTTTGTTTTTTTCCTGTATACTGAATTATGTCATTCCCAAAGAAAGAATCTTCCTCTGGGTCATTTAGAAGCAGTTTTCTTTCCCTCTCTTCATGGTATTTCTTCAGAAGCCCCACGTGGATTTGTGTATCCTTTACTTATGTTTGGACAAGGTCAACTGTGTTCCAGTTCAATGTCCTGAAGCAGAGTGGGGGATGCTTGCCATAGCTTGGCCTCTGTCCTCCTCCTGAGACCCAGCCCAGGGGAAGTGGCTGACGGGCATGCGCAGCTCTCAGACTGTGACTGAGCTGTGGCAGCTTTCTCCAGTGCCCTGTGCTGCAGGGAAGCAGCATGGCTTTGTCCCACAGCCCTTGGTCCTCTATGACTCTGAGTGGATGTATGTACAGAAACAGAAGCCCTTGGCTCCTAGAAGTCCTGTTACTGAGACTCTGCCTGACTCTTTTGGGAGCTTCTCTTTGGTTGCCACTCACCACTGCCAGCCTCATTGTTTTTCAACTGTTACAGTAAACATAAGGTCAGACAAGAATCACCAAAGGGTACCAACTCTAGGGGAAATTTTGATGAGGAGTGGTATGTTTGTAGGATCTTAATGTATCACCTCACAGATTGCTTATCACTTAGAAGGTGAAAAACAAACCCAAGTTTATTTCAGTGAAGGAAAACAGAGAAATCAGGTAGTGCCTTGGCCATCTGTCCACCAATAAGGGACAGATCGACACTGTTTGCCTCCAGTGTGATACCCTGAGAAGGATGTGGCCTCATCCATGAGCATTCCAGTTGAGGAAAAAAAAGGTGTTGGTCATTCAGTCGTGTCCTACTCTGTGACCCCATGGACTGTAGCCCACTAGGCTCCTCTGTCCATGGGATTCTCCAGCCTATTAATCAATTATTCAGTTTCATTGTGACACTTAGATTGGATATGCATTTAGAAGGGCAAGTTATTTCTCCCTCCCTCCCTCTTTTCCCTTCCTTCCTTCCTTTCTTTCATATTGAGCACCTACCACATGGCACACTGTCTGGTAGGTGATGCAGTGATGATGAAAAGTAGGCATAGGGTAGATAATCAATAAAGATTTACTATATAGCACAGGGAATTATACCCAATATCTTGTAATAACCTATAATGGAATATAACCTCCAAAACAAAAAGGCAAATCACTATGCTGTGCACCTGAAACTAACACAGTATTATAAATCAGCTATACTTCAAGAAAAACAAATGGTTAAGGTTAAATAAAAAGTTTTAACCATGTGTGTATTACCTATTCAATACACATCCATTGATTTTTCTTAATAGGCATAAACTATTACAGCTCAGCTGTGGGTGCCCTGCCCAGATGTCCTTTGCACTTGTACCATCCCTGTGTATGTTGACACTACGGCTTCCAGACACCAGCATCTTGACTTCTTTGCTGAAGGTTTTATTTGTCCTCAGGACAAAATAAATGGGGCTTCCCAGATGGTGCTAGTGGTAAAGAACCTGCTTGCCAATCCTGGAGACATAAGAGATGCAGATTCCATCCCTGGGTCAGGAAGATCCCCTGGAGGAAGGCATGGCAACCCACTCCAGTATTCTTGCTTGGAGAATGCCATGGACAGAGGAGCCTGGAGGGCTACAGAATATGTGGTCACAAAGAGTCAAACGTGACTGAATCGACTTAGCACAGGACAAAAATACTGCAAAGTTAATGCCTCCCCGCCCCAGCTGCCCTCAAGCTACCCAGATAGGGGTGGTTAGTATGAAAATCTCCAAGGGGAACAAGGGTGAGGCACATTCCACATTGCATTCCAGACGTCCCGGTGGCACTGAACCCAGAGGCCCGTAGTGGTGACCTACTCAGTAGTACACCCTCTTTTTACTTCCCTCTTTTCTCTATCACCTTCCCACTCCTAGAGGTGTTTGTGGGGGTAACCCCCAATAAACCACTTGCGCTAAAATCCTTAGCTCAGGACTTCGCTTTCTGGAGGAACCCAAACCAAAATGTTTGTTTATATTGATACTTAATGACACTTACTGGAGAGTGAGGAAGATAAGTCATCACACCAACAGTTGGGTAATTGAACTCATACTGGGCATCATTAAACTCCCATTTGTAATTGAATGTACTCAGGTGCTAGCGAAGACATTTTAGTTTGGAAGTGGCTCAGGCATTGTTTGAAGATTTTCATTTTTGATAAAAGCAATTAGTACATGCCAAGTACAAAAAACATTTATGTAAGCTATAGGAAAGGTAGTATTAAATATCAGTGAAACTGAAAATAGTTTCTGCCCTCTTTGATTTTTGAATTCTAAAGACAAATACAGACATACACAAGGTGGTCTGAATATAACATGGTTTTGTGGATTTCTTCTTAATCACTGCCTTCTGTTTGTTGTACTTTTAGGCTCAGAAAACACCTGAAAATTGTAGTTGCTTATACAGTCAGACGCTTGACAACAATTCCAGGAAAATTATCCTTATCTTTCTTTTATAATGAATCCTAGGAACAATCAGGTCAATGGAGAATCTTAGGTGCTGCTGAGAACTACCAATTTTCTGACAATCATTGAAATTGTGCTGCATTAAAGCTTCTTTGAGGACACACAAACAAAGCAGGATGTAAATAACCCTCTTTATTTTTCTCATTTCAGCTTTGGTTTTTTTCCCCATGTTAATCAAATCCAGTGTTATTGAAGACAATATGGCATAGAAAACTATATCTGATTTTTTTCCCAGGTGGTTATTATTTTACAATTATCTGGCAAAATAAGGACCAATATTTAGTCAGTTCCCATCTGTGAGACTTTGTCCATCCACCTTATTTACAATACATGAAAACCTACTTAGCAAACATAGAGAAATATAATATATTCAGCAATCAAACACTGGAACATGACTGCTTGGTATTAAATAAGATGAGCCAGTGCTGTGAAATGGCCTTTTATGGGAAGACTGTTTCATAATCACGAGTGATGGTAGGTAAACCTCTTCCCAGGTGCAAATTGAGGAAAGCTATGCCCTCAAAAGACTGCTGCCAACTGCCTAGATGACCTTAGCTGAGTCTGTTTCTCTCTCTGAGTCTCAATTTTCTTATCTGCATGTTGAAGGGTTTCTACCAGATGCTCCATGAGGTCTCGCTGGGAGCTTAAAGTCAATGTCTGTTTAATCTGGAGTGACCCAAAGCAGAACACAGCTCACCTGGCAGGGGCTGGGTTATGGGGACAAAAGAACACAGTGAAAGTCTCTGAAGAGAATTGCATGGTTACGTCTGTGCATCCTTCCAGTCAAATTATAACCCCACCTTTTCCTGAAGCTCAGGTTCCAGAGAAGAGGGCCAGAAAGAGGGAGATGGGACATCAGGACATGTGGGCTATCAGCCTGACTGATATTCAGGGTAGGGGTAGGAGCTAGAGTGGAAGCCAAGGATTATGTGTGGAGCCAAAATGAGCAGCAGAGAAAGGACTGAGGAGCTGTAATTAATTGACTAACAGGCTCCCAACAAAGGTGCTTCAAAATAAGATCCACAGATGTTTGTTAGAAATGTTTTCAGGGAAGCTACCATCATTGCCACAAACAGGCATGAGAGTCCATGCCAACACTGGTGGGGAGCCTACTGTGTGCTTGGGAGTTACTGGAAACCCAAAGTGACTTACACGTAGCCTTCTCCTAGGAGTTTAGAATGTGGATGGACAGATATGTATACCACCACTCAGCAACACTTTGGTTTGCAGATGGCACTAAAACAAGTATCTAATCAAGTGCTGTGGGAGCTCAGAGAATTAAATCTGGTTCAACCAAACTGGGAGGGATAGAGATAGGCTTTGTAATGGAGCTGGTATTGAAACTGGCCTCTCCTTGGCAGGTGAGTAGGATCCTCAGGTGGAAGATTAGGGAAGAGAAGAAAAAACAGCATGGTAGAGGGGTGAAGGAACAAGATGATGTGATGTGCCTGGTTCCAGTGAGAGGCAGAGCATAGCTGGAAAAGGAGGGCTGTAGAGGTGGGAGCAGGTGAAGCTGGAAGAGAGGCTGTCCTGACCTAGGAAGTGCTTTGACTTATGCTAAGGGATCTGGGCCACAACCAGCTGCTCCATCAGATGTCTAGGTGGCCAAGCCTAGCTACCGTAAGTGGCCAAAGGAGAAAAGAGAATGAGGGACCCAATAGAGGAAGGGAAAGAAAAGTTACAGCCTCCTTGGCATTCCAAGTGAGATGAAGTGCTTAGGAATGTTAGTGACTGAGACATGGGCTGCAGAAGAAGCTTTGAAGAGAGAGATAATAAATTCAATTTGGTAAAGTCTGGAACATCCACAAGAAGCTCATAGTCCATTGATAACGTGGTTCTGAAATTTGGGAGAGAGCCAGGGCTGGATTATCTGCTTAGGAGGAAGCAGTGGGAATAGATGACATTTCAATGTAGATTTCTTATGAATAAGGACATTACTTTCCATTACAATAGTAAAGTGACAATAATAATTTCATACATTCTGTATTCAAATTTCAGTAACTGTATCTAAGAAGTGCTGTTATAGTTATTTTTTCTTCATTTGGATCCAAGCCGGGATTGTGTATTTCATTGAGTTGTCATGTCTTTTTGTTTTCCTTGAAATGAAACAGTTCTTAAGCCTTTCCTTATCTTGCATGACATTAACAGTTTTTGAAGAGTACAGACTGGTTGTTGTATAGAATGTCATTCAGTGTGGATTTGATTATGCTTCCTCAAGACTTGATTAAACTTTCTAATTTTTTTAGAATGGCCCCAGAAGCGATGTGTCTTTCTCACGACATCCTATCAGGAGGCACATGACGTTGTCTTATTCCCTTATCAGGGACAGAATCTTTGATCACTTGATAATGCAGGGTCTGCCACGCTTCTCCACTGTGAAGTAGCTATTTTCCTTTTAAAATGAGTAATTTATGAAAAGATACTTTGAGACTATGTAAATATCCTACTCCTCATTAGACAGTCACCTGCCATTAGTGTTTAGTATTCACTGAGATGGGCTCAATAATGGACACAAATGCTATGGACCTAACAGAAGCAGAAGATATTAAGAAGCGGTGGCAAGAATACACAGAAGAACTATGCAAAAAAGATCTTCACGACCCAGATAATCATGATGGTGTGATCACTCACCTAGAGCCAGATATCCTGGAATGTGAAGTCAAGTGGGTCTTAGGAAGTATCGCTACGAACAAAGCTAGTGGAGGTGATGGAATTCCAGTTGAGCTATTTCAAATCCTGGAAGATGATACTGTGGATGATACTCAATATGCCAGCAAATTTGGAAAACTCAGCAGTGGCCACAGGACTGGAAAAGGTCAGTTTTCATTCCAATCCCAGCCAAAGAATGCTCAAACTACTGCACAGTTGCACTCATCTCACATGCTAGGAAAGTAATGCTCAAAATTCTCCAAGCCAGGCTTCAGCAATACGTGAACTGTGAACTTCCAGATGTTCAAGCTGGTTTTAGAAAAGGCAGAGAAACCAGAGATCAAATTGCTAACCTCCGCTGGATCATGGAAAAAGCAAGAGAGTTCCAGAAAAATAGCTATTTCTGCTTTATTGACTATGCCAAAGCCTTTGACTGTGTGAATCACAATAAACTGTGGAAAATTCTTCAAGAGATGGGAATACCAGACCACCTGACCTGCCTCTTGAGAAACCTATATGCAGGTCAGGAAGCAACAGTTAGAACTGGGCATGGAACAACAGACTGGTTCCAAATAGGAAAAGGAGTACATCAAAGCTGTATATTGTCACCGTGCTTATTTAACTTCTATGCCGAGTACATCATGAGAAACGCTGGGCTGGAGGAAGCACAAGCTGGAATCAAGATTGCCGGGAGAATTATCAATAACCTCAGATATGCAAATGACACCACCCTTATGGCAGAAAGTGAAGAGGAACTAAAAAGCCTCTTGATGAAAGATGAGAGTGAAACAGTTGGCTTAAAACTGAACATTCAGAAAATGAAGATCATGGCATCTGGTCCCATGACTTCATGGGAAATAGATGGGGAAACAGTGGAAACGGTGGCTGACTTTATTTTTTTAAGCCCCAAAATCACTGCAGATGGTGATTTCAGCCATGAAATTAAAAGACGCTTACTCCTTGGAAGGAAAGTTATGACCAACCTAGACAGCCTATTAAAAAGAAGAGACATTACTTTGTCAACAAAGATAAACCTAGTCAAGGCTATGGTTTTTCCAGTAGTCATGTATGGATGTGAGAGTTGGACTATAAAGAAAGCTGAGCACCAGGGAATTGATGCTTTGAACTGTGGTGTTGGAGAAGACTCTTGAGAGTCCCTTGGACTGAAAGGAGATCCAACCAGTCCATCCTAAAGGAAATCAGTCCTGGGTGTTCACTGGAAAGATTGATGTTGAAGCTGAAACGCCAATATTTTGGCCACTTGATGTGAAGAGCTGACTCATTTGAAAACAGCCTGATTCTGGGAAAGATTGAAGGCAGGAAGAGAAGGGGACGAGAGAGGATGAGATGGTTAGATGGCATCACCAACTCAATGGACATGAGTTTGAGTAAACTCCGGGAGTTGGTGATGGACAGGGAGGCCTAGTTGCTGTGGTTCATGGGGTCGCAAAGAGTCGGACATGACTGAGTGACTGAACTTAACAGACTGATGATATTTTAAAGATATATATATTTATTTATTTTTGGCTGTGCTGGGTCTTCCTCGTTGCACCAGTGGTTTCTCTAGTTGCAGTGAGCGGGGGTTAATCTTTGTTGCTGCATGTGGGCTGCTCATTGCTGTTCTCTTGTTGTGAACACAGGCTCTTGGGAATGGGCTCAGTAGCTGCCCCTCGCCATGTCGAAACATCGTGGACCAAGGATGGAATCCATGTTCCCAGCATTGACAGGGGGGGTTCTTTGCCACTGGACTACCAGAGAAGCCCCTCATTGATGACTTTTGCCTGAATCAGTTATTAGTATGATGGTTATAAAATGTGATTTTTTTCCTTAAAAAAATGTATTCCTTCTGCATTTATTGGTTTATTACTATAAAGCAGAGCTCCTATTATTTATATCAGTGTGGATAAAGAAGGTTTTATAGAAAGAAGGTGGGCAGACATGAATTTTCTTAGAGATGGAATGAAAAGACTCAGTAGGTAACGTAGGGAATAATAGGGGGTAATTTAAGCCATCAAGTCTAAAGAAGGAATGGGATGAAGATGCAGACTGAAGAAGCTGGCCCTAGACAGGTGTGGGAACTCAGCAGTGTGAAACCAGAAGGGAAGAAAAGGGGGGGGAGTGCTGCATCAGGAGTTTCAGGGACCCACTGATGCCCCTCACTGGGGACATAAGGGATGTGGTGATGTCAGTCACACATGTCCTTGGTTCTGTTAAGAAGAACCGCAGGTGGCTGGCAGGATGAGTGGTAACAACTACCGTTAATCCCAAATGCTATGGCAAGCACTAAGTACAGGTCTACAATCCATCATCTGAAATCACTGAGGCCAGAGGTGCTATGGAGTTCAGAACACAGGGAAGCATGGTGCATAGACCATGTGTTATGTACCACTCCCAGCAGAATCTGGGGCAGCACGTGGTAATCAGCCCAGTTTCTAAAGTGAAGCCAACATTTCTAAAGAGAAAGGTAACATTTCACACTGACTATAAATGACAGTCTCATGTCAGCTCAGATTAGGTGAGGCCACCAAAAAAAGTCTGCATGGAAGTTATCAAAAGAAGTTTGGGGCTTTCAGAGTATTTTACATTTCTGAACTGTGAATAAAGAAATAGAGGGGGCGCCTATGTAAACAGTTCTGTGAGAACAAATCCTCCCAACTCAAGGAGTCAAGGCTGGCTCTGCACCTGAGCGGGGCCTTGAGGAAGGTATAGGCTTTGATTAGCAGAAACTGGGGATTAGAGGTAGGAGAGAAGAAAAGGACATTCCAAACAGAGGGATGGATTTAAGCAAAAGCACAGAGTCAGGGAAGTCCCCGGCCCATCTGGCTGATTATTGGTAATTTCGGGTCACTAGACCTGAGGCTGGCAGGGGAAGTGGTGGAAAATCCAACAGGAAAGGCAGGTTGGAACCTGAACACACAGCTCCGAAGGGCATCCTCAGGGTCTGAAACCTGATTCTGTCGTCAGCGGGGAGTGACACGTCACATCTCTGCCTTTGTTAAGTGGAACTTGGGCTGACTGCGTTCTTGCTTTGTGCCCATGCAGAGGATTAACTCAAGTCAGGGGACACTGAGGCAGGAGGCAGTAGCAGCTGTGCAAGAAATTTGTTGAGAGCTAGGGTGAGCCCAGCAAGGGGAGGATGGAGATTTGAGAGCCAGGTTAGACTCCGTTGGCCTTGAGTAATTGAAGAGGAGGGGCAGAGGAAAGGGAAATTCAAAGCTTGGCTGCTGGCTGAACCTCAAGGACAGAAAACTGGCCAGTATATGTGTGATGAAGACAGGACTCAGGTATTCACCCGCCTGGACTTATGTCCCACCTCCAGCTTCCTACCTGCCAGAAGTGCAGCCAGGAGCTCAACTTTTCTCCCATCTGCAAAATGGAAATAATAATAGCATCTTTGTGAAAGGATAATAGTGTGGCTTAAATGAATTAATCCATATAAATACTAACCATAAGGTCTGACACATAGGAAACATACCACAGATGTCTGTGAGTCTTGATGGTTTTGATGATGATGACACTGGGTGAGAAAGATCTCAAAAGATGTCTTCATTCTGGAATTGTATATAGATTGACTTGTAGTTATAAGATCATTTGAGGAAATGACTTTTGACTATTTAATATTCCCAGCTGCTTCAAAAACATTTATTGTAGAATAAAACAAAAACCTATTAATATTCTTCAAGACATATCAGGCCCTGTGGTTAGTATTGCTATATGAATCAATTCGTTTAAGCCAGGCTATTATCCTATCAGGAAGATGCTATTATTAGAGAACTGTTTCCTGGCCTTAAGATAGCATGCATACTCTATTGTCTATTATGTGTACTTAAAAAATTATTTTAATTGGAGGATAATTACTTTACAATATTGTGATGGTTTTTGCCATACATCAACATGAATTAGCCACAAGTATACATGTGTGCCCCCTGACCATGAACACCCCCCCTCACTTCCCTCCTCACCCTATCCCTTTGGGTTGTCCCAGAGCATTGGCTTTGGGAGCCCTGCTTCATGCATGGAACTTGCCCTGGCCATCTACCAAACAATACTATTTATTGGGAAGAAATTTTTCTAGAGGGGGTGGTTGCTGTAGACTCTAAGGTGATGGTGCAGTGAAGAAAATTATCTAATAGACTTTCATCAAGGGGAAATTCAAAGAACTAGTCATAGATACTCAAAACGGTATTAGCAGTATGGCCAATATAGAAAGATGACTTGGAATTTCAATGTGGTTGGAGAGCCGTCTTCAGAAGAAGACCTTTGTGTCTTGGACTCTTTAAAATTCTTCGAGAGAATTGCTTAGCCTTCTGGATAAAAAAATACCATCATTAGACTCACCCCTATGGGGCAGTATCCAGATCTCCTGAGTTTAGGTAAATGACCTTGATGTTCAGCCTTCTCTGGAGCAGAGATGTGATTGAGACTTGTGAATGTCCTTCAGAAAACATCACAGGGAAGCGGAGAGAGTTGATACAGATGTCTTTTGAGGTGTGTCTGAAGTGGAAACTTAAGGAAACTGTTAAAAAAACCTCAAAAGTCACTCCCCAAGATCAAGTACTGAAGAAAGAGTCGCAATTGCTGCAACTCTAGGTAGAAAATTCAAGTGAAGATTAAGAGACGTGTGGGGGCATGGTCCTACAGCAGTTAAACTCCATGTATATTAAGTTGCACAAACTTACGAACATGTGGAATGAAAAACCAGTGTTATCTATAAAATACTCTCTCTTATGTGCCATCATCTTTAGCAAAATGGAAAGTGTCCTGCATTTGGAAAGCAGTTTCTTTTATGTGAAGGATGGAAGTTTTCTGATATATAAAAAAACATTATTATATTCTCTCGAGTTAAAAAATGTTTGAGGGGCTTCTCTGGGGGGATTTGCTTCCCTGAAGCAAAATTATTTGGGGGGACTATGAATACAGAGTAGTAATGGCAAGCATATACTACAATATTATATTTCCTCATGGACCCCTGCATTTTGGAGGAAATGTATTCTTCAGCAGCTTTAATATTAGAGAGTCCAGTTAACTCAGACTTGTCTCAGTCAGCTCAAATAAGGCAAAACCCAAATGGTTTTTGAACCTTCGTGGTATAGGAATTATTTTCAGGAACCTAAAGCCATCAGAAGAAAAGTGATGTTCAACAAGCGCTTGGAACATTTAACTTTGTATTAAATAACATTCTACACAGACGCATGAATATTAAGCTAGAAAAATCACTGCAAAGTTAAATAGTCTATCTTTTTTTCTATTTCTTGCCACATGGCTTGCCTTGCAGGATCTTAGTTTCCTGAACAGGGATTGAATGCAGGCCGTGGCAATGAAAGCCTGGAGTCCTAACCACTGAACCCTGGGGGAATTCCGGTAGTGTATCTTTGAATAAGCTTCGTCTATATATGGAAAGTTAAGTCAAGACCTGTACCAAGGATCCAGTTGAAATAAGATGCACTCTCCTTTCTTTCCCTTTTATCTGAAATATCCATGCAAATTTTATTTTGGTTTTCAACTTGCTTCTTTACTATATTTTGCCTGTATAGATAAAACCCAAAAGAGATGATTAGAGGTTTACATTATTAATATGGAAGCACGTACATGCAAGCCAACCAGGAAAAAATCATTTTACCATTTAAAGCTTCAAGCCTATTTACATAACATCTAATTTGAAAATATTGCAGATACTGGGATTAGTTTACTGAATTTTAAAAATAAATCTCTGATCTTAACAAGAAATCTTAGTAATGAAAAGGAAATATTAAAAAAGCTTCAAATAAATGAAAACACTGTTTCTGAGAAGGATGGTTAATGGCCATGAGTAATGAAACTTAATTCTTCTCAAATTAGATCATTTATTTAAGGAGATTTAAGGTCTGTTTTTCAGGATCTTGATGAAGTAACACTAAAGTTTATCTGAAAGAGATAAAAAGGCAGATATTGTCAAGCCAGTGATTGGAAATCCCATATAAAAGCATGTGTTAAAGCTATGCTATTTGAAACAGAGTGGTTAAGGCATTCAAATAGATGAGTGTAGCAGAACAGCTAGCTACATGACTGTAATTGTACTTGAAAACAACGTTTGATAAGAGAAGCATCATGGATCTATAGGTATAAGAAGAATAATGCAATATGTGGTTTGAAAAAGTTGACAAGCTATTTTCAGAAATAACAAAGGAAAATATAGATTCTCCTTCTCTACCAAAACATTATGTATAAATTTCAGATAAATTTAGAATTAAATATTTAAGAAAATTAAGTAATAGTGTTTGAAAAAATTGATAAATATGTAACTGATCTCTAGAAGAAAAGACCATTTGCTAAACATAGTGAAAAATCACAAGGGAAAATATCAGTATTTTTGAGTTAATAAATTTTAATCTCTATGCTTAAGAAGTGATAAAATACTAAAAGTAAGCAAAATGTATGAAAAAATATGACTTTAAATTATAAAAAGTTCATACATTAGAATCTTGATAAAGTCATGGATAAAGAACAAGAATAGATAATATTAAAAAATAAAAGTAAAAAATAAATTTTTGAAAAAATCCAGACTCATCTGTAATGAAATGTCAATCAAAACAGCTATGAGATACCATTTTGCTGATGCAATAGTGAAAGATTGAAAATTAATGATGTTATTGAGGCTGTGTTAAGATTGGGGCTTCCCTGGTGGCTCAGAGGGTAAAGTGTCTGCCTGCCACGTGGAAGACCCAGGTTCAATCCTCGGGTCAGGAAGTTCCCCTGGAGAAGGAAATGGCAACCCATTCCAGTAATCTTATCTGGAAAATTCCATGGATGGAAGAACCTGGTAAGCTACAGTCCATGGGATTGCCAAGAGTCTCATAAGACTGAGCAGTTTCACTTAAGACTGGGGCTTTTATAATGGCTGGTGGGAGTGTGAATTGATACAAATAATCTGGAAAAGGATTTGGCAATGTGAACCCAGAGTAGGATTACTGACAAAGTATCCAAAATTCAATCAGAAATACAGGGTTGTTCACTGTAGTATTATCATTATTGTTGTCATAGCAGCAAGTGTCATGATTTGGTTGGTCAGAAATACAGCACATTATATTTGCATTTTACCAAATGCAAAATATGGAAAAACTGAAATTGTCATAGACAATGAAATTTCAATAGAATTATATGTACTGAGTTTAATAACCAGAAGCAACTGGGAAAGGTTTTTATTTTTCCAATTGAGATATAATTGACATAGAATGTGTAAATTCAAGGTGCAAATGTGTAAATTCATGTGAATTCATGTGTAAATTCATCCATTTATATATTGTAACATGATTGCCATTGTAGCTTCAACTAAACATTACATAATTATTTTTTGTGGGGAGAGAACATTTAAGATCTATCTTCTTAGCAGCTTTGAAGAATGCTGAGTCATTGGAAAGGACCCTGATGCTGGGAAAGACTGAAGGCAGGAGGAGAAGGGGATGACAGAGGATGAGATGGTTGGATGGCATCACCGGCTTGATGGACATGAGTCTGAGTAAATTCTGGGAGTTGGTGATGGACAGGGAGGCTTGGTGTGCTGCGGTCCATGGGTCACAAAGAGTTGGACATGAATGAGCAACTGAAATGAACTGAACTGATAATTATAATACTATGTCCCAGAAGTTATTCCTGTTATATTTGGAAGTTTGTGTCTTTGAACCACATTTCCTCAATCCCCCTACACCACCTTCAGTTCCTGTAGCACCATTCTACTCTGTTTCTATAAGTTTGGCATTTTTAGATTCTAAAAATTTAGATCTTTATAAGATCTCCACATATAAGGGAGATCATACAATATTTGTCTTTCTCAGCCTGACTTAACTCACTTAACATAATGCCCTGTTTTTGCAAATGGCAGCCTATTATTCTTTTTCATGAATGAATGATATTCTATTGTGTACATACGTATCAGAACTTCCCAGGTGGCACTGGTGGTAAATGCAGGAGACATAAGAGGTGCAGGCTTGATCCCTGGGTTGGGAAGATCCCCTTGAGGAGGGCATGGCAACCCACTCCAGTGTTCTTGCCTGGAGAATTCCATGGACAAGAAAGCCTTGTGGGCTACAGTCTACAAGGTCACAAAGAGTCAGACACAACTGAAGCAACCTAGCACACACACATATGTGTATCCTGCCTTCTTTATTCATCTGTTTTATTCATCTTCTTTATTCGTCTGTTGACAGACACTTCAGTCGTTTCTATATCTTGGCTATTGTGAATAAAGCGGCAATAAACATGGGAGTGCAGATATCTTTTCTATATCCTGTTATCATTTCCCTTGGATATATACCCAGAGTGAGACTTTGGATCATATGGTAGTTCTATTTTTAACTTTTTGAAGAACCTTCGTACTGTTTTCCACGGTGGCTGGACTAGGGAAGTTTTGTGATGGACTGAAACATTAAGAACCAGAATAGGGACATCTGATGCAGCCTGGTTGGAAGCAGAGGCTGGAGAAAAAACAATTTCTCTCCATGACCCAAGAGTCGGGACGATTTCATCATCAATGACTCATGTATCACACCCCTCCACCAGATTTTAAGGTGCTTGAGGGCAGGGAGTGATCCTAATGCTTTTGAAGCAGCCAGAGGCCAGCTCTGTGCTGGACATAGAAGAGGACCTTCAGACATGTGCTTTCTGGAGGAGAGATTCTCCAGCTGGCTTCCGCCCACCTACTTTCTGGGCTGTATTTAATTTCTACTTAGTCTGTTGCTGATGCAGGTTTTGTTTGTTTTAAACTAGGGTCTGATTTTGGAGGTGGGGGCGGTTATTATAAAACAAATCTCTCAGCTATGCTATTTACAGTACCTGACACTGGCAACAACAACAACAAGAAGTAAGCTACTTTATACTTTTAGAAGGTTATGTTTGACTCAGAGTCTTGTCATCTCTGAACCCACAGATATTCTGTCACTGGCGCTCCTTGCAGCCATGATAACGGTTAGGGCCCATGGGTGTCAGGTGTTTTTGTATTGACCCTCTTAAGAGTGAGCAGTCCTGGAGGCCCCTTTTTCCCTTCTTTTAAATTATGTATTTATTTATTTTTGGCTGTGCTGGTCTTCATCCTCAGGCTTCCTCTAGTTGCAGTGAGCGGGGGCCACTCTCCCTTGTGGTGCATGGGCCTCTCCTTGCGCTGGCTTCCCTTGTTGCGTGGGTTTTAGAGTGCAGGCCCAGCAGCTATGGCTAATGGACTTAGTGGCTCTGAGGCATGTGGGATCTTCTCAGACCAGGGATCGAACCCGTGTCTCCTGCATTGATAGGCAGGTTCTTATCCACTGTGTTGCCAGGGAAATCCTCTGGAAGTCTTATTAATCTCTTCAACCAACCAACCTCTCTATTTAGAATGCTGAAAGGGGCTGCAAGGTGGAAAGGTCCTTATTATTGAGTAGATAGTGCAATTACACACCTTGAAATCATTATGCTGAGGAATAAATTAGATGAAACTGTGAAAGACAGTTTACTGCCTGAACGCCCCTTGTGTGCTCAGTTCCTCAGTGGTGTCCGACTCTTTGCAACCCCGTAGACTGTAGCCCTGCAGGCTCCTCAGTCTGTGGGACTTTTCCTGGCAAGAATACTGGAGTGAGTTGCCATGCCCTTCTTCAGGGCATCTTCCCAACCCAGGAATCAAACACGTGTCTGCTGCATTGCAGGCGGATTTTTTTTACCGATGAACCATCAGGAAAGCCTTTATTCTGAGACTCTTGGATGTTTTCCTTGGGAATAGGATGGAGGGACTTCTACATGCTCCCCTCCAAACAAGAGAAGAAACAAATGTGCTGTTTTTAGTGCTTAAATTAATGTTAATACAAACATTTATTCCTTTGTTTACTGCTACTGCTAAGTCACTTCAGTCGTGTCCAACTCTGTGTGACCCCATAGACGGCAGCCCACCAAGCTCCCCCGTCCCTGGGATTCTCCAAGCAAGAACACTGGAGTGGGTTGCCATTTCCTTCTCCAATGTATGAAAGTGAAAAGTGAAAGTGAATTCGCTCAGTCGTGTCCAACTCTTGGCGACCCCATGGACTGCAGCCTACCAGGCTCCTCCGTCCATGGGATTTTCCAGGCAAGAGTACTGGAGTGGGGTGCTATTGCCTTTACACTTATGATCTAACAAACAATCTGAAAATATGGCCACTGGGAGAAGTGTTGCCAGGAATGACAATAAAGTAGTTTAATATGCAGGAAACTGTTTCTAAGATAGATACTAACTGGTGCTTACTGAGGAAAATAATTACTCTTAAGATTGCACCCTGCTTCCTTTCTATATCTTTCTTGGTTTTACAAAAATGTTTATCCTAATGGTATATTTCCCTAGAGTCTTTTTTGTATTCACATGTTATTAATTTTGATAGCCATAATTGTAATTGCTGAAAAATATTTTGTCGGGTAATTTAGTGTAATTTATTAAATATAACCTAATGTAACGATTTAGACTTGCTTCCAATTTTAATATTATAAAAACACCACTTTTGCTGTAGTAAAAATGTATTTTTTGTGACATGTCTTTTTATTATTTTAAATTATTTAAAATTAGATTCCCAGAAGTGAAGTTTGGGGGCACAATGTTTGAAGTCTTTTTTTTTTTTTTTTTTTTTACTGAAGTATAGTGATTTACAATATTATTATTAGTTTCAGGTGTATGACAGTGGTTCAATAGCTTTATAAACTGAAGTCTTTTTGGTCCTTGATAAAATTGCCAAATTTCTTTCCAAAGTGGTTGAATCAGTATATAAGTCTACCATCTACAACCTTCTTTTGTTGGTCTCATGAAAGTCTCCTTTTATTTACTGAGAAAAGAGTGAAAGCAACTTGTTTGATGATATGCATGATACGTCCCCCAGAGAAGCCCCCAAATCAAAGTGGAATTTGTACATATCTGTAGAGAGAAGAAAAGGTGGAGAAGTTTGGTACAGGACCATCACAACAGTGTCCACATGTGTGCATGGTGGGCAGTGTGGAGAGTTGGGGCTTAATGTACCCACGTGCATGCGTGGTGGGCAGTGTGGAGAGTTGGGGCTTAATCTACCCAACAAGAGGGTACTCTTCTGCCTGAAAAACAGGCTCAGCTGACCAGATGGCGAGTGAGATGAAGTTACTTTCCTGCCATTTGTGCACAAGATTTCTAGGTATTTGTCATGACTCTGTCCTTAGCTAGTGAAGTCAATGGCGATGCCTCCCTGCAAATGGCAGGAGGCAAAACCCCATTTCCGCCCTAATTTGTCATCATTTGCCCAGGACCTATTCATTTAGACTTTTGTTTTTAATACACGTATTCTGCTTTGGCAATGCTATAATGCCTTTCTTCCCCCGTTGGTCTCTCTCTGCCCTAATCATGATG
Source organism: Neotragus moschatus (assembly GCA_006410615.1). Lineage (NCBI taxonomy): Eukaryota > Metazoa > Chordata > Mammalia > Artiodactyla > Bovidae > Neotragus > Neotragus moschatus. The sequence continues at coordinate 1,829,042 of SJYA01002033.1, forward strand.
AACACAAATGTAATAGGCACAGTATTCCTTCATTTGAGTCTCGCTTTTATTCTTGTAATTCTCAACTGCTGCTCTTCCTGAAGGAGGACTGTGTTACAAAAGAATGGAATTTTCCCAACAATGTTTAGTACATAATAGTTTTAAGAGGCTTCATGTTTGCAAAAGACAAATTAAGCAGCCTCCTCTAATATGTAGACAACATCTGTTACACAAAGTCACCATTAATGATAACACCAGGATCTCCTTTGTAGCTGATTTTCACCCAGCTGCACCGACTTATAAAAGGCGCCAGCAAAGAGGGCTACATATTCATCTTTCAGCTCAAAATGACTTTGGAAAATGGCACATAAACCCAAAGCAAATCTTTGTTAACCTCTGAAGTTGGAGCTCCCATAAGTCACTGCTGAGGACAGCTTCTAACCTCCTCACAGCCAACTCATCATGTCTATTTGGTGTTTTATAATTTGCTTCAAATTTCAAATTGATAATGCAGAAGAAAACCATACAAGAAATGGAGCCGTATGGGACCCTCCTGTAAGGGGATCAACATGCCCCTTGGTCTGTCAGTTACAAGTTGATACCCTAAACCTTTATTCAGACAACATTCCCACTTGTACCAGCAAGAATCACTCAATAAAAGCCCTATAGAATCCTTGAGAGGGCTAGTTAGCTACAGCTAATAGTTTGATTTAATGAATTGTCCTTATTTTCTTTGATATTAAACTTTGAAATTCTTAAAGGAAAACCATCCAGAAGACTAGTAGGGAGGGTTCCACTCTCTTCATAAGAATGAGTTCTATTAACTCTCTCTCTCTCTTACAATTTGGTTGTGGAATGTATTCTGGCATGTTTTCTCTTGGTTTCTCTGTGGATGTGTAACTTATAGGGTAATAGATCTGACCCCCAGATAGAGAGAGAAACAACGAATGACTAGACTTATAAATAAGGCAAGAGTGATTGAGAGATGGCACTTAAAATGAAGCATTTAGAGACAGACTGTTCAGCATCTTAAATGCAGCAGGGGGGGCACTTCGTTTAATGTGGATCTGCAGGAAACACGTGATCCAGGCAGAGGGAACATCAACTGCACAGGTCTCAGACTTGGCAGGTGCAGGAGACAGGATGGAAGGCTGTGTGGCTGGATGTAGGGAGGACAGGAGATGAAGGTGAGGCTGTGAGCTGGGCAGGTATCAGCTCTCGGAGGCCCTGAGGCCCACCAGAATGGGTGGGATTTCACACCCTGTGAAGGAATGCCTCTGGAGGCTTTGAAGTAAATCCAAACAAGTGCACCTATTTTACACCAGCTGAATGAGCTCTCTGAAGCATAAAGAAATAATGTAACTCAGTTTGCCCACCTGTCACAAGAGATAGTTTCCTCAACAAACGACTTAAAATACAATTTTGAATCAGTTCAGTCCCTCAGTCCTGTCTGACTCTGTGACCCCATGGACTGCAGCACACCAGGCTTCCCTGTCCATCACCAACTCCTCGGGGTTTACTCAAACTCGTCCATTGAGTCAGTGATGTCATCCGATGATCTCATTCTCTGTTGTCCCTTTCTCCTCGTGGTTTCAATCTTTCCCAGCATCAGGGTCTTTTCCAATGATTCGGTTCTTTGCATCAAGTGGCCAAAGTATTGGAGTTTCAACTTCAGCATCAGTCCTTCCAATGAATATTCAGGACTGATTTCCTTTAGGATTGACTGGTTTGATCTGGTTAAAAATGCAATTTTAACCAAGGCTTATGGATGTCCAGGAGCTTACAAATGATTTTCAGATAGTCCCCAGAAGGCTTACAAAATGTTATATGTTGTTACACATGTGTAAGAAGAATCTAGACCCAGGGAATGCTAAGAACCACTGGTTTAGATGATTCTAAATTAGTGAAGTTCCAGCTGTACATTTCATGACCTTCTAGGTCCTAAATATAGCTGCCAGTCTTCTCTCAGTAATTTTTTAAAGAATGCAGGACTTCACTTTTCATTTCCTTTCTTTGTCATTAATCAGGTGTGTCTTTTCCAGTCTCTTTGTACTCTCTGGTACATTATATTCCTTTCTTTATCCCCTTTTGTTTCCGTGCTCTTCACCATGTAACTCTGCAGGGCAGGACGTACTTCCATGTATCTTGGCTCTGGACAGATGACTTGAGTTGGCCAATGGGATATCAGGAGATGTGATACAAGCAAACTCGTGGACAGCACCCGTGAGCTCTTGCTCTTTTACATCCGCCATCATCAGGAGAAGGAACTGCCTAGGCTAACTTGCCAGTCCCTCAGGGGAGAATGAGAGTCCTGTGGGCAGCTGAGTCATCTAGCCATACCCAGGCTAGATTGGTTGATGCAGATTTGTGAACTAAATGAGTGCTTATTTATGCCACTGAGATTTCCCTGAGAACATAGGAGTTAACTGATATTGCTACCATACTTGCAGTCTCCTTTTAGAAACACCAGATTGGACATCCTGAAAGTTCATGTTCATTTGTACCCATTTGGGGTCCCAATTCAAAACCCATTTTCAAATTTCATAACCGTGTTAATCAACCCTGGTTGTTTGCACTTCCTTCTTGGCACCTTCTCTGGCTTTGCCTTCAAAAACTGGCACAGCTGCTCTCAGAGGCCAAGTACTAGAGGGTTCCACTGGTGGCAGAAGGGTGAAGTTTACAGCCCTAATCTCATAATACTGTGACACAGCCTGGTGGCGGAATATACCACAGCTTCCTGCAGGGTTCAGGATGCTAATGAAGGCTACAAATCCCCCTTCAGAGAGGGGTGTAAGCTGCAGAACCTTGCTAAATGCCTGTCATTAATGTAAACTGCAGCACACCAGCTGAACCTTGGGATACGCTTAATTGCCCAGGGTGGCTTAATCTTCAGCCCTGCCAGTTGCAGAAGGATTACTTGTCTTTGGTGAACTCAGTTGAGAGTTGAAAGTAAATTTGCTTAAATAGTAGAGTTTAGAAGAGGAATAACATAAATAGGAAGAATCATAAATAACTGCTACTGGAAAGTAAACTACAGCTAACTCTAACCAAAGGCTGCCTCCCAGAGAAAAGCATCAGAAACTCTTGATTTAGGCTTTTGTTCAACTACCATATGAGTCACAAGGAGAAAATGGGTTCTAGTTAAAGTCATGTGTAGGTGCGTGCTAAGCCACTTCAGTCTTGTCTGACTCTTGTGTAACTCTATGGACTGCAGTCCGCCAGGTTCTTCTGTCCATAGGATTCTCCAGGCAAGAATACTGCAGTAGGTTGTCATGCCCTCCTCCAGGGGGTCTTCCCAACCCCGGGACTGAACCTCTGTCTCTTACGTCTCCTGCATTGGCAGGCAGGTTCTTTACCAAGAGTGCCACTTTACCACGACTGCCACCAGCTAAAGCCATAGTCATGACCAAAGCAATATTGCCTTAATCTCAAAGCTACATTTCCCTGCATGAGCCTTTCACAGTAGAGGGATATAAGAGTTTTGCTGATACTGAGCTTCACTGTTATCAGTACTGTTTTGAAGAGAATTCCTTAGCTTCAATTCTAAAGACTCAGTTTAAGAGCAAAACAACTATAAGCATCTTTTCCAAACAGAGCTGTCATAAAGAGGTTTTTTTTTAAAAAAAAAAAAAAAATAAAACTAATTCTATTAGTATTGATAAATATGTATTGAGGATAAAATTGTAAAACTCTTCATATATGTTGAGTTCTGTAGATGGCTGCTGTTTACCTACCACTGAGCTCTTCTTCCCTTCCCCCTTTATAATAGAAGTTCAGTTTTACTTAGGACAAATATGTGATCCACTGAAAGGTGATGTTTTTCTGCTTCCCAGATGGGCATGGCCATATGACTTGGTTTGGGCGAATGAGTTGAAAGTAAAAGTGTTGTGTGAAATCTCTTCAAGAGCAGAGGCACGTCTTTCTCTGTTCCTAACTTTGTCAGTGGGCCTAGAACATGGATGTGATGGATGGCCTTCCAGCAGCCATCTTGGATCATGAGGTCTAGGGTCACTATAGGGACAGAAGGACAGAGAGCTCCAGAGGGCTGGGCTCCCAAGGACTGTGCAGAGCAGCCCTGCTATCATGTACTGTCTGCCTCCAGATGTATTTCATGAGGGAGAAAAAGAAATTAGTATCTGATATAAGCTACTGTCATTTGGAATTTTCTGTCCTTCCCAGACAAACCTACTCTTGGTTGTTATGTTTCCATATTGCTCTGAGCCTCTGAAGCAGCAGCAACAAATACTCTCAAGGCACCTCTTTTGGGCTCAGGCAGCATTAGAGAGCACCGTCATCTCAGAGCCAACACGACTTCCACTCAGAGACTGCGAGGATGAATTTCAGACAGTGGAATAGGAGTATGAATGAAAATTCCTTTTCTTTTTCCTTTTTGGCCACTTGGCAAATGGCATCGCTGTGTTTGCCCTGCCATTACCAATGGAGGGGTTTGTGAGGCCAGTGCTTTCCTAGTGGGGCTTTCCCGATGGCTCGGTGGGTAAAGAATCTGCAAGCGAAGCAAGAGGCACAGTAGACTCAGGTTCGATCCCTGTGTTTAGGAGTCCCTAGAGGAGGAAAATGGCAACAGACTCCAGTATTCTTACCTGGAGAATCCCAAGGGCAGAGAAGCCTGGTGGGTTACAGTCCAAAGGGTTGCAAAGACTTGGACATGACTGAGTGACTAAGCATGCAAAAAAAAAAAAAAAAAAGGCACAGGCTTTCATAGTAGCTTTATCAGTCTTCAAAGTAGTCCCTGTTTCAAGAACTCACTCTGTACTCAGGATGTGGACGACTGCTCCAGAGGCTGAGCAAGGACTCATTTCTGGGTCTTGCTCTTTCATTTTTCCTTTTATCCTTTCTCCCTCTGTCTCTCCCTCTGACTCCTTTGCCCCTACACTATCCCTGCTCTGCTTTCTCCATCTCTCTTGCTTTCTCCATTCCTTCTTTCCTTTCTGGAGCAGAAGTGTATATTTGTGTGAAATGAAATCTTATTGGAAAAATTGGGGACTTTATTTTCTTAACAGAAAATATTACCTACCTCATAAACATTGCCCCTCTTAAATCAACGGGGTTCATTTACCAAAAGAAATATTTAGTGAACATTCTCCACTCATCTCCCCTTTCCCAGTTCCCCATTTTCCTCCCCACTGCCCAGTACGGTTATCTGTGTCTTGTGTGGACCTGATATATTTGTTGTTCAGTCTCTCGGTCATGCCCAACTTTTTGTGACTCCATGGACTGCAGCATGCCAGGCTTCCCTGTCCCTCACCATCTGTTGGTGTTTGCTCAAACTCATGTCCATGTCATTAATGATGACCTGATATATAAATTCAAAAAATATTACATCTTCCTTCTGTGGTGTCCTTCAACTTGCATTTTTACACTTCATTGTGTGTCCTACAGATTTTCCATGTTAATTCACAGGGAGCCTCTTCATTCTTATTTTTTAAAGCATTGTAATAGTCCATTTTAAGGAGCTGTCCAGGGTCCTGCTGGTGAGCACTGAGATTGTTCTTACCAGCACTGCTGCTGAGAGCAGCCTCACACAGGTGTTGCATTTAGAAGAGAAGTGGTAGTATCATCTGCTGGGTGAATGTCTGGAGCTGAGTGGAACTGATGGACCACAACTATGTGTAACTGTGCAGATGAAATCCACAATTACAATATTTTTTTAAAATCAAACCTGTGCCCCCTGCAGTGAAAGCATAGAGTCCTAATCACTGGACCATCAGGGAATCCCTCACACTTATAATCTTGAGTGGAAGAAGCCAGACACAGGAAAATACATACCATAGAATTCTATTTATATAAAGGACAAAACTGGGCAAGACTAATCTTTGCTGTTAGAGGACAAGATAGTGGGCACTCTTGGGTGGGTAGTGACTGAGAGGGCCCAGGGAGCTTGCAGGGATGCTGGGAATGTTCCCTTTGTTGATTGGATACTGGTTTCATTGATGTATTCACCTCATAGAAATTCATCAAGTCATACACTTACAATGTGTCTTTTTTATTGTTGAGGAAACCCTGGCTTATATGTCTTACATGTATAGCATTATATTTGTGTTTCTATAGATGTGGTTTCAATCCCTGGGTCAGGAAGATCCCCTGGAGAAGGGAATGGCAACCCACTCCAGTATTCTTGCCTGGGAAATCCCATGGACAGAGGAGCCTGGTGGACTACAGTCCATGGGGTCGCAAAAGAATCCAGCATGACTTAGTGACTAAATAGCAACAACAATACATTCTAAGGTACTCTCTATCAAAATTTTAGTTTCTGTCCATCACCATGCAATTGGCCCCTTTATTCATTTCACCCTCCTCCACATCTCCCCCCCCCCCACCCTGGGAGCTACTGCTCTATACTCTGTACCTACATATTTGTTTTTGTTTGGCTTGGTTTGTTTTGTTACTTTATACTCGTTTATTTTAAAATATTTGTTTATTTATTTGGCTATGCCGAGTCTTAGTTGTGGCATGTGGGATTTAGTTCCCTGACCAGGGATTGAACCTAGGTCCCCTGCATTCAGAGCATGGAGTCTTAGCCACTGGACCACCAGGGAAGTCCCTGTTTGTTTTTTATAGTCCACATAGAGTGAAATCTGGGCTGATAAGGTGGAAAGAAGCCTGTGAAGAGAGAGAAGAATTAAGGGGCTGGAGTGCCAGCCCAGGGCAGGGTCTTGAGAGAATTGGAGTCCTCTCAGTGGTGGGTGTTCTGTCCGTGATATGAAATAATTCAATGATAGTGCTTTCCTTCTGACACTCAGAGCTGCTACTCTAGGGGAAATAAAACATTTTAGAGGACAATGAGTGGAAATCTAGTTGATGTTTGTTGGACCCTGTGAAGGAGGTGGCCGGCAGCCGCTCTCCCCACCTGCTTTCCTCCTCTAGGACACTGAGTCCCAGACTTCAATGCCTTGCAAACATCAGTGGTTCCTTCTTCAGCAGGGGTTTGCGGGGTTTTCCCTGCCTGAGCTCTCATGCAGAAGGTGAGGGCTCCTCAGGTGGTGGTCCGGGGCTGGGAGCCTGCCTTAGACACCGGCCCTCCTGTTCTGACTCCCTGACAGCAATGCTGCAGCTGCTCCCCAGAATTCACCTGCAGGAAAACCCACTTAGCCACAGCCAGAGCCGATTAAATTCCTCGCAGACTCCAGACTCATGTAAAGAATGCATGTTACTTCTGGTAGCATCACTTTAACCCACCCTTATCCACAACTATCCTCCAGAATAATTGCATTAAAAGAACTTTTGCCTGCTTTGAGGTTTGCTTTCATTAGAACAGCCCTTGTGTTAGGTTAGATTGGTTTTGTCTGGAGCCAATCAGGACACTGAGCTGCTGATGACAAATGGATCTTTTCTGGTCCCCATGCCCCCTCCTCCATGGAAGGCGGCAGGGTTTCCGGGGGTCGGGGGGAGGGGACTGGAGTCATGCTTCAGGTGAGCTGGCACGAAAGTACGAAATGTACGTTTGCTTCGTGCCTTCAGTGTGGCCCAGAGGAGCCGTCCACCAAGAGGCGTGAAAAGTGAAAGTGTTAGTTGCTCAGTCGTGTCCGACTCTCTGACCCCACGGACTGTAGCCCACCAGCCTCCTCTGTCCATGGAATTCTTCAGATAAGAATACTGGAGTGTGTTGCCATGTCCTTCTCCAGGGGGATCTTCCTGACCCAGGGATTGAACCCAGGGCTCCCTTGTTGCAGGCAGATTCTTTACCATCTGAGCCATCAGGGAAGCCCACCAAGAGGCATGTGTGATGCTTATGTGATACAGTTGTAATAACTTGGATTGGACTTTAGATTGATAGACAGTGCTGGTGGTGGTTTTTCTGAGCATCCCTCTTTGACACTTCACATTGTAAAAGATAATATTTGCCTTTTATTTGATACGACCTGATGAGCCACTTCTTTTGTGGCTAGCAGAGCAGGAAGACTAAGATACCAGCTCTTAGGTTTGAAACTAACATCTGCCCTTTACTATGCAATTTCAGGTGAGTAGTTTAAGCATTTCCACAATACGGTTTTCCCATCTGTAAACGGTGCTCTAAGTGGTACCAACCACACAGGGATGTGTGTGTGTGTATGCTATGTTGCTTCAGTCGTGTCCGACTCTTTGAGACGCTATGGACTGTAGCCTGTGAGGCTCCTCTGTCCATGAGATTCTCCAGGCAAGAATACTGGAGTGGGCTGCCATGCCCTCCTCCCGGGGGTCTTTCTGACCCAGGGATTGAACCTGCATCTCTTACATCTTCTGCATTAGCAGGTGGGGTCTTTACCACTAGCACCACCTGGGAAGCCCACATAGGGCTGTAGTAAGGAGTAAATGAATTAATACCTATTAACCACTTGGAACAGTGTCTGAACATGGGAAATATTTAACAAATGTGCAGTACGATTATTAAAATTATTTTTTCAAAGAATGATGAACAGTTGTCATCTAAAATTGACTTATGACCTCACCACCCTTCTTTACAAACACGGTAAAAAGACACAGCCCCCTGCACAATGTCGAAGCTTAAGTCAGCACCCATATCACTTCTCTTCTTCAGTATCAAGAACTCACCTTGCCAAGGTGAGGATCCCTCTGAAACAACAGGATACTTCAAAATGAGGACTTTGGATTTCAGCTGACCTGGGCAGATCATGTTGTGAATCTTTTCTCAATCTGCTTCATTTCCAAATATCAGCTCATGAAAATCAAAACCACCTTTACTCTCCCTGTGGGTTTTGAGTAACTTGGATTCTTTCTTATAAAGTTTTGTTATTTCCAGGTGGAAGCTTACTTATCCCTGTGTCCCAAGAAATGACCCTCACCCCTTGGCCACATTTCTTCTGGGAAACCAGAGACTAAGGTCTTCTTGAGCGTGAGTATTGGGAGCCATCCTGGAACTTGGGCAGAGCAGAAGTCTGTGGCCACCTTTGGCACGTTCTTAGTTGTTTTGAGGACCAGCTGCTATATCCTTTGAAATAAATTTCCAATCAATAAACACAAAGATAAATACCCACAAATGAAGATACAAACAGCACATTTTACATTTATCTCATTTACCTTATCTCATACGTGTCCCCAAAACGTTTAAAAGCTGGAGGAGGGAAGAGCCTTCTGGGGTTGAGCCAGCAGCCAGCTTTCTACTTCCTTCCAGCCCCTCTCACTGCCATCACGTCACTCTCATAGACTTTCATCTTTGGTGTAGCCTTTAACGTTTGGTTTATCGAGACCAAACTGCCACCGTGAGAGCTCACAGGTGAGGAGGGGGAAGGGATACCCAGAACTGACCCTGGAGGTAATTTTGGAGATTACCCCGAATTTAGTCTCCAAGTGCATGAACTCAGTTCTGAGATATCTGCATATCCATGCAGAAGTGTCCAGCGTGAATGAGAGAAATACGAAGTCACCACTAGGCCAGTATCTCAGTAAAAATCTTCATAGGCAAGATCCTTCACTGGATGACAAAATCTGCTGGCAAAAGCTTGAGGAGGATAACTGCAATGTTTACATACCCCTTTCCCAATAAGATGCTTGTTCATTACAAATGGAAAGATGGCAACCTGGCCATGGAGACACCAGGAGGATCCCACTTCACCCAGATGTTAGTGATGAGACACCTCAACTCCATGTCCCCCTGACCTGACATGCTGAATCGAGGGGAACCCAGCTCCACTTCTGCCATGTGCTTTCCAAAGGCACAATTTCAATCTCGGGAGAAGACATCAGATAAACCCAAACTGGAAGATACTCATAGGCAAATGACGAGTACTCTATCTCTCTCTTTTTTTAAATTAAATTCTCCAGCTGTGGCATGAAGGCTCAGTTGCTATGTGACATGTGGGATCTTAGTTCCCTGAGGCTTCCCCGGTGGCTCAGATGGTAAAGAATCTGTCTACAATGCAGGAGACCCGCATTTGATACCTGGGTTGGGAAGATCCTCTGGAGAAGGAAGTGGCAACCCACTCCAGTATTCTTGCGTGGGAAATTTCATGGCCAGAGGAGCCTGACAGGCTACAGTCCATGGGGCCGCAAAAAGTGACACGACTGAGTAACGCTAACACAAAGGGGTCAAACCCACAACCCCTGCATAACAAAGCAGATTCTTAACCTGGATCACCAGGGAAGTCCCTGACAAAACTCTTAATTAAAAGTTTCAAAGTCATGAAAGACAAAGGCTCAGCAGCTGCTCAGATGGGAGACCTTGCACCTACATGGAAAGTAGGATCCTGGAGTAGGTCTAGGGCCAGAAAAAGGACGTTAGTGGGAAAAGTGGCGAAATCCAAGCAAAGTCTGTAGTTGGACGTCTGGTTCTGACGTTCATCTCTTGGTGGTGCTGATCTCCCTGTGGTGATGGGATAGGTTCACCTCGGAGGAATCTGGGTCGGGCACAAATGGAAATGCTCCCAAACTCTCCCTGAGAGTAAGGCCTTTCCTGTTGACAAAATGTGTCACTGTTTGATTGGTGGACGTATCACAGACTAGCGTATTGTCACATGCATCACAGCAGTGCAGAAAAGAACTTCGTATTTGACAGATGTCTTGTCACAGAATATCCCAAATCTCGACTTCGGAAAGCACTGTGGGGAACCTAGCAGTGTTTTCTTCCATTAAAGCTGTCTTCACTTCGGAAAACAAGATGAGCAAAGGCTCATCCAACCTGGTTACCAGCTTGAACACCCACTGGGGTACTGACCTTGAGGGACACAGGCAAATGTGTGCATTTTTACTTGTCGGAGTAGAGTTGCTTTACAGTGCTGTGTTAGTTTCTGCTGTATAACTCTGTGAATCAGCTGTAGGTATACAGATATCCCCTCGCTCTCGAGCATCCCTCTCACCATCCCCCCATCTCGCCCCTCTTAGGTCATCACAGAGCACTGAGCTGAGCTCCCTGTGCCATACAGCAGCTTCCCATGAGCTATCTGCTTTATGCATGGTAGTGTATTTAAGTCAGTGCTGCTGCTGCTAAGTCACTTCAGTCATGTCCAACTGTGCAGCCCCATAGACAGCAACCAGGTTCCCGTGTCCCTGGGATTCTCCAGGCGAGAGTGCTGGAGTCGGGTAGCCATCCCCTACTCTGTACGTCAGTGCTACTTCCTCAGTTTGTCCCACCCTCTCCTTCCCTCCATGTCCACAATCCTTTCTCTACCTCTGCATCCCTGTTCCTACCCTGTGAACAGGCTCATCTGTACCACTTTTCTATGAATAGATTGCACATCTATGTATTAATATATGATACCTGTTTTTCTCTTTCTGACTCACTTCATTCTGTATGACAGACTCTAGGTCCATCCATATCTCTACAGATGACTCGATTTTGTTCCTTTTCATGGCTGGGTAATAGTCCATTGTATACATGTACCACATCTTCTTCATTCATTTATCTGTCCAGGGACATTGAGATTACTTCCATGAAACTATTCTGTTTTTTACAAAGTTGGTACAGAGATTTTTGTAAGATTGCACTTTTCACCCCTAGCGATTCCTGCAGGAGAGCTGGGCACAGTCTCTTCCTCAGGTTCATGGTAAACCAGAGCTCTCACAGATACATGAGCCTCGTTAGGTGACAAAACCAATGCAGAGAGAAGTCCAGGTCACCCACAGGAATCCTGGATTCACTGTCAACATACCTCAGAGTTCTTTCATCACGACAATGGCTAAAGATCTATGTAAGAGTGACACTGAATGAACACCTTCAATGCCCACACTGCTGTGTGGGTTTCATAGCACTTTCTCATTTTATTTCAGCAGGAGCCGCAGACTGTGGAGGGCCTTTGGGGCCTTGGCTCCTGCCCGGGGTCACCATCACCCTGGCTGAAGGTGGGATGAGAGCGAAGAAAAGCTGAAATATCCTGGTCCTATTCCTCAAACCTGCCATGTTTGACCCTCTCTGATTTTGGTTCCACATCAAAACTATTTCCTTAGAAAGGGTACATATTGTGAAGCTTAAAAAAAAATTTGAATTATGTACAAATGGCATGGCATATGTTGTTTTACTAAGCATAAGTGACTCATCGTAGCTTTTAGGATCAGACTATCAAAATTTCAGCAGAATGCTCTACAATATGGATATTTAATGTAAAAGTAGGTTTTTAGCACCTGACACAACTGTGAACAGTTTTATTGCCACCATTGCTAAACAGACATTAAAGTATTCATGTAAATTCTATTTGAATAACTTTCACGCCTTGTAAAATCTGAAGAACCTTTGAAATTGATATGGCGTTAGAATGTTTAAAGAAATAAATTTGCTTTTAAGACCAGCTTTATCAGAATCCATGAAGGTTATACTGTGGCATCAATGTGCATAGTATAAATGCTGGGGGAACAAAAAGAAAAAAAACCCAAAGAATGGAAAGATTCCTGTTGAATGTCACATTCCCTGTTTATTATTCTGCTGCTGCTGCCGCTGCTAAGTCACTTCAGTCGTGTCCGACTCTGTGCGACCCCATAGATGGCAGCCCGCCAGGCTCCCTTGTCCCTGGGATTCTCCAGGCAAGAACACTGGAGTGGGTTGCCATTCCTTCTCCAATGCATGAAAGTGAAAAGTGAAAGTGAAGTCGCTCAGTCGTGTCTGACTGTTAGCGACCCCATGGACTGTAGCCCACCAGGCTCCTCCGTCCATGGGATTTTCCAGGCAAGAGTATTGGAGTGGGGTGCCATTGCCTTCTCCAGTTTATTAGTCTGGGATCATCACAAAAGCACCATTAGCACTGCCACCTCCCACTTCTCAGTCGCAGGGTTGAACGCTGTCATTCTCTTCCTCCAACTCAGTCATTAGAAGTAATGATCCAGAGGATCAAGTGTTGCCTTGGGTACTTGCACCCTCTGCTTTGCTTGCTTTAGGTTACTGTTGCAAGATGAATGTTTATCCCATCTCCTCACTGGGTTAATTAACCCAGCTTCTGCCTTGGTTTGAGCCCCCACCCCCATTGCCCAAGTCTCCATTAGAGCTTTCACTTCTCCTGGCCAGGCTGGGGCCACTTGACAGCAGTGTTCATAATTGCTTTATCTCATTGCATGGGATCAGGGTGGTAAACTTTGCAAGGATGTTTGCATCAGGAGTGCTCTTTCAGTTTGCCTTGTTATTCCCTCTTGTGGCTGATTTCATACCTCATTTCAGCACATGACATCATGTCCCCTGAGGGAGTGACCTGGAGTCGGGAGGGGCTGACAAGGGAGCCCCGTCTGTGGCCCATCCCTGAGCCCCTCACCCTCCCACACGTCCATCCTGCCAGGGACAGGGCTGTCCCTCACTGTCACCAGATGCACCTTCCAGGGAAGAAGGCAAATAAATCCTGGCTAGTCTCGTCCTGATTCCCCCTGAGGTGATGAAGGGGACAGCTGATAGGAGAGAAGGGGTGGCTAAGAAAAGGGCTTAAATTAAGGAGCTCTTCGTTTGCAGTTCCTCATCCCTGAGACGTAGAACTGTATTCCAATCTAATTTCCTTTACAATATAAATTCATTCTTCTGAGAAGGGTTCTACAGGATTCTGAAGCCTGTCCAAAGGGCCTTTGGTCCACACGAGGTCAGGAACCTGTGGGCAGGGGCTCCAGCCCACTCTCCAGCCAAGCAAGTATGAGGGCTTCTGAGTGCCCCATCCTGTCTCACCCGACCCCACCCTAGCCCAGCCCACTCCACCCCAGCCAGATATGTAGTTAGGAATCAACCAAGACTGTCCTAGTATATATTTTTTAAAAACCTCTATTTTCTTTAATGGAATTTTACCTAGCCTGTAGCGTTTGTGACTGAAGGCAGAAAGTGTGTGAAAGGATAAACACATATCCTCACTCCCACTCCATGCCCACCCCTTCCCCATCCCTTACTGCCATGGCCATTCATTTCAGAGCAAGCAGAAGGTTTCAGGAGAGCAGAGGTGTTAATTAGTGTTTTATCAATAAAATATTGATAAATATTTTTTCCAAAATATTGGAAAATATTTTTTCTCTGTGTGACTCCCTCCTAACAGAAGATCGGTGTGATTCAGATCTCCCTGGTCCTGTACGGAGTCTCTGGCCACCTCTGATTAAACTTAAATTGGTAAAAATTAAGTAAAGTGGAAAACCCAGTTCCGCAGACTCACTAGCTTCACTCCCAGGTCTTGACAGCCAACATGGGGCTGGTGACGATCACACTGGAGAGCCAGATGTGGGGCACTGCCCTCGCTGCCCACATGGCCCCCCGGACAGAGGGTCTGAATCTTCCCTGTTCACTGCTCATCTGGAGCCCAGCCCAGGCCTGCCTGTCAATTTCATCCTCTTCTCTCCAAACCCCTGGGTCCTCACTCCTCTGTGTGTTTGACCTTCCCCTCCGGTACCTCGCTGAAATCCTTTGCATGAAGAGCTGTGTGTGATGGTTCCCACTGGGTGTCCAGCTCCACTGTTTTCAAATGACGTGACCTTCACAGCCTCTTTGTGATGCCCTTTGGGTTCAGAAGGGCAGGTCAGCCATAATCAGGGGGGAAACAGGCCCGAGAGAATAACCAACCTGTCCGAAGTTGCACACAGACACAGCCATCTCCTGATTTTGGGTCCAGGCTCCTCACAGTCTGTGTATGCATCACAGTTACATAGTCCTGGTTTGAAAGATGGGGAGCCCCCTGAGGGCCGTGTGGATCAAGGTGGGAAGTGTGTGGGCACTGCCCCCAGGCTGTGCAATGGGGCAGACTGCTTCCCTCCTTGGGCCTCGGCTTCTCATCTGGAAATTCCAGGGAGGGAATTTCTACGAAATGAGGCTAAGATTTCTTCCATTTGGTCCACAGAAACTTTGGATTAACTTTTTACACGTATGAATTACTCTTTACTCTTCTCTCAAATGATTCAAAGACTATTTTAAGGTTTCCTGCCCTCGTATTTGGGGTGGCCCCCCCATCCAGTGGTCATCATGTTGATAATGGAATAATTGGATAATGGATAATAAATAGATAATGGATAATTGATAGGGGCTTTGGGCTTTCCTGATAGCTCAGCTGTTAAAGAATCCGCCTGCAATGCAGGAGACCTGGGTTTGATCTCTGGGTTGGAAAGATCCCCTGGAGAAGGGAAAGGCTACCCACTCCAGTATGCTGGCCTGGAGAATTCTATGGACTGTATAGTCCATGGGGTCACAAAGAGTCAGACATGACTGAGTGACTTTTTCACTTTTCACCTAGTGACACACTTGGGCTTGTCATCCAGGCCTCCCACCCAGGACTTCCTACAGCAACAGCTCCAGTCTCCCTCCCTCTGGAGCCTGCCCACCTGCTGAGTCAGAAGCTGCATTTCTCTAGAGTCTCAGGGGATTGATTTTTCTCAAAATCTGCAGAACTCTCATCCATGCCCTGGGATAAGGACAGATGCAACTCAACAGAAACCTGCCTCCAGGGGACCAAGTGGACACAGGGAGCTTGTCAAATCCTCCCAGTTCAGCTCTGGGGAGGGAGTCAGGAGTAGGGGTTCCCTCAGGGTCTGATCCCATCCTTGTGCAGGAGTCCACGCCCTCCTACATCCGTGCCAAAAAGGTGAGCACATGTACAGACAGCACTGTGGGCTCTGGGATCCACTCCCAGCCCTGTTCTTCCATCCAATTAACGCTGCCATGGAGGCTCTCTGGTGGGGCTGCCCTTCCCATGTGCACCCTGAGGCTCTGCGATGCCCATGAAGTTGGGGACAGAAATTGGGTCTGAGGGATACACAGGAATCAGGTGGATGCTGGGCAATGTGGTTGCCAGGCACTGGACAGCCTCAGGAGACACCACCCCTGGGGCCCTCCAGAGACCTAGAGAGACCCACTGTCTCCTATGTGTGGGAAAAAAAAAGCTGGACAGTTCTAATCCATCAGATTAGAACCTCCGGAAGTGGCTATTTTAGCCTAGAAGACAGGACCAGGTGGGAGTCAGGATAAAAATGTCTAATGAAGGCAGAGTGAAGTTCAAAGTGAAAGATGACAAGGCTGAGACTCTGTGATCAGTCACTCGGGCCCCTGTGACAACATCCCACAGACGTGTGTGTTGAACAACACAAGCTTGTCTTCTCAGCTCTGGAGGCTACAGCTCTGAGATCAAGGGGTCCACAGCACTGGTTTCTTCCGAGGCCTCTGTGTCTGCTGCTGCCCTCTTGCATGCTTCTCGTGGTTGTCCCCCTGCACGTGTCTGCGTCCTGGTTTCCTCTTCCTATAAGGACAGCTGTCATATTGAATGAACGCCCACCCTAACAATCTCATTTTTAAAATGATCTCTTTAAGATCCAGTCTCTATACAGTCATGCCCTGAGGCCTAGGGGTTGAGACCACGACGTGTGAATCTGGGGACGCTATTTGATTCATCCGCACAGCTGTCTTGTGAATCTTGGTGGCTTCTGCCACACGTGGACATCTGGTATCCTGCACTCCTGGACCAAGAGTCACCGTGAAGGCTGGAAGCCAACTGCTTCTCGGGTGTTTTAGCCCCAGAACCTGCCCAGTGGGTACCCTGCACACCACAGGGCACCTCCCTGACCCCTCTCGGAGGGGCAGAAATGTGGCCCAAGCTCAGAGACCCTGGGAGTCAGGCTTTCTGATGGGTGAGGCCGAGTCGCTGGTCTTGAAGATGGGTCCTAAGGGGGACAAGCGCCGTCATTCTGCTCAGCTGCCCTGGGCTTGGCCTTGATGAGCCAGAGTGACTGGGCAGCTGGTATCTAGTCTCTAGGTCCCTCATTACACAGTCGCCTGGCTCACAGTTTTCTTGCCATCCCAAACTGTAAGGGTGGCATCCTAACATCTAGTTAGGATGGAAAGATGCACAAGGGGTGGTCACCCCAAGGAAGAGGCCACTGGGGTGAGTCAGGTCAAGGGTAGTCCCAAGAGGCCAATGCCAGTTCCAGAACGAAGGTACCCTGAGAGCTCAAGTAAGTGTAGTGCAGTGTGAAAGTGAAAGTGAAGTCGCTAGGTCCTATCTGACTCTTTGTGACCCCATGGACTATAGTCTACCAGTCTTCTCCGTCCATGGGATTTTCCAGGCAAGAGTACCAGAGTGGGTTTCCATTTCCAGGATCGAACCCAGGTCTTCTGAATTGCAGGCAGATGCTTTACCCTCTGAGCCACCAGGGTAGCACAGTGTGCAGTGAAGTTGCTCAGTCATGTCTGACTCTTTGTGACCTCATGGACTGTAGCCTATCAGGCTCCTCCGTTCATGGGATTTTCCAGGAAAAGTGATGAAGTGGATTGCCATTTCCTTCTCCAGGGGATCTTCCCGACCCAGGAAACGAACCTGGGTCTCCCGCATTGCAGGCAGACGCTTTACCATCTGAGCCACCATGGGGTCCCCTAAATTAGACCCTGAGACAAAGATTCATGTGCAAATAGTTAATAAGGGAGAGGGCCCTGGGAGGACCATCGGGAAGTGGTGGGAGAGATGGAAGGGGGCTGGTTTCTTGTGTAGACCACCACTGAGGGGAGCTGGTGACCCCAGGCCTGGCCAGCATCCTGGGCTCTAGCGTCCTCCTGCTCCTCCTGCCACATGACCTGGACGCCTCACCCGTGTGACCTGCGGTGCTGGTGCCTGCAGCAGTCCCTGGAGCCACTCCCTCCATCCAGACCCACCAGAGTGGGACCTTCAACTGCAGTATTTCAGGTTGGAAGGAGCTGGCTATATGACTGTGGGAGAAGGGCCAGCCGTTTCTGAAAGGTGCTTTCATAGTTGGACTATCCGGTGTCTGAAACAAAAATCGGATTCCTTGGGCTTTGCCTTGTATATCTATCCCCATCCTCCCAACTTTTTATGTTGGTATATGCCAAGGCCATTCCTTTATGTTGCAGCTTGCAGAGCTAAAGAAACATGGAGAGGTCTGGAAGCAAACACTTAAGTAAAATGCCTTTAATACTTGTAAATTTCTCAGGTTAAGACCAACACCAGAACCAACAAAACATAGCTTATTTTCTGTTTCCCACACATCAGATAAAAGATGGATGATCATTTAAAGATACAAATATGAAAGTGAAAGTTGCTCAGTCCTGCCTGACTCTTTGCAACCCCATGGACTATACAGTCCATGGAATTCTCCAGGCCAGAATACTGGAGTGAGTAGCTGTTCCCTTCTCCAGGGGATCTTCCCAACCCAGGCATGGAACCCAGGTCTCCCACATTGCAATGGATTCTTTACCAGCTGAGCCACAAGGGAAGCCCAATAATACTGGACTGGGTAGCCTATCCCTTCTCCAGGGGATTTTCCTGACCCAGGAATCAAACCAGGGTCTCCTGCATTGCAGGTGGATTCTTTACTAACTGAGCTATCAGGGAAACCCAAAGATAAGATCCTTTGGCAATTGAAAATCAATTGCCGTTTGTACCCTTCGTCAGTCTGGGGGTGCGCAGTGTGCAGAGGGGAGCTGTGTCACCAGAACTGGGGAGATAGCAGGCCACGGGCCTGGAGCTGAGAACAGACTCAGAGGGAGGACCCCCAGCCTGTTCTCCTTCAGTTCTTGGGGCACACTTGCTGGCCCAGGATGGCCCCAGGGAGGGAGCTGCAGTGCTGGCTTCTCTGAGGGAGTCAAGGGGCTGGGACCTGAGTGCTGGCTGTGGGTTGGAAACTCCAAACTCTGCTTTGTGGAGGAGCTTGCCACCCAGCCATTTTCTGCAGAACAGGGGGGAGCCTCCGGGAACCCCCACCCTGCCCCTCCTCTCCTGAAGTAGCACAAAGCACCTGCTAAACCTCCTTCCACCCGCTGGACCACTTTGCCAGGACCCTGCCTGGTTCCTAGGGGTAGGTACTTCTTGAAGACCTGGTTTCCTCAGCTGCAGGAGCACAGGTTAGGGGTGATAATCAGATAAGATGATGTAGGAAGAACAGCATAAGCTGCATAAGGTGAAGTAGGCAGCAGCGGATACTCAGGAAACGGTGGTCGCCACGGCCTCCTGGTATGGGGCTGAGGTCAGAGAACCCGGCTTCCCACCATTCACCCTACAAGGTGAAACAGCAGCAAAGGAAGGGGTGGTGCTTTCTTTCACCTAAGTCTTTCAGAAACATCCCAGCAGGAGGGAACCCTTTGGGGGTGATGGAAATGTTCTGCGTCCTGATTGTCGGGTGGTGGTGACATTGGGATGGCGTCAGCAGCCCGGAGGAGCGAAAAAGTGCTTGGGTTGGGTAGATATACCTTTAGACTCTTCTATCACAGCTCCAGGCGCCGAGTTCAAGGGCAGAGAGTTTTAACTTCACTGGAATCAGGGACAGGAAGTTTTAAAGTTTCTGGAATTAAGGCTGAGCAATCTTTCCTGCCTTCTCCCAAATAAGTGGACACATCCACCCGCACGCCCCAACCCTTGCGTAAAGGACGCCTCACCCACCCAGCTCCTGTCCGCGGGTGTCCAAACTCCACTGCCCTGACAGTCTGGACGGCGCTCGCCACCGGCCTTTTCTTATCCAATCGCGCCACCCCGCGGACACTCTGGGCACTGCCGCCTCCCCGACTTGCCGCGTGCCTCGCCGCGGCTGTGGAAGGTGGGAGGTTTCAGAAAGTAAAGGCAAGCACATGTGGGAGACTCGCGCTCCTCGGACGGGAGGCAGTTTCACGTCGGGCATTCCAGGGTCAATCAACCAAACGCGCTGCAGCTGCGGGCCCTGGGCTCGGCGGGCGAACGTGGCCGCACTGAACCCGTCCAGCCCCCAGTCCGCTGCCCCCCCGCACCTAGCTTCTCAGGAGGCACCGATGGGCAGGCGTCCTTCCTACCCTCGGCGAATCCGGAGCTCCCACCGGGGCCTCAGCGCCGGGGGGCGGCTCTGAACCGGGGTGGGGGGCGCCGTCCTGCCTCCCTCCCTCGGACCCCAGCGTCCGGCGTCGGCGCGGCGTCTCCCTCTGGTGGCCGGACGGCGCGGCTGCATCGCCCACCTTGCGTTCCTCGGAGCGGCCAGCGGCTCGGAGGGCTCACCGCCCACCGTGCGCCCCCCGGAGCGGCCCGCCGCACCTGCACCGGATTGGGATCGAGGACCAGCGGTAGTGGCTGCAGCCCCCGACTCGGTGGTGAGCGACAGGTGAGAGTCTCTCCTTCGTAGGACACTGCCCCCCACTCCCAAGCCCAGCCCTCCAGCCCTCCATCCAAATCGAAATTCCCTTTCAGCATCACTCTTTTATTCCCTGAAACACTTGGAGCCACCATTCGCCCGCCCTTACAGGGACCGACACGTGCGAGGGGGGGTCGTCTCGGGGTGGTGGACCCCACTCCCTGAGGCCCGTCGCGGAGCCCTCCCCGTGGCCAGCGCGCGCCTGGACCGCAGGACGGCTTTGCTGTTTATGCACAAATGTAATGCAGACTGGGGCGGGGACTGGCACGTCCTTGGAGGAAGAAGGATGGAAGGGAAAATTACAATCGAGTAAACAAGTGGTGGCCCCATCGACAAGCAAACGTAGGTGGCCCCATCGACAAGCGGCACCTGCCGAGCTCGCCGCCGATTTACACACTCGAATCTGGGTTCGGAGTCGCTGACTCCTCACTGGGCCTGGTTGCGCCTTGGTAGAAAGGCGGTCGGGGACCTCGAGGAGGGGCGCGGCTGCCTCCCGGCGCTCTCCCGGGGCGTGGGGCGGGGCTGGAGCGCCTCCTGGCGGCGGCGCGCGGCCCAAGCGGGGGTCTCCTGCCCTCTATCCCGGCCCTTGTGTCTACGGGTTCCCTGCGCGGCTGGTGGCCGGCGGGCCTGCATTTCTTGACTTGCTCGGGTGGCGGCGCCGAGGCCTATTCGTCTCTTTATTAATAGCGATGCCCCGGGAGGAAGGGGGTGGGGGTGGAAAATTGAGTCCTTAAAAACCATACTGGATGAATGGAAGAGGAAAGTGTGTGTGCGTGCATGTGTGTGTGTGTGTGAGAGAGAGAGAGAGAAAATTGGGGCGTTGGTGAAAGCAATAAAACTCAGATCGCTTCCTTGGAGAGATAGCGGTGGCTATAATGCGCTGGGGGATCAGGGGTTTATTTGCAGATCCTGGATAAAAGATGATATATCGACACAGTTTAGAGTGTCATTGCGCTCGGCCTCTCAGGAAGCCACAAGTACATATTTCCTGAAATACCGGCCAACACAATATCTAATCCACACGCCACTTAAGCAGGGGAGAGGAACCTCGGCATCTCCAAAGTTCGCGCCTGGTTGCCGAGTTCTAGGCCCCGAAGACCCCACCCGGGCTGGATCGGGTGCGCCCGGACGCCCCCTCCCCTAGTCTTTGTCTTCAGGACAAGTATCACTTAGTGTAGGGCCTTAATAAATACGTCTGAGAACTGTCCTTATGCTCAGTAAATATTGGATTAGCTTTTCAATGACCAGGCTCTTGAAAAGGCTGGAGAAATCCACACCAGGTCGCGACTAAGCCCAATAGTCAATAGGTAAGGAAAAGACTGTTTCCTTGGCTGGGGTGGGGAGTGTGGCGATGGGGGGTTTCTACTCTTATCAAGTTAGATGAATCTACTAAACGACAGCAGTTCTGGAAAATAGAAAAACAAAGGGGGTGGTCGACTGAAATTTGGATGAGCTGGAATTTCCACCTGGAATCCTTGATGGATTCTATTTCTATTTCCATACAGTGCCCAGCCTCAGCAAGAATTCGTTTTGTCTAACACAGTTTTTGTTTGGGGACTCCTTCCAAGAATTTATGATTTGGCTCTAGGGACAAGGTATGACCCAAAAGCTCTCTGACCGCCCCACTAACTTCGGAGTGTTTAGGTGAGGCAAGTCCCACTCTGCCTCCCTGTTTTCCAAAGGCAACGATGCAGGAGACATTGAGAATTAAAGAAGTCCCTTTCTCCTCCAGCACGTTGGTGCTGGTCGTTAAAGAAGTTTCTAAACCGGTTTCCCGTGGTAGCACCGAGATGCCAGGAGGGTCCGGTGCATAATTTGAATGACAGGGGGTTGGTCACTGAGGGGTCCTGCAGGGTGAAAGCCGGCTCAGACCGGCTGCAGCGGAAATCAATCGAGGGCTAAAGAGTCCCTTGGCGTCCCTGACCCTCTCCTGCAGTGCGAGGAGGGCTGGCTCCGTGCGCCCAGGCGTCAGGACGCGTCCAATTCAGGAACAAGAGACCTGGCTCTTCATCTACCCTAGAGCCGCTTCTCCCGGCGCTGGGCATCTCGGTGTCCTCCTGCGCCTGGCACGGTCCACTGGCTTCTACTCCAGGGCCCTAGACAGGAGAGGCCTAGCCTCTAGCTGCGCTCCCCGGAGCTCGCAAAGCGCGCGCAAGGAGCCCCGACCCTGAACGCGGATGTACACAGACTCGAGCCCCAGTTTAGAGCCAGTATTTGCTAGAGAGACCGAGGCAGAGACAGAGAAAGAGCGAGATCTCCAGCTCTCAGAGTGTCACGGGGCCTAGGCGGGGCAAGCGCCCTCTGAGGCCATCAAAGACAGGGGTGGCTGTTTCCCCCTCCTCCAGCCTCCTCCCCAATAGATATAGCACGAATTTTTAATGCGTCTTCCTTTCACAGACAACAATACAGGGTTTGAAAGCCGGACACAATTTGGGTTTTGTGCGGGTCCCTCCTCGCGCTCCCTTGGCCCAGCTGGCCATATGGAATCCAGCATGGAGCCCGCGGATGACAAAGGGACCCAGTGACGGGCCCAACAAAACCCCAAGGAGACTTCTGCCTGACTCTGGGATTCACTGCCCGCGATAAGCGCGCTGAATGGTGCGGGGTGGAGGGGCGGAGGGTGGGCCCCTTTTCCCTCTTCCCCTCTCTGTCCTTTGCGATCCTTTCTCTGTCCCTTTTTAATATGCACGCCTCTAACATCCCCGGCTCCCAGCTCTCCCATTGTGCAGTTTTGTGCGGCCCTGCTGTAGATTGGGCGAAGATAGACTGCTGAAGCGGACCCAGCGCCGGGTGCGCTCCCAGGGCGCTGGGGTTAGGGCCACACAGGCTCTGCCGGCGCTTTTATTGACTCCGTGGGGACCCGAGGACAGAGAGAGGCGGGCGTCGGGCCCACCTCCCGGGCTCCGGGCTGCTGGAGCGCACACCCAGACAGCAGGCCCAGGGCCTGGCCACCGCCCCAAATGTGCCCTCAAAGCGCACACGTGAAGCCTACGAGAACTTGGCCCTTCCTCGCTGGAGGCCTGGCGGGGGCGAGGGGGCGCGCGCATACGATCATTTTTGGCTCCCAGAAGTTTGGGTCCTAAAACAGTCAAAAGCAGCCAAGTCTTGGTGCTGTGCCTCGGGTCTCCAGACAACCCCACTCCAACAGGCAGAGAACTCTCACTTTCCCGGCAGGCGGATGGGTTATAAGGAGGTTACTACAGGAATGTTGAGTGGTTGGTATCTGGGCAAGCTGGGCATTGACACACGATTTGGGAATTCTCCTAGCTTTTGCAAAGAGCAAAATATAAAACTCCGAACGTTTCCACGCTAGGTGGGGAACAAAGGTAGACTTTCCAGCATTTAGGAAAACCTGGAAGAACCCAGTCGAATCTGGAGAGGAGAAAGGACATTTAGGAGAATATGCGCAAGACTCCAGCGCCCTCAATTATCCAGGGGTGGCTGCGCAACGCGGGAAGAGCGTGTAATCACGTCCCGGGCGGGTGGCGGGCGTTGAATGCTATTGACGCGCCGATTTGGTCACACGGATAATCATGTTTGCTTTAGATATTGAATTAAATCTGATCATCTACTAGAGGCAGCGAGTAAGTCAGCTGGGACCGGCTCCTTTTGCTCTGCCTTCTCGCCCCCCGCCCCCAGCCACGAAGGTGGAGCTCGAGAAAAAAAAAAAAGATTGTTTCCGAATGGGGCCGACTTCCAATATCCCGAGGCGTCTCCCAGCTCTGGCTGGGCTTTGAGCTTCTGAGCCCCGGGTGTTTTCGGAAATCAGCGAGATAATAGGAGATAGGGGGCCCTACCCCCGAGTCCGCGCGGCCCTCTGCGATGCTCCCCGGGTATGCGCCAGCGTCCTTCAGGGAGCTCTCCCCGCGACAAGGGGGGATGAAATCGGACCTCTAACGAGGGAAGGACTGAGGTGCCCTCCCCCGGGCGAACTTGGGCTGTGTGCTCACCTCCCGCTCCCCTCACCGCAGCCCAGGAGGCCGGCGCACCACCCAACCCCAGACCCCTACTTTTGAGCGAGCAATTCGCTCAGCTTCACGCCAGAGAGCTGGTCTTGGGGGGACCGCGCATAGCCGAATGCTAGGAAAGGATGAGGCCCGGCATCCAGTCCGGGGAGACAGACAGGAGACGCGGAGAGAGAGGATGCAAGGAAGGCTTTGGTTAGCAGGGATAGCCTCCGGCTCCCGCTGCCTGGCCCTCCCCGGCCGAAAAGCCTGACCAGGCCACCGCACACTTCTGTCGCCCGATCCCCGGTCCCTGCGTCCCTCCTTGTAGCCAAAGCCTGGAGCGCCCCGAAACCCGTCCCCGGCCTCCGCGCCCAGGTCCGGGAGCCTCCTCTTAGGCCACCTCCCGGGCGCGGGCAAGGGGGTTGTGGATTGGAGGGAAGACGACCGGTCTCAACCTCAGCGCCCCCCCACCCCTTCTTCGCACGAGCTAAATCAAATGCAACAAAGTGAAAGTCACGAATGTAGTGGCATCAGCAGCTCCCCAGGCTGAAGGAGCCACTCGTAGATTTGGGCAAGCAAGGAAGGTTTGCTCTTCTCGCCTTCGAGTTTTCCAGTCATTCTTCCTCCCGCGTCAGGACACAGCCGCCCGGAGGCAGACCAAGGGCGAGGCCGGGCGACCCCGGGCGGCCGCTCGGCCGCTCACAGGCCCGAGGCCCGGCGCTCCCGCCTTAGGTGTGGTGTCCCAGGGCCGAGGCGCGGGGCCTGACCCGCCCGCCCGGGTGAGGCCTGTTCCCGGGGCTTCTGCCGCGCCCCGGGTGCCCTGGCCTCCAAAGGATGCTGCGGGGCGCGCGGCCCGCGCGGCCTGGCCCGGCTCCTTGCCCGAGGCCTCAGGCTCGGCGCGGGGCGACAAAGTAAGACAGAACGGGAGGGCCGGGCTTGTTTTTTTTTAAACACAGGATTTTTATTAAAATTCTTATTTAAAAAAATTGAAAGCTTTCAGCGCCCGGCGCTCTTGGGGAATCGCGCGGAACCGCTGAACTCCAAATTCCGGGGCTCAGGCCCCCGGAAGACGGGGCAGGGGGGCTTCTCGCTCACCTACATTATGTTTTCCTTTTGTCATATTTGAGAAATGTTTGCACTGAGCAAAATTTAAAAATATATAAAGAAAAGAAAACTGGAGTAACCAAACATAAGCAAACCAAAACAAACCACAAAGAGAGGAGTTGGGCCCGGAGGGGTACGGGCCCTTCCTGAAGGTCATTTTGGCAACAATCACCACTGATATTTACAACGAAAAGCGAAATCTGCCACCAGTTGTCAGAACGTTTACATGGCCATAAATATTTAGCATTTTCTTATAAAAAAAAAAGGAGAAAAAAATCCTCTATGTTTTTAAAGTGTTTTCCACTTGCTTTAGAAGAAGACGCTGACAATATCGCTACTCACACAAACGTATTTTACAAAATTCACAAAAGCAGAGCGCAGCTGGGGGTGGGGTGTCTTTTTCTCCTTCTCGAGTGAGGAAGTTAACGTTGGGACCATTAGGTCCCCGGGGAGAAGCAGAGAAGCGAAGCTGCGCAAACATTCTGTAAACACGGCTTAGGGTTCAGCCATCTCCAATGGTTCAAACGGAGAGAGGGGTGAGGCGGAGCTGGGTAGGTGGAACTGCCTCTCCAAGGAGGTGCAGGCCAACTCTTGGCGCCTCTCCGACGAAGCCGAGAGTCAACTCGACTCCATAATAATAATTATAATAATATAATAACCACCGTACGGGCCGAGAGTCCTCCGCGCCTCCGCCGCCAGGGTAGGGCCTGGGCCTGGGGCCTCGAGTCTGGGAGGGGCGGGCGCTCACCAAGTCCACTGCTGAGCCTGGACCAGGGGGTGTGCTGTCGGGTACTGGGGGGCGCCGGCCGAGCTGTACTGGGCGTTGTACTGCATGTGTTGCAGAGACTGCGCGCTGTAGGCCGAAAAGGGGATGCCCGCCTGGAAGGTGGCTGCTGCCAGGTCCTGGGCTTTGAGCGCGTGGCACGGCTTGCCGTCCCTGACCAAAACGGGCACGGCTACCCGGCGCGGTGAGGGCAGGGGCGTCACCTCCATACCTTTCTCGGCCCGGGCGCGCTTCATCTTGTAGCGGTGGTTCTGGAACCAGATCTTCACCTGAGTGGGCGTCAGGCGGATAAGGCTGGCCAGGTGCTCGCGCTCGGGCGCCGACAGGTACCGCTGCTGCCGGAAGCGCCGCTCCAGCTCGTAGGTCTGCGCTTTGGAGAAGAGCACCCGCCGCTTCCGCTTCTTGCCGGCGTCCCCCCCGCCGCCGGGGGTCTCCTTGTCATTGTCCGGTGACTCGTCGGCCGATGGCTCCGGGGACTTGGAACTCGAGTCTTGGGGCGCCGCGCTGGCCGCCAGCCCGTGCACTGAAAGACAGGGAAGTCTGTCAGGCGCCTGCAGGCCCGGTGCGCCCTGGATCCTCCGCGCGCCCTCTGCCCCGTGCGCCCTGCAGGCCAGCCCAGCAGCCTTCGCCCAGACCCTCGCCCGGCTCCACACTGGACGGAACTGCCGGCGTCTCCCCGTTTCCCCGGGGGAAAGAGAAGAGGCAGGAGTAGGGGCTCCGGGATCTGGTTTTAGGGGTTCCCCCAGGGTGAGTGCGTATTTGGGGGGGCGGGGAGGAGTGGCGCGCAGAGGAGATCACCGCGGGTTATGGGCTCCGGCTCCCTTAAGCAGTTTCCTCTCCGGAGAGACGTGGGCAGATTTTTAAAAGAAAAAACCCACAATCCCGGCATTGATCGGGTCGGCCATTTAAGGCAGGTTTTTGGGGGCTTTCGTTTCTGCTTTCCGACTTTCTGGACACTCTCCGCACCGCACAAAGCGGCCTCTATGAAACGTGGAGGGGGGGTAGGGTGAGCTATTTATACCCGAACCACCCTCTCCTTGTACCCCGAGGCAGGCTGGCCCGATCCAGGCCGGTCACTCCCGGCAGTCGGAATGGGGGAGGGGGCCCCCCCCCCCGGCCCGAGCCGTCAGTCCCGGTTGACGTCTGTAACCGGCCCTTGGGAGGTACTCCCCTCCCCCTCTTCCTCCTAATTTCTCTTTGGAAAGAACGTGAGACCAAGTCCCCCCCCACCCCCCATCCCAGGGGCGTCTGGCAAGGCGGGAAGAGAACAGGGCATCCCAAACAAGCGTTAGGCATCTTTCCGGGGGCGCAGGGTGAGGGATCTGGCTCACGGGGCCCCNCCCTCTTCCTCCTAATTTCTCTTTGGAAAGAACGTGAGACCAAGTCCCCCCCCACCCCCCATCCCAGGGGCGTCTGGCAAGGCGGGAAGAGAACAGGGCATCCCAAACAAGCGTTAGGCATCTTTCCGGGGGCGCAGGGTGAGGGATCTGGCTCACGGGGCCCCTTCCCCTTCCTCTCCCTGCGTCCGGTCCGGGCTGCTGTCACCAGCCCTGGCAGCCCAGTTGCGCTACTTACGCGAGTACTGAAGGCCCTCGGTGCTGGCCAGCCAGCGCGTGTAAGGGTTGTCGCTGCTGTCGTAGAAGGGGTTCTTCAGGGGCAGGCTCTGCACTGTGTCCAGGGCGCCCTGCCCCAGCGGCCCGGCCCTCTTGGCGGGCTCTGGCCCCTCGTTCTCCTCCTCCGGCCCTTCGGCCACCGAGCCCTCCTCATCGTTGGTGTCCGGCAGGTCCAAGATGTCCTTGACCGAAAACCCCGTCTTTGTGTTGGTCAGCGACATGGCCCGGACCCCGCAATTTATGCCGCAAAGTTGTAGCTTCACTTGATCAATTCGTGGCGCTCCAAGTAGGGGCGGGGGAAGGGGGTA
>SJYA01002033.1:1867697-1909146 GCA_006410615.1 Neotragus moschatus
CCTACCCGGGACCCCCCTCCTCGGCGCCCCTCCCCCGTCGCGCCCTCCCGGGCGGGGCTCCGAGCCCCGCTGTGCAGCTCCTCCCCGCGTTCCCCGGCGCCCGCACCTGCGGGCCTCTGGAGGTCCCGCTCCCCAGCAGGCTGGAAAGTGCGCCACGGCCGGAACACCTGGCCTCGGCGGCAGGTAAAACTTTTCCCTCCCGGGGGGCGCGGCGGACAGGGCCCGGTCCCTCCCCGAGCGCCCCTCTCGTGACCCACGGAGCCGGCGAAGGACCCGAGACACCCGGCACTTGGCCACCTGCTGCTTCCCGACACCCCCCACCCCTGAGCCGAGGCGAGAATCGCGAGTGGGGGCCGCTCAGGCAGTTGCGCGTGGGACCCCGAGACCACTCTCCCCCACCCGGGCCCGCGCGTCAGGGTCCCGGCCCCGAGGCGTTCGGGTCCCCGGCGGCGGCAGAGGCCCGCGCTGGCTGCTGGCGCGACAGCTGGGGGTGGTGGGTGGAGGCGACGCCGAGCTCCGGTACGGCTCCTCGCGCAGCAGCGCACCCTGAGATCCTGACCACCCCGGACCACGCGCGAGCGGGAGGCTCACCTGGAGCTGCGCCCGAAGCCCCGGCCAGCAGAGCACGCGGATCCCCGGCCGTTCTTTATCCTGAGCCGCGGGCGGCTGCAGAGCCGCGGACGCACGGGCACTGGCGCGGCGAGCGCTCCCCCTCCCGGCTCCGGCTCCCGGCCCGGCGGCCCCACCCTCCGGGCTCCGGCCCCGCGGCCGCCGCGCAGCCCCAGCGGAGGGGGCCGCTCCCCAGCGCCGCGCGCTCTGTTTGTTTTCCTTGCCCGACTGACGTGAGTCAAAATATTGGCCATATGTTCAGCGGTAATAAATTGGGTATGAACGCAAACACACTTGGGCTTCGATGGCTCTTTCAGCTGCCACATGGCCGGCTTGGAAGGAGGGGGACTGCCACCTTGCTGCTACCCCCATCTCCAAACAGGCGGGTGGTCCCTCTCTGGAGCGGCCCCTAGGAGCCGGAGACCTGAGACCCCAGGCATCGCCTCTCCCTCGCCCCTCCTCCGTCCCCAGCGTAGTTTCGGACCCCTCAGCTCCAGGCGAGCCGGGGCTGCTGCCTAACAAGGTCGCCATCTATAAATTGCTCGGTCGCTAAGACGCCATAAAACCGTAGGGCCAGATGTGGCACGTTATTTATGTGTGAATCCGCGTTTACACTAGATAGCCGATCCAAGGCCGATAGCACGGCTCGGCGGGAGGTCACAGACCTCTAGCCCAGGCTCCTGGCTCCTTCCCCCAGCGCACTCCCCGCTCCAGATTGAAGGGTGTAGGTCTTTCTGGGAGAGGGGTTCAGCCCTGCAGCTCAGGAAGAAAGTGATTGCAATGCATTGGTGCCAAGGTGCCACCTGTCCAGGGTTAGACGCCGCCTCTGGAGTTGATTTCTGTAGCTTTTCAGCTCCTTTTTTTTTTTTTTTTTCCCCCCTCCAATCTGGCCTGGGATGCTGTTTTATTTTCCAGACGGTTGAAACCTCCGGTGGGACTTTAGTCTGAACAGGAGAGGTGGTGTTTGAAAGCTGAAGATGTTCGGGCCCTGCAAGTCGGTGGGATTTGGGGGTGGGGGGGTGGGTCTCCTGACCCCCTAGGCAGGATGGTTTTGAGGAGGAGGCAGAGATGGAAGTGGAACAGTCCACTGACTGAAGGAGCACCTGAGATTAGTCCTGCCTCAAGTCTGACTGTGGACTGCAGTATCACATGTCAGCCACCTTATTTAAATTAAGTGGCAGCCGAAGCACTCAGACAGAGGCAATTCTGCCTCGGACATGAAATCAGAGTGGCCCCGTGTGATTCCGGAAAGGGAGGTCAATATAGTGCAGTAATAGAAAACAATTGTTTCGTTTTTCTCCTCCAGAAGGTGGCCTCTGGACTGCACGTCCCCAAACTGGTCACCTCCCACTTTACTCACATGAATTCATTAAGAGTCCTCATCTCTCCTGTGCCATTACTTTGCTATTTCTTGAAGGGAACCAAATTCTCTCTGTGGTTAATAAGCACTGCGCTGGGCCCCCTACCTTCCTTTTCATCTTCAAAACACCTGGGGTTCCCTGAATGACATCCTCCATTTGGCCAAGGAAAATCAGAGATGAAAAATGTTGCCCTACTGCAGGGAAAAACATAAGCATTTGACTTCACTATTACAAGTTACCTTGGGTCCGTGTTCACTGGATAACTGTCCTTAGTGGCAGTTAAGGGTAGAAAAATGATGCTGTTGACAGGGGTGGGAGAGAAGGGGAGAAGCGATGTGGGGTGAAGGAGCGGGAGGAACCCATGCAACAGGTGCAAAGAAGAGCTATGAAATGAACCTCTTAACCTTCAATACTAAGCACTACAAAGCCTCTCCACACTGGCTCTTCTGGGCCTTACAGTGAGCTCCCAGAAACCTTTAGCTACCACAGAGAACTCTGGGGCTTCACTCAAGCCTGCAGGAGTTGTTAATCTTGGAAAATTACTGCTCCATTTCTCTTTTTTTCCTTGGATTTTTTAGTCTTTATGGTTCAAAACAAAATCTAGAGTGTATTTTTGGGTTTATGTCACCTCCCAGTGTAAACTCTGTGATCCTGGTAAATCGATTCTTTGGGTGAAAATACTGCTTCACACCCGAAAGTGGATGAGGGGGTTTGAAGACAGACCTTCATGTCTGTAGTCTTCACAGAAGGGGCATCTTTGTCTAACAAGAGGCTTGTGTGTTTTTTCCCTGCCTTCTTCCTGATAACCGCTATGTAGTGAACAGGGACGCAGACAGTGAGCTTGGAAAGCCAGTGTTTGGTGGCCTCGGCTGGAAAACTGAGAGACATGAAGCAGAGGGTACATCGCACCAGTCTTTATATGATTCCCTTTTGGGGAAAAACTCAGTAAAGATAGCACATGTACTGAGGCATGAAGTAGGCAACTGATAATAAAAATCCATTACAAAGGAAATGCAGTGGGGAGCAGGGTTGTAATAAAATACAACTGTTGAGGTAAACCCATGCATTCTCTCCTTGGGCTTAACTAGCAACCCAGTGCTGAACTTGACAGACTTAATTGTCCTCAGCCCTAAACAGATTTCATGCAGTGCCTTTTCTTGGTTCCACTGTGTTTTTATGTTGTTACTACTTCAGAGACATTCCTGTTCTACCCACGGACTCAGAATTCATGGACTTATTCACAGGAAAAAACCTTCCTCTAGTGTTCCTCAAAGGCATCATCAGCTGCAAGATGATGCTCTGGGAATGAGCAGTTTCTGGTGCTTACAAGTAAAAATCAACCAAAGCAAAAAACTTTTAGTGCTTTGAACCCAGCCAGGAAGGATATAATTGCATTGTCTTGAGAAGAACTACACAGTAGCTTCCTCAGAGAGAGTTCCTTGCCCCTTTCAGCTGCTTCATCTGCTACCAAGTCTAGACGGTCTAGGAAGGCAGGTGTCTTGTCTGTACCTTATGTCGGCATCCTTCATGGTGAGCAGGGTAGCTCCATGAAGGAGAGAGCTGAGATGGACTCCGAGGAAAGTCCATGTCCACCACCCCTGACAATGGGGGGCTGTCAGGAAGCTTGGTGTGTTTGCAAATATCATCATCGTGCAAAATAGGGTGTGCAGGAGACTACAGGTGGACCCTCAGCCAGAGAAAGCACCAGCTGAGTTCCTCTGACATGAAATCCCGGTCCACTTTATCTGAAGGCAGACCCGATTCTTTCCCTCAGGAACTTCCCTCTGTAGAGCCAGAAGTCACGGTCTGATGAGGTTCTTGGGCCATCAGAGGCTGAAAATGATACCAGCTCCCCCTCATGTCAGAACCAAGCATGAGCAAACACAGTGGATATAGACCATTGCGTTAAAGCATTGGAAGCAGCCAAGATGTTGGATACCATGTGTCAGATCCTCAAAAAGTAAGAGTCAAATTCACCTAGATAGAAGCTGAACTAGTGGTTGCCTAAGGCTGGGGTGGGGTGGCATGAGGAGACTGAGGTGATGGAGTGATGGATAAGGGGTGGGTTCTTGGAGGGAGTAATGAAAATGTTCTGTGAATGATGGGGGTGTTGGTCAGACAACTCAATGAACAGAACCAAAAATCGTTGGATTGTGCACATTAAATTGGCTGAATTGTGTGGTATGTGAAGCTACATCTCAAAAAAGCCATTCAAAAAAATGAAATGTGTCTCCTTTTTCATTGGGGCAAGAAGGTAGGAGAGGATGGAATCTGCGCATGATCAGTAATCCTCAGGGTTGTTCTTTTTTAACTTTCCCAACTTTTATTCTGAGTGTTTTCACACACACACACACACACACACACACATACACACACACACACAACATTGAAAGAATAATAGAGTGAACCTTTATATACCCTCTACTTGGATTCAACAATAATTTACATCTTGCCACTTAAGCTCATCACTCTATATAAATGCATTTTCTTCTTGTAGAACTATTTGGAATGAAGGTTGTAGATACCATGATACTTCTCCATTAGACATTTCAGTATATATCTTGTAAGAAAAGACATTCTTCAACATAATCACAATATCATTACTGGGCTTTAGAAAATTAGCAATGATTCCATAATTTATCTGATATTTCTTCCTTATTCAAATTTCACCCAAAACAAAGTGTATTTTTATAACCAGTTCATTTTATCCCCCCTGAACTAGTACCTATTTAATGTTCACATACTGCATTTGTTATTTGTAATTTTAGTTTTTTATATTCTCATTCTTTTAATTTACAACAATCTTCATTGTTGCCCTTCTTTCCCTCCATTCCAGTTTTGACTTTTGAGAACCCAGATGACTTGTAGAATCTGCCTTCCCTATCCTGGATTTGCCAGGCTATTTTCTCCTGGTGTCCTTTCCTTTGTTCCTCTGTCCCTTGAACGGCCACAAACTGGATATTAGATCTAGAGTCTGGATTAGGTCCACGATTCACATTTACGGTTGGGGATGCCATGTGGGGGGTATGTCACATTGCATCTCATTACGAAGCAAATCATGTCCCTATATTAATGAAACTGAGTTTGATCACTTGGTTAAGGTGATGATCACTATATTGTTCCATGTGAACTGACAAGCGATTAGTAAGTAATCAGTGGTGAGTGATACTTTGGCATTGTTTCAAAACTCTTTGTCACTGTGTAAACATTCCCCATAATCCTCAATAACTTTTCATCCAGTGGTTTTTAGAGTCTGTTGCATGAGTTCTATTTCTCCTTCTACATGTACTTGTTGGCATTTTTCTGTAAAGAGTTTCCTTTCCCTCAGCCCCCATTATGGACTTATGGAGTTAACATTTTAATATATTATAAGCAATTAACACTATTCTTTTGATGCTCAAGTTATCCAGATTGTACAGTGCACAGTGATGCACTAGAATGTCTGAGGGAAAAATCAGACAGAGAAAACTCTGAGAAACTTGGGGGAGATCATGAACCTTTGGGCAACCCAAGTTATCATGGACGACGTCTGTGTATATTTCTGACTAACAGTGAATGGTTCATCACCACCAAAAAAAAGCTCCAATTCTACATTTCCTGGAAGTCCAAATGTGTCACAAGGTAAAAGCAACTAATATATTGAATGTACCTCGGTTAAATGTATCACCATTAAAACAAAAGGAAAGAGATTCATTTTCAAGGAAGTCCTCATGTGGTTATAGAGGCTGGCAGGGTGAGCTGGCTGGTGTTGATTTAGGAAGAGCTGAAGCTGAAGTTCACATCTGAAGACTGTCAGGCTGGAGAAGTCCTTCTGGTTTCTTGAGGAGGAGACACAGCTTTCATTCTGTTCAGATCTTCAACTGATTGGATAAGGCCCACCCATGCTATGGAGTGCAATCTGTTTTACCCAGATTCTGCTGTTTTAGTGTTCATCTCATTCAAAAGCACCCTCCTGGAAACATCCAGAATGCTGTTTGGCCACATGTCTGGATTTCATGGCCCAGTCAAGTGGACACAAGATCACCCATCACATCCTCTGATTAACTGATGTTGGCAGTTGCTCCCCAGGATCCAGGGGTGTGTGTGAAAAATCTTGAGCTAAGTTTCTGAGCAGCTGCAGCCATGTGATGCTACGCAATGCTGTGTCCGCCTCTACAAATCATGCCTTTCCTGTTTCCTAGCAACAACCTGGCCTCTCACTGTGGCATTCCTGGTAAATGTTATTGTTGTTCAGACGCTAAGTCGTATCTGACTCTTTGTGACCCCATGGACTGCAGCACACCAGGCTTCCCTGTTCTTCACTGTCTCCTGTAGCTTGCTCTAACTCATGTTCGTTGAATCAGTGATGCCATCCACCCATCTCATCCTCTGTTGTCCCCTTCTCCTCCTGCCCGCAATCTTTCCCAGAATAANTTCAGACGCTAAGTCGTATCTGACTCTTTGTGACCCCATGGACTGCAGCACACCAGGCTTCCCTGTTCTTCACTGTCTCCTGTAGCTTGCTCTAACTCATGTTCGTTGAATCAGTGATGCCATCCACCCATCTCATCCTCTGTTGTCCCCTTCTCCTCCTGCCCGCAATCTTTCCCAGAATAAGGGTCTTTTCCAGTGAGTCAGCTCTTCGCATCAGGTGACCAAAGTATTGGAGTTTCAGCTTCAGCATCAATCCTTCCAATGCATATTCAGGACTGATTTCCTTTAGGATTGACTAGTTTGACCTCCTTGTAGTCCAAAGGGACTGTCAAGAGTTTTCTCCAGCACCATAGTTCAAAAGCATCAATTCTTTGGTGCTCCTGGTAAATAGTTGTCGTTATAGCTTGGACTTCTGAACTGGACATCGGATACACTTCTGATAAGAGAAATACATGTGAGCAGGATATAGCTGTTTGAAGCCTATAAAATTATCCAGTTGTTTGTAGGTGGGAGGAAGATCCAGGAACTTGGTTTGAATTTGGAGGGCCTGTGAGGACTGACTACACACATCTCTAATTCTATCATCATCCTAGAGTAAACCTAGCCTTTCAGTGTACTTTGGAACAATGTTGGTCTCTGTATTGATCTTCTCATCAAATTAGGAGGCCAGGGGGCATTTTTAAGGCCACCTGGTTGCCTTCTTTCCCAATAAGGATATTGGATGCCAAAAGCCATGCAAATTTGGGGAGAGCTATGCTTAAGAGTGGGTTAATGCTTAAAAGAGAATGATGAGAACTATGAAGTAGAAATCTTCTGTAATTTTGGCTCATTGTGAATAGTTAAGTATTTAATGTCTGGTTAGTGTAGGGGTTTAGATCCTAACAGCATACATTTTATTGAACATTTGCTATGTCCCCCGCAGTGTGCTAAGGTTCTTTATCTGTATTGTTTGATTTAATTCTCAAACTAACCATGTCAGTTAGGGAGCAGCACTTTTTACCTTAATTTTAAATATAAGGAAACTGATGTTTAAGGAGGCTGGAAACACAGAGACCCTGGAGTCAGAGTGCTTGGCCTGAGTCTCCCCTCTCTCTTATGACCTGCACAGATTACTCAGCCTCTTGGAACCTCATCTCCTGGCTATGTAAAATGGAGCTCATAATAGGGCTATTCTGAGTATGTCATGAGGATGAGCTGAGACTGTGTCTGTAAAGGGGATCTGCTAGTGCCTGGTGTGTTGGTAGACACCTGGTACCTTCTTGCTTCTGTTACCATCATATATAATTATAATAGACTATTTGAGATTCCATTCCAAGTCTATCTGATCCCAGAAGCCATGTTCTTGACCATGAGATCATGACACAACATTTTGTCACTAAGTGACAGCTGTGGAAATTCCATAGAGTGTTTCTTTACCCAAAAGAGAAGTTTCTTATTTTTTCTCCTCCTCATTCCCTTTTCATTTATTTTCCCCTCCACTTGTATGTTTTCTTTCTCTTTGACTCTTGGCCCATTCTATTGGTGGCATTCAAGACTAAATAAATGATGGACACACATGGGCTCAGTTGCATTCTAGTAAAGGGTGAGAAACGCTGGGTTGGATGAAGCACAAGCTGGAATCAAGATTGCTGGGAGAAATATCAATAACCTCAGATATGCAGATGACACCACTCTTATGGCAGAAAGTGAAGAACCGAAGAGCCTCTTGGTGAAAGTGAAAGAGGAAAGTGAAAAAGTTGGCTTAAAGCTCAANTTCATTGGAAGGACTGATGTTGAAGCTGAAACTCCAATAATTTGGCCACCTGATGTGAAGAGCTGACTCGTTTGAAAAGACCCTGATGATGGGAAAGACTGAGGGCAGGAGGAGAAGGGGTTGACAGAGGATGAGATGGTTGGTTGGCATCACTGACACAATGGATATGAGTTTGAGTAAACTCCGGGAATTGGTGATGAACAGGGAGGCCTGGTGTGCTGTGGTTCATGGGGTCACAAAGAGTTGGACACGACTGAGCGACTGAACTGAACTGATCCTAGGGAGGTATTGCATTTTAAATGTGAGTTAAGTCCAATTCTTTGGTTTCTGGTTGAAGGGTTTTTCTCCTGGGATCTCTCTCTTTTGGACGGGAAGCCACTAGGCAGCGGAAGATCTGGGTTGAGTCTTGTGGTTAGGAGAGGCCAGGCTGGTAGGTATGGTGGTTGGCCCTCATCACAGTGGGTGCTCTGTGGGTTAACTCTTTGTGCATGCTAAGTCACTTCATTTGTGTCTGACTCTTTGCGACACTATGGAATGTAGCCCACCAGGCTCCTCTGTCCATGGGGTTCTCCAGGCAAGAATACTGGAGTGGTAGCCATTCCCTCCCCCAGGGGATCTTCCTGACCCAGGGACTGAACTCACGTCTCTCATGTCTCCTGCATTGACAGGTGGATTCTTTACCACTAGCACCACCTGGGAAGCCCAGGTTAATTCTTCATTTCCCTGCAATGCTCTCATGCTCTCCTTTCTCCTGTATCCCTCCCGGGGGTTCTGAGAGGTCTCTACTATGGAAGGAAGCTTAAGGGAGGGCACATTGCTTGGGCTTATAAAACAGAGAGAAAAACCAACTGGCTTTGGTTTCCCTAGAAGGCATCTGGCCTCACTGCAGTACTGGGAGCAAACCATCTAGAACAAGACACACAGAGTGACTGAACTGGCCTTTCCCCAGATTATTCTGGATTCATAATCACCAGCTACCTGACATGTTAACATGGTAGGAATAGGAGAAGGAAGATGGAAAATCATGCTAGGTGACACCTTCCCCATCCTGAGTATCTTTCCATAGGTGACAGGCAATCCGTTGGCTGAATCACAAGTTTCCTTTTGAGCCCTCTAGGGTTTTCTTGGAGAAGTTAATGCTTATCTGACCCTGGTGAGTTTCGTTCTTTGGGTGATCTTTTGGGGACAAAAGGTATCATGGCTGATATCACCATAAAGTAAGCGATAAGGTCTGAGCAATTACAGCCATGGAGAGAAAACAAATTACATTCAGTCCCAATCACAACACTGTCATCTAGATCACAGCTGTCAAATTTTAACCGGTGCTGATGTTGCTGTTGAGGAAAGAAGCAACTCATCATAAATCTACGATTCTTTGACAGTTTTCAATTTCAATGGGCGGCATCATGGAAGTGAATTTGATAAAGGACTTGGCAATGAGGGAAAAGTTTTCCTCTTTTCTCTTGTCAACTTGAAGATCATCTGAGAATTTATAAATCTTGCTGGGCTTAAGGTTTAAACTTGTTTGCATATGCACTTTTTACATTGTGAGGTTTTCACTTCAGAGGAAATGACATGGCCATGCTGCCCTTTGGAGGGGGTAGAAACTTCGTTTCTTCTAAAGTTATTCAATCAGCTAATCAATCAACCCATATTAACAAGCTCCTTGTTTTTACTTAGACTGTGTGATTTCTTTGTGTGTTAGTTAGCTAGGGTTGCTGGAAAATGTACCGCAAACTGAGAGATTTAAACAGTAGACATTTGTTGTCACACAGTCTGGAGACCAGAAGACTAAAATCAAGGTGTCAGCAGAATTGGTTCCAAGTGAGACCTGAGAGGCAAGGACCTGTCCTCGGCTCCCTCCTTCGCTTGTGAGTGTCCATCTTCTCCTGGTGTCTCTTCTCATTGTGTTCCCTCTGTGTGTGTGTCCCTGTTTCCCAATTTCCCCCCTCTTATAAGAACACATTGGATTAGGACCCACCCTAATGACCTCATTTTAGCTTGATTACCTCTGTGAAGACCCTACCCCAAATATGGTCACATTTTGAAGTACCAGGGGCTAGTATTTCACTATATGTGTGTGTGTGTGTGTGTGTGTGTGTATACACTTTTGGGAAAAGCCAGGATTTAACTAACACTTTGGATGGGTTTAGGGTGGGATTGCTGAGGCTCACGGGATTCCCGAAGCTCCAAACCTTGCCCAAGTGATGCCAGAGTTTAGATCTAGCACCTGCCTCTGAGTATAAGGAGTGTGGACTTGGGTGTGGTGGACATTCAAAGCATGTGACTTGGAAATGGATGAAAGTAAATATGCGAAATAGCAATCCCATTGGGAAAATGAGCATGTATGTGCTGGTAGATTTTATGTATTTGAACTCTGCCTACTTGCACTGTGTCATTTTTTTTTTTCTCATCCTTACAGTTTTAAGAAATATCACAGCACCTACCTGTATGTCTCTGATAGACATTTAATTCTCACTGAATTAATGGGAGATTTTAGACCTTTCTAATATCTGCCAGTGAATATTAAGATGTAATTACAATGCCTTGATCTTTATATGACTTATGACTTTTAGGAGCTCACAGCTCACCAAGTACAACCTCGTTACTGTAATCCTCTTACCGTCACTTGGACCCAACTTGCAGGTCTCACTGTTTCCATCTTGGGGGAGGAAAATCCGAGGTAGCGACTAGGAGGACCTGCTGTTTGACTTCATGAAGAGGGCAGCCCTGCCCTGTCCCTTTGTCATCTCCATTGTTCTGGAGAGTTCTCTGTTGAGCTAGATTGTCTTCCAAAGCAGTCCTTCTGCTCTGTTTTAGCATCCCATGTGTACACTGGCTGGTGTCTGGGGCAGGAGCAGTTCTGGATGAATTCAGAAGAAAAACGACAAGACTCCTATTATAATGCACTGTTTATTATTGGATCAATGTGATCGATGTCCACCTGTCAGATCTGTAACATTATCTGGGAACCAGCAGATGGAGCTGTTACAGATAGCATTCAGAGGTCTGTTTATTCTCCTGAGCACGTGCTTCCATCCTGGGGGAAATACCACTTCATTGTCCGAGCAGTGGGGTGGTTTGTACCCAGATGTTGAACACGGCTTTCTCTGGGCCCACGTCTGCAGAACTGGAAGGTCATTTAGGTGGGGAGGGGTAAAGTTTTTGTGTGGAAAAGGCTGATGGCAGTCTTTTACCTCCTGCAGGCCTCTGCGTGGCAGGAATGGACACCTGCCGAGTGCAAGGAGAGTGTTAGACACACTGATTTCTGAGAACTCCACACAGAAACATTTAAGCCTGGCAGAATAAGGAGAAGAGAGAGACTTTGGGCGATGGTGACTCGTTTCGTAAACACAGCATCAATATTGATAGACCCCAAGGGATGCATATGTAGAACGTCCCTTGGGATGAACAGGGACAGGGTGTCCAGGAGAACATGCAGTTCTGTCCACCCAGGCGAACATGACAGATGCTGCTGCTTTGTGTCATGCAGGGTGGAGATAGGTTACTCTTTCCGTCTTTGGCTTTTGAGGATACTCAGAAAACTTAACCTAGATCCACGTTCTCTTTTATAATGGAGGGTTTCTTTTCCTGGGAGGAAGGGCACAGGGAACTTAGAAGCGATTTTCAAGTAGTGTATGAAAGACCACCCACAGGAAGGATGGGGCTCTTGCTCTGCACCTCTGGTGAGGCCAGAAGGAGAGAAAATCTGTTTGGGGCCAGCATGAAGGACACGGGCTGACGAGATGTTCCAACAGCAAAGGCTGATAAATATTGAAACGTGTCCCCATGGCCTTTTTCTTAAGAGCAGTTAATGAATACTGGTTTGGCCAGCAGGTCTCAGACACCGTAGGTGTGAGGGGGGGAGAAAATGAACACTCTGTGAGATGGTTTGTGAATTATGAGTCTTTAAAACCTACGAGGTGACTTTCCTAAGGAAAGCTTGTGTGAAGCTCAACAACACGAACTACCTTTTGAAATGTTCAGAGCTTTAAAAGCAAAGGTATCTTTTTTTCCTTTTTTAACCCAGACTAGAAGCAATTAGTGGGATTTGGGACCAAATGTTTATTTTTTTCTAACTTACATCCCTTTAAGGGTAAACTTTTAAATCACAATACGTGCTTGAGGAAGGAGGTGTTTATGGTTACAATGCTTTTGATTTAATATAGAACTAATATGATTTTCTTTTGTTCTGTTTTAATGTAATTGGAAGTTTTCTAGAATGTATTTGTCCAAGTTCTTCCAAAGTGATTTTAGTATTCTAAAGGTAATTGAGCATTTTAAGATGTAGTCTAAGATCTTGCAATTTCTGGAGTTTCTGTGCAGTTTAAGAGGTGAAAAGATTCGGTGGTTAGACTATGTTCTGATCTAGGGATTACCCTGGGCCTCCCTCCTTGGAACAGGAAAAGTGGATTCTTCATACCCCCAACAGAGCAGGCCATCCCTCTGATGGATGGTCATCTTTATCGGATAGATGGCAGCCAAAAACCTGCCTGGGGTTCTGGTTGGTTCAGCTCTGCTCAGTTAAGTTCTGCTGGAGCCATGACCCTCATTTCTGATGTCACTTCCCAGAGGATATTGAAAGGAAAATGCATCTTTCTATTTAGATTTTAAAATTTATTATGATGTTTTCTCTAATAAATGGAAGTAAAGTACTTTGAAGAGGATGACTTTTCTAGTTTGCAAAAAAATAAAACCCATATAGATAGCACTGGATGTATGTTTACACATATACAATGTACATATATTCACATATAGGCTACCTGTATAATATCTCATGTCTCATATCATATAATATGCATTTCTCTGCCTGTTTCACTTACCAGTATATCTTGAAGATTTTTGCATATCTATCTCTGATTTTTTTCTGGGTTGTCTTTTTATTTTATTGAATACAGTTGCTTTACAATATCCTGTTAATTTCATGTGTACAGCACAATGATTCAGTATACACATATATATATTCTTTTTCAGATTTTTTCAGGTTATTAGAAAATATTGAGTAGAGTTTCCTGTGCTGTAGAGTTCTTGTCAGTTGTCATTTTACATATAATAGTGTGTGTATTAATCCCAGTCTCCTAATTTATCCTTTCCTTCCTTGGAAGTGGTTGGTTTGTTTTCTGTGTCTGCAGGTCTAGTTCTGTTTTCTAAATAAGTCGATTTGTATCTTTTTTTTTTTTTTTTAAAGATTTCACATGTAAGTGATATCATATTATATTTGTCTTTCTTTGTCTAGCTTACTTCAACTCTTTCATTCTTCTTAATGGCTGCATAATATTCCACAATATAAATGCATCCTACTTTATTTAACTTATCTCCTAAATGAGGGACATTGTTTCCAGTTTTTCACTGTATTAAATACTACACAAGGAAATCCTTGAATGTGAATACTCTCCTATTACTTTCAATCTTTGAAGTAATAGGGGAGTATTCATTCAAAACAGTGTTCTAGAAGAATAATTTCCACGTTAAAAGTCTTACTTAAACATTTTTAAGCATACTGCCAATCTAAGGCATTTGTTTATATGCATCCAGCTGCCAGTCAATAACACAGTTCCTGGAGAAAGTACGTCTTAAGAGAGATGAATAATTAAATCTTCAAGTGTCTGAACATCTCTTTGTAGCATTTGAAAAGAACTCTCCTCCTTCCTTCTTATAACACTTTCACTCTCTTCACAGCCTGGACCAGCATTTATTAA
Source organism: Neotragus moschatus (assembly GCA_006410615.1). Lineage (NCBI taxonomy): Eukaryota > Metazoa > Chordata > Mammalia > Artiodactyla > Bovidae > Neotragus > Neotragus moschatus. Next base: position 1,881,533 of record SJYA01002033.1, read on the forward strand.
CCACAGGGAAAGTGCTGGGTGCATTGCAAATGAAGAAGGTAGTTGTTATCTGCTTTCTACACCTCTGGGCACTTGCCCAGTGACAGCCAATCCTTCTGTATCTTCGCTGGTTTGTATATAAGACGGAAGAACTTTCACTGTCCCTTCAAAGTCATTTCTTAAATGCTCCCCATAGGAAGAGGATCTGAAGATGGTGGTGATGGGCCAAGATTCTACCCACCTTAAATTCAAGTGAGGAGAGAGTTCTCCAGTTGTGGGGAATCCTGGACTGAGAGAGCACAGGAGGGATGTGACACTGGGGAACCAAGAGAGGTTGGGGACTGAGAAGCCAGGACCGGGCTCACGAATGAGCTGCTGGCAACAGTGAAGAACCCAAGGGAGAGGTGTTTGTTGGAAAGCAGAGGGCTTAGAAAATGGTATTGTAGGAGCAGTCAGATTGAATAGAAGGCACCAGAAAAAAATGACAAGAGGTAAAGGCAGTGACAATACCAGGAGACAGGATGATGGCAATTCTGTAATTAGGTATGATCTGAGATCAATACGGTCTGTTTGGTTTGAGCTCCCTTATCCTTAACTCAAAAGCTGCTCCAGTATCATTTATTGGCAGGCTTTTTACCTGGGCATGGATATCATTTGTAGCAAGCAGTATGGGGTGTGTGTGTGTGTGTGTGTGTGTGTGTGAGTCCTCACACATACATACATTTTTCTGAAGAGTTGTTTTAATGCAAGATTTGTGAATAAGTCTAGATTCTCAAAACACAGCAGTGCCCAAACGGAGAAGAGAAATTGCCTGAATGCCAGCTCCCAGGTGCCATGCTGGTTGTCTGCACCAGGGCCCAGGTTTCCAAAAACCCAGAGATATACTTAAGTAGAACATCTTTCCAGTTACACTGTTGGAAACAGGTAAGGGAGGCTCCTCTTCCTCCTTGTGTTAAACAGTTGGTAACATTAATTTTTTTAAATATGAAAACTACAGATCTATTGTGGAGTACAGGGCAAAATTCATGTGATTTTTTAATAAGCTGTCTGGGAAATTTTGAACCTGCTGCTGGTTGCCTCAAACTATATTAACCAAATAAGCCCAAAAGTTTATTTTTATGTACTTTAATCTCTGTTTTTCATCGTTTCTTTTCCATCTGAAATGCCTGGTGGGCGATCTAGACTTTCTTTCTTTAAAAACAACACAGTTTATGGAATGCCCGTCTTTGCCATTTACAAACAAAGACCCAGGCAGGTTTTATGGAATTTCATGCTTCCTCCTTGCACAGCATCTGCTGGCTCAGACATGTTTCTTTAAAGAAAATCGGGAGAAGAGAGCCAGCCTGAGAACCTTGTAGACCATTGACTCTTGAATGGCTTCTACAGTTGGCCCGATGTTCACTCTCACCCCTTCTGGTTGCCTAGGTGGGAATGTCCATGAAGGCACCAAACCTAAAGGAAAGGGTATTTTGCCTGGGTCTGGGACTTTCTGGGCACAGAGCTCCTTTCGCCAGGAGAGGACACAGCCAGCCCTTGGCCAGGTCTGAACGCACCTGGATGGAGTTATTTCGGGTAGAAATGTGGTGTTTGTCCCAGGCACAAATAGACATAGGCTGCTCGCCATCTCCCCAAATGGCAGGTGATGGCACAGGGTGCCTGGCAGCAAACTCCACTCCCCAGCCACTTCGAAGGCACTTTGGACGATGGAAGCCCAGCAGGAGCTGGGACACTAACCACCCCCCTTCCCCTCCTTACTCAGCAAGCTCAGCAGAGCCACAGAGTGCACACCTGGAAGCAGCAGATGGTGCCTCGGCACTATTGTTGTTTTGCAGCCTGGCTGAATGGCAAGCTGAACGGGCAGGGCCAGCTTGGAGACGACTGTGGTTAAACAGGGCATGGTGTCCGCTCNTGTTGTTAATTATAAGAAAATTAAATACTTTTTGAAAGTAATTTAACCCATAAAGTAAAAGGTGAAGCACCTCTGTAATTCTACCCTAGAGAGATCAAAACTGTTAACAATTTGTTGCATGTATGTCTCAATTTTAACTGCACAAATATGAGTCACTATGTATAAGTAAAATAAATGGGGTGATTCACTATTTACTGTCCTATAAACTGCTTTTCCATCTGATTAGATCTCTAGGATGCCTTTCCATGTCAGTAAATACAGATCTGGCATTAACAATGATGTTCCCTCATTTATTTTGCTAGTTCCCTGCTGACAGATATTTAGTTAGTTCCAATTTCCTACTTTAATAATCAACATTTCAGCCATTATTTTGTATCTACCTTAGTGTATATATTTTCAATTATGTTCTTAGGATAAATTACCATGGGAGTTTTGCTGGTTTTTTTTCCCCTCTAAGGAATTTTAAGATACTTAGGTTTTCAGGTGTAAACTCTAAACCTCTCTTAACCATCCACATATGTATGAGTATGCTAAATCACTTCAGTCGTGTCCAAGTCTTTGCGACCCTATAGACTGTACCCTCCAGGCTCCTCTGTCCATGGGGTTCTCCAGGCAAGAATCATCACATGATGAAGCTGAATTTAGGGCTGAATTTATTCTGTCATCAGTGGTCATGTAGGCAGAATTCTAAAGTGGCCCCCAAGATGCCAGTTCCCCTGCTGAATGTCCCTGTATGATTCCTGCCATTGAGTGTAGGGCAGAATATAGTGAGACGTCTCTCCTGTGGATGGGTTATTATTCAGTTGATTTTGAGTTTTTCATGGGAAAGATTATGGGTGGACCTAAGCTAATCAGGTGAGTATCATTTGCCAGAAAGGAAACCAATAGCCATGATGGGAACTGTCCAGGGGCCAAGTGGCAAATGGTCAGGAACCTTGAGTGGCTTCTAGAAGTTGCACTGGGTTCCTGGCCAGAGACATCAGTCCTACAACCACAAGGAACTAAATTCTTCTGGTGAATGTAGAAGAAGACCATGATCCTTGAATGAGAATTTCAGTTACAGGTTCACATTTGACTTCAGTCTGGTGAGTCCTCGAGCAGAGGGACCCAGGCAACCTGTACTTGGCTTAACTTTGTCTCATTTAAGTAGTTACATTTGTGGTAATTTATTACACAGAATTAAAAAAGCTAGTATCACAGCAAATAGAGGCAGGGCATTGCCATTGTGTTCTGGAGTTTTCTTGTGGCTATCACACCTGGGGACATGAAACCTCCCCAAGTTCCCACCCTTTGCACAGATGTGGTGGGCTAGGCTGGTTCAGGTGGGCACTTCTGCTTTCCCTGGACATTGACCAGGACTTCCAGGAGCTATTTAACCAGCAGCTGCTCTGAGCTAGAAAATGCAAGACTCGTCACTCACAGGGCTGGTGCCCTGGAGAATGTGGCTGGGACACTGGCCTGACCTTCAGTGTCTCAGGAACTTTCCCCCTGGTCTTTTCAACAAGCAGGTGAACTTCTTGCATGGTAGCTTAGGGTTCCAAGAGTGAATGTTCCAAGAAGCAGGAAGTAGAATTTTACCCCTCCCTTGAGGATCAGACTTGAATCTGGCACTGTGTTACTTTCACCACATTCTGTGGGTCAGTGTGGTCACAGAGCCTACTCACACTCTGGGGGTTGGGGACCCAGTCCTACCTCCCAGGGGCGGGGTGTCAAAGAAAGTGTGGCCCAGATGGAATGTCCCATGATTCCAACTGCTGAGTGGCAAAACCCCACGAGTATAGTTGTACTTTTCTATTTCTATTGCCTACACAGCCTTCCAAAGAACGTGTCCGGTTTGTATAATTCTTTTATTCTTCCCATGATGTTTGTCTTGATTGTATTTACTGAAATGCCATTTTCTGATTAATCTAAAAATAAAATTTGGGCTTGTATTTTGTATGTTTTTTGATTTTATTTTTCTGATAATTCATTGTTATTGTATTTTACAAAAATATTGGTCTGAGCCTGATTGGAAGTTGAAAAAGGAAACCCCTGGTGGTTCCCGTCAGATAGTTTGAGCAGTGCTGGTTCAGGAGACTGAGTTCTGGGGGCCATGTATGATATAACTGGGTAGACTTGCAGATGAACTGAGGCAGTGGAGCTGGGTGGTGGGATCCAGGCTGAGCTCTTTGGAACCCAGGTGTCCATTCAGTGAAGGAATAACTTTTTGTTCTCCCAGACATGAGCCCAGCCAGAAGGGGAGTCATTTCTGACACAGATAGGAGACTCCTGATGGCATGTATGGAGCTCCCTAGCTCTTCATCATCAGGACATCAACAATAAGGATATTTAGAGTTAAATGTAGAGGCTTACCTTGGGGACTTCCCTGGTGATCCAGTGGTTAAGACTCTATGCTCCCATGCAGGAGGCCAGGTTCAACCCCTGGTCAGGGAACTAGATCCCACATGCTACAACTAAGAGTTTGCATGCCACAACCAAAGATCTTGCATACTGCAACTAAGACTTGGTGCAGCCAGGAAAAAAAATTCTTTTTCATCCTGTAGGGGCAACCTACAATTAGGTTGCGTGCATGCATGTTAAGTTGCTCAGTCATGTCCAGCTGTTTGTGATACCCTGGAGGAGGGCATGGCAACCCACTCCAGTATACTTGGGAAATCCCATGGATAGAGGAGCCTGGTGGGCTATAGTCCATAGGGGTGGCAAAGAGTCGGATACGATTGAATGACTAACACTTTCAAATTGTGTTGACCAATACAAAAGCCACTAGCCACGTAGCGCTATTTAAAATAAACTTAATTACAATTGAGTAAAATAAAAATTCTGTTTCTTATTGTACCAGTCACACTGCAATGGTCCGTGGCCATAAGTGCATAGTGGCTGTCATATTGAACAACGCAGATGCAGGATGGAGCCGTCAACACAGGGAGTTCTGTTGGGCAGCCAGCCCTGGAAGGGCCCCATCACGGAAGATGCGTGCCCCCACATCTTTGCTTTGTTTAGATTTGAGGGTTGGAATAATGGTGATAAATAGTTGCAAATTTGAGAAGGATAGATTTAGCTTCGTATTAGGAAAATCTTCTAAACAGAAACAGCTATTCAGAGGTGACTTGTAGGCAGTGAGACCCCCTGTTACCAGCAAAATTCAACTCTGGGTGAAGTGCTTTGGTTGTCTTTTCTTCTCTGAAGGATCTTCCATGCTGTGAAAGGTATTCTTTGTAATATACATATTTTTTCTGTTCTAGCTGCTAGGCGTTGCACTTTCCTTACATGATCACATTCATCATTTTAACAATTCCACAAGTCAGGTAATATCTATCCCCTTCTTACAGATGAGGAAACAGAATCAGCCAGGTAAGTTGCCCAAGTTCTGGTAAGTGCAATAGATCAATGCATTTTGTGGGGTCTGAGCCCAAGCTTTTAATAGATTCTCTTTAATTTTTTTAATAGATCTTTAAAAAATATTTATTTATTTGGTCATGTAGAGTCTGCTTTGTGTCCTGTGGGATCTTTTGTGGCAGTGCATGGATTCTCTAGATGTGCCTCGTGGACTTAGTTACCCTGCGGCGTGTGGGGTCTTAGCTCCCAACCAGGGATAGAACCCATGTCTCCTGAATTGCAAGGCACATTCTTAACCACCGGACCACCAGGGAAGTTCCTGCTATTTAATCTTGAAACTAGCAGATGCCCACTAAATACGTACTGCCTGATTGAACAAACTGCACCAAATATATTAGTTCCTGAGAAACAAACAATATTCTTGGGTGGTTTACATAATATGATCCCAACTGAGTGAATATAAATTATGTATAGAACAAAGGAATACCAGTGACAAAATATTAATGACAAATATGATGATATATTAATGTAATAGTGAATAGTTCTTGGTAGGATTAGAATTCATTTTTCCTTTTTGAAAAAATACAATAGATACTGCTATTTACTCAGCAAAGCAAACTACTCAAAAATATCAGATGGGCACTAAGAGAATTTAGTGAACACATAGAGTTATAATTAACTGTGTGGGCGTGCCTGCTGTCACTTCAGTTGGGTCCAACTCTCCTCTGTTCATGGGATTCTCCAGGTAGGAATAGTGGAGTGGGTTGCCATGCCCTTTTCCAAGGGATCTTCCCCACCCAGGGATTGAATCTGTGTCTTCTGTGGCTCTTTGCATTGGCAGGCGTGTTCTTTACTACTAGCACCACCTGGGAAGCCCCCCAGTTAACTATGACTGGAGGACAAACCGCCTTGAACATAGCAGCTTAGGCAGCAAGTTGTTTCTCATGCTTCTGAGGATGGGCTGGGTAGTTTCTTGGCTGGTCTCCCTGGGCTCATGTCTGTAGCTGCATTTGGCAGAAGGTGAATGAAAATTTCCCATGGCTCTCATTCAGAGCTCTTGTGCAGAACCCAGCTCACACCATGGACTCCTTCTGTATCTTCAGCTCTGGGAACCTTGCTTCTTGGTGAGACTGGCATCAGGAGACCCTTTGAAAGAGGAGAGTGGGCAATATCCAGAGTAGGCCAAGTTCCCGTCTTAGGGCATCCAGACAGAGCCTATGGGGTTGAATGGGCCCTCCAGTTAGGGGCCACTCTGCATTTGGAGGACTTGCTTTGGTTCAAGCTCATTACAGCATGGGTGTCCACTGAGCTCAGAGCCTTCAGGGCTACCTACTGGTCATGAAATTAATACCTTACAGTTGCCAACCATTTTGTCAATTTTTGCCCTGAGCATTTGCAAAGCTCTTACTTTGGCTCAAAGTTCCAGACCTGATGACATAGGGAATTTTCTAATGGAGATCACCTCACAATGAAAACAATGAATGTTTCTTCAGTGGCCTCCTTTTCCGTCTATTGTTGCATAAATAACTTGAGTTTGTTGGTAGTCATGGCCTCGTCCATATTTCAGACCTTTGGATTGTGAACTCATTCACCTTGCCTCGTGGTTGCAAAGTGGCTGCTGCTCTCCTCTGCAGGCTTCACATTTGCTTTCCAGGCAGGGAGAAAGGCGGACTCACCAAGGGGCAAAGAAAGTGTATTCATCAGAAAGGTACAACTTTCCTAAAGGCCTCATCTGGTAGACCTCTCACTAGCCAGCATCAGAGCCAAGTCCTCTGACCCCGCCAGCTGCAAAGCGGCTGGGAGGAGAGAGTCCTGGGTGGGCTGGCTCACAACTGGCATGTCCCCCATAGTCAGTTACCTTCTCAAGGTGGTCTATATCCATCTAATGGGCACCCTCTGCACACTACTGTCTCCCAGACAGTCACAACCAGAGACAAAGCTCTGTCTGATATTAGGGAAGCTTGTGGGGCTGCTCCAAGCGAGCCTGCTTCTACCATTTGCTTCCTGGGCCCTGCTTCTGACAACTACCCTCATTGTCTTTAATTGTCTCTTAAAGACAGAGGACATTTTGGATATCATTCTTTACCTGTAGGCTTCCCTCTTGGTTCAGCTGATAAGAGAATCCGCTTGCAATGCGGGAGATCTGGGTTTGATCCCTGGGTTGGGAAGATCCCCTGGAGAAGGGAAAGGCTACCCACTCCAGTATTCTGGCCTGGAGAATTCCATGGACTATACAAGTCCATCCGTTTACAAAGAGTCGGACACGACTGAGTGACTTTCACTTATTTACCCGCAGGTACAACATGGCTTTTGCACTTAGTTTGTACTTAATATGTATTTGTTGATTTTTAGAAATAATTGGATTTCTTTCCTCTCTTGTCTGAAGATCATTCCAGGCTGTTCCAGGGCTGGTCATTGGGAAGAGGCAACAGGACAACGGTTGCTGGAACACAGGGACATTTGCCTTTTCTTCAACGTGGCCAAGACAGTAGCATCATCTTGATGGAAATTCCTTCCATAGGCAGATGCTCTGTGTTCACATCTCTCTCTCCCCATCTCTCGCTGGGTCTCTGTTGGCAGGTGCACCTAGATATACTCAGTAGCTGACTTGGTGACAGAATGAAGTAAAAAACAAAAAAAACACAAGCTCTGCCTTTCACCTGATGCCCTCTGCATTCACAGGGCTGTTTAAATAGCCGGGGTTATTAGTGTGTATTTGTCCCTTTCTCTCTCATTCTGCTTAATCATTGTCAGGAGGGTCAGAGAATGGTCTGGATGTTGACAGAAGCCTGGAATAACTAACTTAGGGCTAAACTTCTAACCAGGATTGGGAAGAGGGACAGCTGCTTCCCCAGGGCGCTCGTGGATCCTAATGAACCCTCAGCAATCCTAAGAGCTGCCTGGCATTGGTGGGCCCCCGGCCGCTCTGCTGGGGCAGTTTTGTACCACAGATTGATTTGTATGTTCTCATTGTAACCATTCTGAAGCCTCAATTTCCGAGGTCCTCCATGGCACACTATAATTTCAGGATTGACAATGATGCCGACAAGAGTGAGAAGAAAACATATTTAAGGAAACAGGAATTTCTCTCAACCTTTATTTTGACATTCAGCAGTAGATGATGGATGTTTTAAATTACTTCTGATAAGAAGCTATCAGTAGGAGCTATTTTGTTTCACAGATACCTGGCAGGTCAAAAACATACTCCAACTGAACAAATATTCTCAAATTAAGTACGGAGAATAGGGAGGCCAAGTAACTTGTGCCGCTGAAAGAAAGGGAATTCAAAGGAACACAGTTATTGCTGCAGTGAGCCAAACTGCACAGGGACAGACAACTGGGGTGGCCAAAGTGAAACCAGGCTCTGGCTGGTTTAATCGAGAAAGAGCTGGAGAAGCTTAGGAGGAAGTGGAGACCCAGCACGCAGGCTGTCAGGAGAGCTGGTTGGCTAGGCTGCATGAACAAGTCATTTTAAGGACCCTTCAGTTTCACATGCTTTTCCGTAGTCACTAAATCTCTCTGAGGCCTTAGTTTCCCCATTTGTAAAATGTGATGGTAATATCCTCGTCAGAGTGAAGGAGGTGTGCACAACGCTTCAACAACTGTGATGCTTTACTTTGGCTAAGTACTATCTGCTCTAATAGTGAAGGCAGTTAGGTGTACCTCCTTTGCAAACCATTTTCAAGCTATTAGAAGTTATACATTTTGTATATACACAATATACAGGTATATGGTATATGCATTATTTTAAATAATTGTCACTGTGTACACATTTATTGAGCACCTACTGTGTACCTGGCACTGAGCTTGGTGCAGGAGAAGAAAACCAGTGAGGAAAAGTTCCCATAATGCTTCTTCGTAGCATCATGACCCATGTTGCCTGTTACTGTTCATAAATAATGTTGAGAACTATGGATTTTTTAAATACAAAGAATTTAGTTTATTGTTATATCTTATTTAAAGTATACTAAGTATTCTTATTATTGCTGTCTGCTAGTCTCTTGTGTAGTAATTCATGGATATGGGATCAAAGGTTCAAGTGATAAAGGAAGACAATCTTTTTGTGAATTCACAGGGCATTCACAGGAATCCAGGAAGCAGATCCTAAAATGAAGATTTGAGTGCAAGATGTTTATACTGGAGAATGGATGTGTGAGCACATGGAAGTGACCAGGGGTTGGGGGGTTACCTGTATGTGTGTGTGTGTGTGTGTGTGTGTGTGTGTGTTCCAGGTATGTCTGGGAAGGGGAACTCTATAGTCCTGCAGATGGGGCTTGGTGGACACCTTATACATTTGGCTTTTTAGCTATTAATAAATTGATCATATTTATACACATTTATACTGAAAGTGAAAGTCAGTCATGTCTGACTCTTTGCGACCTCGTGAACGATACAGTCCATGGAATTCTCCAGGCTAGAATACTGGAGTGGGTAGCCGTTTCCTTCTCCAGGGGATCTTCCCAACCCAGGGATGGAACCCAGATCTCCTGCACTGTAGGATTCTTTATCAACTGAGCCACAAGGGCAACCTCTATTTATACCCCCCTGCTGATAAAGCTGAAACACTCTGGCTGGACACTAACATGTAACTGCAAAATATTTGGTGGGTTTTGAGTATAAAAATCCCTAATGTAGAATCAAGAATAAACCCTGATTATGGTAAGCTGATCCCATTTGCCTGAGAATGACTAAGAATCAAGCAGGTGACCTGCCTTGGGCCAGTGAGATATGGGCAGGGCTGGGTGCTTTGCAGGGAAATTTTCCTTTCTCTTAAAAAAAGAAAAAATCCTGTTTATTATTGAAGGAACAAACATTGGAAGTGACCTATCTTTTGTTACGTGAGATCATGTATTTTCTTTATTGCTGGAGCCGAGTTGGACTTTCTGTGACTTGAGAACATCCTAACACAGACATGTTCTTTGAGCACCCACAATGTATCAAGCAGAATGAGAAGCATGTTCGGAGCATTACTTCATTTAACTTCACACAGTTACTCTAGAGGCAGATATTGTTGTCTTTACTGATGAGGACCTTAAGGTCCATGAAGGTGAAGTAAGTTGTTGAAGTCACAGAAAATGACCAAGCTAGGATTTGAGCCTGGATTTTCCAACTCTAGAGCTTGATTCTGAAATCATGGCTGTACTCTTCTCTGAATGGACAAAAATCATCATAGTAGGATAGATTTCCTTATTTAAAATGTTTGAATAAAGGGTCTGATACATAAAACCATCATATGATGAATTAAAAAGCAACTGGCCTCATCAGGGAAACTTTTGTAACATGTATTTACACAAATGGATGATAGACAAAGGGTTAAGAGCCTTAATATAGAAACAGATTTTGCAAGTAAAAGATATTTGTAAGAATTTTCAATAGAAAAAAGAAAATTGAAAAAATTTATATTATTAATGGGCAAAAGGAGAAATACATTTGACCAATGAATGAAATAACCTTAATCAAAAACATAAAGAAACAGGGACCAATGTGCATATAAAATTGGTAATGAGGAAAGAAAATTGTGTTAAAACTAGTGCTGGCAAGGAAGCAGTGAATTTAGCATTCTCATAAATTGCTGTATATAAAAATTGGTATCTTGACGCTTGTCTTAAGTGAAAAATTTTTTCTTTTCATTCAGTGGTTTCAACTTCTAGGAACTTACTCTAATGAGAGATGTGCCCAATACTTTATGCTCAAAGATGTGCAAACCACAAATATCGTATAGAAATTGGGTGCAGTCTACATGTTCAAGGGTTGAAGAGCAGAGTACATCGTGGCTTGGTGGGCTGGTCCATTGTGTCACCTGGGAGTGATTCCGTACCCCACAGGGAGGGAGGCTGTTGGGGCTGAAGCTCAGGCTCCATGGGTCCATCAGTTTTGCATCCTCTAGCCTTCAGAATGCATCTTTGGTCCTGATGTTGTTGCCACCTGGGACAAGAAGTTGCATAGCTTCAGCTTCACATGTTTCACATCAGGAAAACGGGAGTCAGGGGCTGTGTTTGCGTCAGGAGAACAGCGTTTCCCCAGTCAGCCCTGGCTGTCTCCCATTTCCACCCCACAGGCCAGAACTGTGCTTGGCTAATATTTCACCATCCCTTTTGTCCCATGATGGACTCCTGCCCAGATGAGCCTCTTCTGAGGTCTGTTTTACTGAACTATGTGTGTGTTCCTAGGGGAGCACACACTTTCATCATAGTAACTTTGTGGCGTGGTCTGATACCTAGTAGGACGTGCCTTCCACATCATTCCTTAGGAGAAATCATGTCTCCTCTGGCGCTTGAGTGTTCAAGAGCCATCTTAAAGTTCCCCCCTTCCCTTTCAGAATATGATGGTAATGGTACTAACTTAGGGGTTAATTTGGCCAATATCACACAATAGAGTGCTCTCAAAATAGTCATTGGACCTGTTCTAATTTACTTAGTGAATCACTTGCTTTGGATCGTTGACCTATTTTTGTTTTACCAGTTGTAAATAGCACTTGAACAATCACCCTTGTGTATAAATCTTGTAAAAATCTCTGATGATTTTCCCACTATCAATGCCTACATGATATTTCTAAAAAGTTGTTGGGTCAAAGTGTATGCCAAATTTTTAAGGCTTTTTTACACATATTGTCGAATTTCCCTCTAGAAAGGCTTAAACCATGATTAGTTGCTAGTGGTAAAGAGCACACTTGCCAGTGCAGGAGATGTGGGTTCGATCACTGGGTCAGGAAGATCCCTGGAGGAGGAGATGGCAACCCCCTCCAGTATTCTTGCCTGGAGAATCCCATGGATAGAGGAGCCTGGCGGGCTACAGTCCATGGGGTCGCACAGAGTGGGACATGACTGAAGCGACTGAGCATGAGCACAGTAGGATTTAAAATGTGTTTGCCAGCCTGATATGTTATTTTCATCTCAATTTATTGTTAGTGCACTGAATCACACGTGATTACTATATTTTATTGTCTTTATCATATAAAATTAGTATTTTGGGGGGTGAGAGGATGGCCTCAGAGGGAGGGGATATATGTATACTTGTAGTTGACTCACCTCGTTACACAGCAGAAGCCAACACAACATCGTAAAGCTATTATCCTCCCACTAAAAATGAATTTTAAAATCAACTATATTAAACAAGCTAGGGAAAAAAAAGAATCTGGAAACTCTTTATGTACTGAAATAGAAAGACTTCCAGTTCATAGCATTATGTAAAAAAAAAAAAAACTTAAAGAACACCACAAGAAAAAAAATTTTTTTTTTTTGTAAAGGGCACTTACAGGAAAAAAAACATGCAGAAAAGAATACTGTCCTATCTTGTTTGTCCACTGAATGTTTAATAATTCTAGTGAATTGATGAGAGAGAAGCCTTGGATTTTGGAGCTCGGGAAGTGAAGGGCCAAGTGTCCCAGGGCTGAATGAGACGGAGATGATGATGGGGCACTGGGGTCCAGCCACATTCCTACAGGTGGCGTTTGCTGAGCTCTGGCTGATTTTCAAGGCCTGAGATGCCCTCTGAGGCTGGAGCTGTGTGTCATCCCAAAGGAATAGATTCATACTTGGAATTCAGATGCCCTGATGAGTACTGTTAAAAAGACCTTTTAGGGACTGACTACCACTTCTGTCTATTCTTAAAAAAAAAAAAAAAATTACTCTTAACTGTGGTAAAATGCATGGAACATAAAATTCACCATCTAACATTATACATTTTATATTCACATTGGTGTATGTCCCTCACCCCCACCCTCCTCCGGACCCTTTTCATTATTCTACTGTGTAGAATAATGTACTCTGTACCTGGTGAACAATAAATCCCCATTTCTTACGCCCTCTCCAAGCCCTGGCATCCATCATTCTACTTTCTGCCTTTGAGTTTGCCTGTTTTAGGTACCTCATGTTAGCGCAATTATACAGTATTTGTCCTTTTGTGATGGGTTTATTTCACTCAGCAGAATGTCCTCCAAGTTCATCCCTGCTACAGCCTGTGTCAGAGTTCCCCTCTTTTTTTTTTTTTTTTTTAAGGTTGAATAATACTCTTGTTTTCTCTCTGCGTCCCCTTTGGGGACTCAGAGGCCTTGTAAGCTGGTGGAGATGACTGGTGTGTGCGAGACACCCAACCTCAGACAGAAGTTATGGGAAATCTCATGGCCTGAGGGTCCCAACCTGCCAAACAGCAGCATCACACTCTGTTGGGCCTTTCTCACTCCTCTCCACACCTGCGCCTCTTGGGTCTCCAAGGGAGATCAGGGCTCCTCTTTCAAGTCATCGGGAAGGATTGGTGGGCTGAGAGGTGCCCTTGGGTGTCCCCTGAACCCTTTCAGAAGCCAAACATGTGTGGTTTTTCTATAAACAGAGCCTCTGTCTTTTGGGGGGTGGTGGTTTGTAATCCGGTTTGTTACAGTACAGAGAGATGATAAAGAGAGGTGCAAAGGGCAGCTGTAAAGGAAAATGTCTATTATGAAGTGGGAATTCCTTTTCTTTTTTAAATATGGAGACTGAGTACATTTTTTTTAAATCCACATACACCTCTTTAGATAAATAAGCCCCCTGAAATGGAATGGCCATTCTCTCGCAAATTCTGAGTCCTGAAAAGGGTTTTAAAAAAAATAAGAGTATTTTTCCTGCTTCCTCCTCCCATGAAGCTGAATGAGTTTATTTATCCAGCTCTCACCTTAGGTATGAACTTTAAATTAAACACTTACAGCATTATCAATTAATGTAAGAGAAAACCATCCAACGAGGGGAGTGAGCCGGCTTGAAACCCCCGGGGGGAGAATTGAATGCAGATAAAAGGGGTTCAACAACATGATCTTCCTGTCCTGGACTCCAGGGAGATTTTCCTTGAACTGGTTCACGTAGTCAAAAGCCGTCCATTCTTTTCTGAAGGACGGTGGAGATAATTTTAATCATAATGGAGACTATATGCGTGCAAGTCTTTAGAAGGATGAACAGAGAGAGTTGGCGTGGCGAAGGATTTGTAGCTGGCCGGCTTTAGAGCCTGCATTAACAGGCAGAATCTACCCTCACCGATGCCCTGGATGACTAAGAAAAGTGACGCGAGGCTCTACGAGAGGCCACGGATGTTAAGCATGTTAACATTTCCATTATGTCTAAAAGCAGAAAATGGAACAAATAATGCAGGTTGGGTTTTCTCCCCCCCTCCTCTAATGTATGCCAGAATGTCACAGGAACTCATTGTCTGTGATGAATACAAAAATATGGACAATTCAGGCTAAACAATGCAAACGCCTGTGATTCCATAAAAGCATCTCACTCGCATTAAGTTCATCTGGCTTGGTTTTACCCTTATTTATTCCTCCCCAATAAGGCTGTTTCTTGACTAGTGTGATCTTGAAAGTTTAAGCTGTGCCTGGAACGGCTTCTCCTCTCCCTTCTGGCTTTCTCGGTGTCTGTATTCTAAAATTGAGAGAATGCGGAATGAAACAAAATTGACCCGTCGTATTTGTTTTTCTTGCCTTTTCTCTCAGGCCAAATGCTGTCTGGTTTTGACACTCACATCCTAATCATTTTCACAGGATGCAGAGGCAGGGGTCACAGCCGTGAGTGAGCCTGAACAGTGTTCCGTTGGCTCTTTGACACCAAACACTTGCTTGGACGCTCTGCCGATGGCCCAGTGCAGGGCAGACACACAGCGCTACTCAGTCCTGAGCCTTAGAAGGAAACTGGGTGGTCTTTTCTGTCTCCCAGGGTTCCTGCTCTTAGAGAAAAGGATTTCAAGATGGAGTCACTTAGGACTCAAGTGATTTTGAACTTGAACTGAGACTTGCAGTCTGCTGCAAGGATGGGTGTGAAGTGGCGGCTCTCCCAAGGGTCACGGGGATGAGGGCAGGGGACAGAAGTTAAAAGAGAGGACATCTGAGCTTGGGGGAGACTTGGTCATGTTACTTCCTGCCCCTCTTTAGAATCAAGGACAATTGGGTACAGAAAAAAAAAATCACAGAAATGCTCTTCTCCTCTGGTTCATGCATCCCTGGTCCCTGGAGACCAAAGCTGGTGCCAACTAGATACTTCTGGCTTTAGACACAGTACCCAAGACCTGGGCCGACCCATACATAGATCTGCAGAAAACTGCACGCTTTCAACACCAAAGAACAAGCCACCCTCTCTGCAGAGCGTTCCCCTGTTTCTCACAGGCTTTCTTTTCACGTGGCTGCTCCTTCCTGCTCTCGACTCATTAAGCAAGCAGCATCCAGGGCTGTCCTCTGCCTTCTCGCCTTTCTATCTGGGGACATGGTGGTGCTCACAGATTTCCTGAGGCCTCAAACTCAAGGGAGCAAGATGGGCTGAAGGCTGGAGGCCCAGTGGGTTCCAGCAGAAAGCGAGCAGAGTGGTGGAGGGGCGAGATCTAGGAAGGAGAGGGGGACACTGAGGCAAGGAGTTCTCAGGCAGCCCAGAAGATGCTTTTTTAGAAGCCCAGTCTTGCTGTAGCTGCTCCCCTGTCAGAGTCCTTCCTGCTCCCTGAAACACAGTGACAAGCTCTCATCCCAACAGCAAGACCCCAGGGCCTGATCCCAGTCCTGGCTCTAGGTTCTGACATGGACACTCAGCTTCCCTTTTGCCATAACTTGGCCTTTTCCTATCACCTGCGGCCTTGACCCAAGAATCTTCCTATCCCCCAAGTCCATCTTGAATGCCACCTCCCTCAGGGACCAGTCCTTCCCCTGGGGGAAACATGATGTCTTCCTGCCCCCTCAGCCCGGGCGCCCCCTCCTCAGGCATCAGGATGACTGCTTCACGGTTTTCCAAGCTCCCTTGAGGATGTATAAACATTCGGTCCTCACCTTTGTATCTGCCACATCAGTGCCTCTCAGGCCTGCAGGTCCTCAGCTCACTGTCTGAAGCTGTCAAACTGCATTACAGGCCACGCATAAGTTACCCAAATCCTCAATGTCCTAGCCCAGTGCCCTTTCTCAACAAGCTCCCAACCTCCTTGCTGAAGAAAGGGAGCATGTGCCTGTGACTGAATCCCAGTCCTTTTGCAATCTCTCCCTCACTTCTGCACGTTGGCTCTGTAACGAGCTCCCCAGCCAACCAGACTCAGGGGATTTTGGAATCAGTGCCTCATACTTGGTTTTGGACCCAGCTATTTCCAGTCTAATTCCCCTCTGATTCCTAAATAGCCTAATCCAAGATCGAGTCCCTCCTTTAGACCAGGATGCTTCACCACTGAAGATACTCAGAAGCTTATGTTCCAAGCTTTGCAAGGTTCTGGATAATTTCAGGAGTGGATTTAATGTAAGGTTTCCTAAATGGACTGCTTTGCAAGGGGAGACCCTCTTTGAGACAGGATGGAACAGCTTTTTAGGGATGGAGGGCCTGGAGAGCTTACCTCCAGATAGACGTTATCTATCTTTCTTCATTTCATCCACGAGAAAACCCAATCCATGTGGGTGAAATGATTTGCTCAAGGTCTCAGAAGATTTCGGGAAGAACCACACCCATAAAGCTAGTTTAATCATTTGGGGTCTAGAGTTCATCCTCCCTGCCCGTGTTTATAAATAATTTTGCAAATAAGAATTATCTCATCAGGACCGAATTCTCACACTCCACCGAGCTGTGTGGGGGGCCCAGGTGAGAGCTCCATGTGGGAAGGGGTGGGGAGCCTGTTCCAAGCTGATTGCCTCCTTTACCAAATGAACTGCCTGTGCCCAAGTTCTGATCTCTGGAGCTGCTTGGGGACCCAAAGGAAGACAGGTGCAGAAGGTGAACTCACAGGCTCAGTTCTATCTACCTGCTAGGTCAGCCACGCCCAGGCAGATGGTGTGTCCTGGGTGCCAGATGCTTGTATTTTATTAAGATTTTTGGGTCACATTTATTATAACTTTTTTATAGCACAATTCACTCTTTTTAGTGTACAGTTCAATGAATGTCTGACTAATGCACACATTAGTTATGCAACCACCACCAAAATCAAGATACGGAGCAGTCTCAGTTCAGTTCAGTTCACTTCAGTCACTCAGTCGTATCTGACTCTGTGACCCCATGAATCACAGCACGCCAGGCCTCCCTGTCCATCATCAACTCTCAGAGTTCACTCAAACTCATGTTTATCGAGTTGGTGATGCCATCCAACCGTCTCATCTTCTGTTGTCCCCTTCTCCTCCTGCCCCCGAGCCCTCCCAGCATCAGGGTATTTTCCAATGAGTCAACTCTTCACATGAGGTGGCCAAAGTATTGGAGTTTCAGCTTTAGTATCAGTCTTTCCAATGAACACCTAGGACTGATCTCCTTTAGGATGGACTGGTTGGATCTCCTTGCAGTCCAAGGGACTCTCAAGAGTCCAACACCACAGTTCAAAAGCATCAATTCTTTGCTGCTCAGCTTCCTTCACAGTCCAACTCTCATATTCATACATGACCACTGGAAAAACCATAGCCTTGACTGTCAGACAGACCTTAGTCAGCAAAGTAATGTCTCTGCTTTTCAACATGCTATCTAGGTTGGTCACAACTTTTCTTCCAAGAAGTAAGTGTCTTTTAATTTCATGGTTGCAATCACCATCTGCAGTGATGGAGCAGTCCCATCACACCCCAAAGTTCCCTCATGACAATTTCCAGTGAAACACCAACCACCCCAGCCCCTGGTGACCTCTGATCTGCAGGTGGTTTTTCCAGAATGTCACAGAAATGGAATCATACTGTACAGAGCCCGAAGAATCTCTCACTTAGCCCCAGGCATTTGAGATTCACTCAGGTTGCTGAGTGCAAGGCTAATTTGTTCTTTTAATTGCTGAATCATTTTCCACGGTGGCCGTTGGATCACAGTTTGTTCCTCATTCACCTGTAGAACGCTTGGGTTGTTCTTTGATAATTATGAGTAAAAACTACAGTGAACATTTGTGTGTGGGTTTTTGTGTGAACTTAATTTTTCATTTCTCGCCGGTAAATACTAAGAGGGAAATCTGGATCGTATGATAAGTATTTATTTAACATGATAAGAAACTGCCAAGCTGTTTATGAATGAAATTCCAGTTGTTTTGGGTCCTCCCCAGCGCTGTGTACGTGTGCGTGCTCAGTCACGTCTGACTGCGACCCCAGAGACTGTAGCCCACCAGGCTCCTCTGTCCATGGGACTCTCCAGGCAAGAATACTGCAGCCCATTGCTATTTCCTTCTCCAGGGGATCTTCCTGACCCAGGGATGGAACCCAAGTCTCCTGCTTGGCAGGTGGTTTCTTTACCATCTGAGCCTCCCAGGAAGGCCTCACCAGCACTAGGAGTTATAGATTTTATTAACTTCACGTCTTGTAATATAAGTGTAGTGGTATCTCACCATGGCTTTATTCTGCATTTTTCTCATGGCTAATAATGCTGAGCCCCTGTTTCGGAGGTGTTATTGACTGTTTGCATATCCGGCTTGGTAAATGTCTACTCAAATCTACTCCCCATTTAAAAACCTTGAGGTGTTTGTTTTGATGCCAGTTTTTCGGAATTTTCATGAGAATCAGAAATTGAGAATTTTTTTTATATGAAATCTTTTGATTTTTAAAGATAAGACCGAGTTTAAGAGATTTACAGAGTTTATATGGCATCTCCCAGGTAACAGTACTGGGTTTTCAACCCCAAATCTGACTTGAGGTCTAATGTCCCTGCCCCTATACCAGGGACATGCCAATAGTAGAGTGAGGGGGTGGGACTTCCCTGGTGATTCAGTGGTTAAGACTTCACCTTCCAGTGCAGGGGGTGGGGTTTGATCCCTGGTAGGGGAGTTAAGATCCCACGTGCCTCTTAGCCAAAAAGCCAAAACATAGAACAGAAACAATGTTGTAACAAATTCAATTAAGTCTTTAAAAATGGTCTGCATAGGCCTTCCCTGGTGGTGCAGAAATCCACCTGCTGATGCCAGGGACACTGGTCCAATCCCTGCTCAGGAAGATTCCACGTGCTGTGGACCAACTAAGCCTGCGCCCCACAATGGCTGAATGCATGTTGCAGCTGCTGAAGCCCAAGGACCCTAGAGCCCGCTCTCTGTAGGAAGAGACGCAACCACAATGAGGAGCCCAAGAGCCGTAACTTGTGAATTGCCCCCACTCATCGAAACTAGAGAAAGCCTGAACGAAAGCAATGAAGACCCAGCGGAGCCAAAAATAGATAAATAAGTAAAAATGATCCACATACAAAAATATCTTAAAGAAAATGAGGGCAACAAACTGGGGAGAAAACCCCACTGGTGGCCCTCTTTTGTTAATTGCCTTCAGGTCATACTAAGAACTCCAAACTCACTTGCTGAGTGGGTGACACGTTCTTCCTCTTATCAGGATTTACCCAGCAATGATCTTGGCAATGTCACACTCAAGCAGACTCAAGTTCATAGAGACAGACAGTAAGTGGTGGTTACCAGGGGCCGAGAGGAGGGGCCTGGAGAGTTAGCTTGATGGGGACAGAGCCTCAGGTACACAAGATGAAAACAGCTGTGGCCATGGATGGTGGGGATGGCTGTGTAATAATTTGAAAGTGTTCAGTACCATTGAACTGCACTAAAAATGATTAAGATGGTAAATTTATATTCTGTGTATTTTACCACAATAAAAAAAAAATAACGTAAGATAACAACAAAATGAAATGGACTATGAAGGGGGGCAATGCTGATGCTTTTCATGGTTTCCACACAATATATAAATTTCATACAATATATAAAATGTCTTCTAAGACCGTCTTTGTGTCTTTGCGGCTTAAGGCAGATGAACCCCGTCTGGAGACAGTTTCTTTTCGGTTTTCTGTGGCCCTAGCCAGTGACCCAAGTTTCTTGAGAGCTTTTATGCTCATGACATTTTTGCATTGGAACTGGGGGTGGGCACACAGCTGTGATGCGCTCTCACCCTTCTGTTAATGCAAGTCTGCTCTCTTGTGAATGTCAGAGAATTCCACATAGACGTGGTTGAAAATAGACGGTGCCTTAAGGAAGGGAGTTGAAACAAAGCACTTGGATCACCTATTCAGCAGGAAGGTAGGCCCAACGGTGGCAACAATGATTTTCATGGATGTGGGTCAAGGCTGTTGTCAGTGGAAGCGTCAGACTTCACCAGGACCCGAGGCCCGGGTGGGGTCCCAGCCCCCAGCATTCTGAGGGCCCCGCCTGAAATCCACTCTCTCATTATCAGGGAAACCACGTGGGTCCCTGGTCGTCCTTAAGAATCAGTGTTCAAGGTTGCAAGGATGCTCTGTGATTGTGAAGCCCTTTCAGGCCCACCCTGCCCATGTGATCATGGGATCATCACTGGGCCTGGCATGCTCAAGGTGAACAGCCGCTGTTCCTTGCTGGGAAGTATTCACATCTTTGGGACCAAAGCCTATTTCTTTGTCTGTAATGAGGGGGAAGCCCAAAGTCATCTGGATGGACCATCTTCTTTATTTTTTTAACTTTTTATTTTATGTTGGAGTAGAGTTGATTAACAATATTGTGTTAGTTTTAGGTGTACAGCAAAATGATTCAGTTATACATGTATCTATTCTTTTTCAAATTCTTTTCCCATTTAAGTCTTTACATAATATTGAGCAGAGTTCCCCGTGCTATATAGTAGGTCCTTGTTGGTTATCCATTTTAAATACAGTAGTGTGTACATGTCAATCCCAAACTCCCAATCTATCCCTTTCCCCTANCTACCAGGTAACAACAGTTATCACCAAACTACAGTAATTTATCAGTGTGGTTATTGGCAGTAGGACATAGACCAGCAGAACAGAGTCCAGAAACAGAACCTCTAATGTATAGAAACTGGAGATAGGTCAGATCTCTGGGAAGAGTATGGCTTATTCAACTAATGGTGCTGTACCAACTGTTTGTCCATATAACAAAAAAAAAAGAAGAAGAAGAAGAAGAAGAAAGAAAAGAAATTTGATCCCTTTCTCAGAACCTACTCAAACTTAAAAGTGAAAACAGTTAAACACTTTTCAAAGAAGTTATAGGGTGTCTAACCTCGGGGTAGGTAGGATTCTCTTACACAATACAAAAATAGTCCCATCCCTGGGAGAAAAGATTTATAGGTGAAGAAAATCAGGAGGAGAAGGGGAGGAGAACGGGATGACAGAGGATGAGATGGCTGGATGGCATCACTGACTCAATGGACATGAGTTTGGGTAAACTGCGGGAGTTGGTGATGGACAGGGAGGCCTGGTGTGCTGCAGTCCATGGGGTCACAAAGAGTCAGACAAGACTAAGTGACTGAACTGAATTGAACTGAACTGAAAATCAGGAAAAGATTCTCTAGGTCACTTGTAATCAGTGAAATGCAATGAGATGACATCTTTTCAGATGACGACAAGATACCGTTCTGTATTCCTGGGAGCAGTGAGGTGAGTCTGACATGAAATGTTGGTGAATATGTGATTTGCTGAGAATGAGTCAAACACTGCTTGGTGGGGGTATATACCGATGCAGCCACTTCGGTAAATCATCCGGCACCATCTTGGAGACAGGAACTCTGCATTTGCCCAGCAATTCCACTCCCTGTATATGCCCTAAAGAAGTTCTTGCATACCATACCGGGGGGCAGGCATGAGAATATTCATCATGGTATCATTCTATCTTTAAAAACATTTTTATTAGGAAATGTAGCACACAGACAAGTGAAACTCGCAGGTAATCACCATTCTTCAGTGGACAACATCAGAGAACACTGTCAGCCCAGAGGAGAACCTGCATCACCTTCCTGGAAAGCACTCCCCAGGTAACCTCACCTGACTCCTGCATAATCATTTCTTGGCTTTTATTCATAGTTTCATCAACGGAATATTAATTTCTGAATATGCAGTTTCTTTTGCCTACTTTTGATCTTTCTATAAAGAGAACTACACATTGTATTATTTTGCATTTTCTTTACCCAATATTATGCTCCTGAGATTCATTCATATGATTGTGTTGCAGTTATGGCTCATTTATTTTTATTGTTGGCATAGTATCCTATTGCGTGACTGTATCTCAATTTATTTGCTCTGTAGTTTGTGGACACTTGGATTGTTTCAGGTTTTGGCTAATGTGAGCATTATATTAAATTGTATTTCTTTGATTACTAGTAGGCGGGCAACTGGCATATGTCTTTGGGTGATTTGGATTCCATTCATGAAGTGTATATTCAAGTGATTCATTTTTCTATGGGATTTTCCATCTTCTTTACTGATGTAGGCCTTCTTTATGGAGTTTGGGCTCTGTCAGGTTTTTTTTTTTTTTTTTTTGGCTGCGCTGGATTTTCGTCCCTGCTGGGCTTTTTTCTAGTTGCAGTGAGCGGGGCTGCTCTCTAGTTGTGGTGCACAGGCTGTAGGACATGTGGGCTTCAGGAGCTGCAGCTCCCTGAGTCTAGAGCATCGGCTCAGTAGTTGCGGCCCAAGTGCTTAGTTGCTTCGAGGTATGTGGGATTCTCCTGGACCAGGGACTGAAACCGAGTGTCCTACGTCTCCTGCATCGGCAGGCACTTTCTTTACCACTGAGCTACCTGGGAAACCCAAAATAGATGTTACACTTTACCAAACAGTTTTTTGCATCTAGGAAATAACCACAACAAATGTTTTGTTTTATCCTTTTAATGTGATGAATTACACTGATTTTATGACATTAAACCAACTTAGCATACTTGAGATCAGTTAAATTTAGTAATGAGAAGTCTTCCTGTTTTATGTTGCTGGATTCAGATTCCTAATTTTTTTTTGTTTGTTTTGGATGTCTGCATTTACTTTCCTGTGTAATATCGATCTGTAATTTTTCTTCCTTCTACTCTGAATTTTGCTATTAAGTCTGTGTCAGCCTTATAAAATGAGTGGAAGAATATACCGTTTTCCATTTTCCAGAAGAGATTCTAAAAAACTGGAGTTATTTCTCGTTTAAGTGTTTTGCAGAAAGTATACATGTGCAACCTCCTGGCACAGAAAAGGCCATCCCCCAAATTACATTAGAATTTATACAATTGTAATTATGTAAAATTACAATTATATAATTATACAAATTTAAAATCATAAAATTGCAATGAGATACAAATCACATCAGTGACAGTTTCACAAAAATTACATAGTAAACTACAAAATTACATTGTAAAACCTTTGCCAAAGCAGATGTGGGAGTCAGCTTGTCTCCAGTGGGACTCACAGCCCTGCCGATGGACTGTGTAGCCCTGTGCTAGTCTTTTGACTTCCCTGAGCTCTCAGTGTCCTTACCTGTGATATTTGCTGACAGGTATCTCCTGAAGATGTCAGGAGGGTTACATGAAACAATTGTATGTGAAGCAGTGAGCCCTGAGCTGGATACACAGGAGGTGTCCAGTAAACGGTAATGATTTTTATGACCACATGCTAATAATTCAATTGTCCATCTAGGCATTTATGGAGCACCCATTGGTGGGCAAACATGGGGCTGGGTCCTGGGGATACAATGGGAGGCAAAATTGGATTTGACACCCTGTGCACCTGGAACAAGAGTGACCTGTCCCTGCTATAGTGAAATGAGGCCAACACCTCTGGGACCACCTTTGAGCATCTCTTTGGTGCCAGATGGGCAAGAGTAAACAGAAGCAGCTATGTTCGCTTGGCAGCAACTTGACCCTAATACTGAGCTCTTTGGGGACCAACCTGGAGCAGTCATAAATAAGAGCCACCTCCTTTAGGGATGGAATGAAGACAGCTTGCTTCTCTTTACCCAGGATCCTCGGTGGCAATTTTTTTTTCACAAGGGCAGAAGGCCGTGTCTGTTGCCATTACCCGTCTCTCACAAAGTCCCCTCCTGCTGCTGCTGGGATTACAGGAAGCAGGGGCAGGGAAACAGAGCACCCACTGAAGCCCTGGGGAACTGGAAGCTGAATGTAGGTGACCTGAGGTCGTCTCCCCACCTCAGGTCATTTCTCCCTGTTGCAGCTGAGTTTGTGGGATCGGTGTCTCACGTGGCTCATGGATTCCTCCCATCCTCCTGGAAACTTTTACACAAATGCTTCATTTTTCTGCCTTCTGCAGGTCTTTGGTCACACTGTGTGGTTCATTTTATGAGAAATGGGGTTTGGGATGGGAATGAAGGACTTCCCAGGTGGCGCTAGTGGCAAAGAACCCTCCTGCCAAGGCAGGTAGATGTAAGAGACGTGGGTTCGACTCCTGGGTCAAGAAGATCCCCTGGAGGAGGGCATGGCAACCCACTTCAGTATTCTTGCCTGGAGAATCCCATGGACAGAGGAGCCTGGCCGGTTACAGTCCATGGGGGTGCAGAGTTGGACACAACTGAAGCGACTTAGCACGTACTCACGGAAGTGAAAAAGCAGTGGCAGACTTTACTGGTGGTCCAGTGGTTACAAATCCACCCGCCAATGCAGGGAACATGGGCTCGATCCCTGGTCTAAGAAGATCCCACGTGCTGCAGAGCAACTAATCCTGTGTGCTACCACCTACTGAGCCTGCACTCCAGACCCACAAGAGAGTAGCTTCCACTCGCTGCAACTAGAGAAAGCCTGAGTGCGGCAACGAAGACCCAGAACAGCCAAATATATATAAAAAATATTAAAAAGAAAAGCAGTGGCTAGAGAACAGATCTTCAACTGGCAAGAAATCTGTGGGAAGTTAAACAAGTTAGGCTGTGACTTAGACAAATTTGTGTTTGTGTGAGAACTGGGACAGAGGTTCTCAAACTTTATCATGCAAAATTATTACCTGGAGGGGGTTTTAAAACCCAGAACCTGGACTCCAGCTCAAAGGTTCAGATTCTGTTGTCTGGGGATGGTGTCCCAGATTTAAAGTTTCTAACATGGCCAAGTTGATGTGGCTGGTCTGTTCATTTTTGGTTCAAGAAGGTGAGTGGAGGAGATGGCTCTCAAGTTTGGCTGCTGCTGCTGCTGCTAAGTCACTTCAGTCGTATTCAACTCTGTGCAACCCCATAGATGGCAGCCCACCAGGCTCTCTGATCCCTGGGATTCTCCAGGCAAGAACATTGGAGTGGGTTGCCATTTCCTTCTCCAATGGATGAAAGTGAAAAGTGAAAGTGAAGTTGCTCAGTCGTGTCTGGCTCTTAGCGACCCCATGGGCTGTAGCCCACCAGGCTCCTCCGTCCATGGGATTTTCCAGGCAAGAGTACTGGAGTCAGGTGCCATTAAAAAATCCCAGTCTACTGGCTGCATCTCAGGCCAGTTAGAGCATAGCTTCTAGCCTTGGGAACCCGGCATCAGTGTTTTTCTATGGCTTTTCCAATGGTTTAGTGGGAACCTAGGTGGAAAGCCGCTGGTCCAGGAACTAACTGGGCGATGGCAACCANCAGGTGCCATTAAAAAATCCCAGTCTACTGGCTGCATCTCAGGCCAGTTAGAGCATAGCTTCTAGCCTTGGGAACCCGGCATCAGTGTTTTTCTATGGCTTTTCCAATGGTTTAGTGGGAACCTAGGTGGAAAGCCGCTGGTCCAGGAACTAACTGGGCGATGGCAACCAAAGTTCTCTGTCCTCGCTGTGCTTCACAATCACTCTGGGGAGCTTCTAAGAAATACTAGTGCTCATCCCTACCCTGGGGAAACTGACTCAGCTGCTCTCAAGTGGGGCAGCAGCATTAATGTCATTTTTATTTTTTTTTTTGTTGTTCAGTCACTCAGTTGTGTCCAACTCTTTGCGACACCATGAACTGTAGCACACCAGGCTTCCTTGTCTTTCGCCATCTCCCAGAGCCTGCTCAAACTCATGTCCGTGAGTTGGTGATGCCATCCGACTATATCATCCCCTTCTCCTTCTGCCTTCAGTCTTTCCCAGCATCAGGGTCTTTTCTAATGAGGTGGGTCTTCACAGCAGGTGGCCAAAGTACTTTTATTTTTTAATTTTATTTTATTGTTTAACTTTTTTGGCCATGCCTCGTGGCTTGCAAAATTTTATTTTCCCCCACCAAGGATCAGATCCAGGTCCCCTGCAGTGGGAGCATGGAGTCATAAACACTGGACCATCAGGGAATTCCAGTTGATGTCATTTTTAAAAAACTTCTCAGATGATTTGAATGTAAGGACAAGGCTGGAGACCACAAATATCTAAAGGAATGTTCTTAACTGTCCTGAAATGAAATTTATAGACAGTATAACCTATTCACACATACCAGTAAGAAAACTAAAATGATGCTCTTTCTGTAATATAGAGAAGTAAAAAGATATAAAAGGTGCTGTTCTTAGTCACTCAGTAATTTCTGACTCTTTTCAACCCCATGGACTGTAGCCCACCAGGCTCCTCTGTCCATGGGGATTCTCCAGGCAAGAATATTAGAGAGGGTTGCCATGCCCTCCTGCAGGTTATCTTCCCAACCCAGGGATCGAACCCAGGACTCCTGCATCGCAAGCAGATTCTTTACCCTCTGTGCCACCAGGGAAGCCCAAATATATATATATATTTGATGTAATGAAGTGGTCGGTGTTTGTCCTCTCAGAATATGACTGTCACAACCCTAAATTCAGACCAAGCCTGGGTCAGTCAGTCTCCACCAGCTGCTTGCTTCTCCAGCCACAGTTTTCCACTTGGGCGCAAAACTCTTGGTCAATTCCCGACACAGCAAAGCACCAAGATTCACCCGGTAGCTGGATTCTGCCTAACTCAGAACACATTAACCAGGTAAGAACCCCCTTATACGCCTGTGTCAGACAGATTAGGGACTAGGGCCGGGGAATTAGAGATTGATGGTTCACACACGCGCATTTCAGGCTGAATCTCAGTTATTTCTAATCTCTAGCCTTCCTCCACTCAAAAGCCAGAAGTTCTCTCCACTATCACTATACAGCCCCAACTTCTCAGGGTCCCCCTAGAATGAAAGAACGGAGTTGCTCACGGATGTGTGCCCAGGCACCAGCTATCTGCGCTGGGGCCGCGCCGCGCGTGGAACTCACGGGGGTGAAGCTGTGGTCCTGGCAGAAAGACGCCTCCCAGCCCCCCAAACCCCGGCAGTCAAGAGAGTGGGGAACCCTCCCCGCAAGCTCAGGGTTAGTGCCCCTCCAGGAAAGTGCAAGGGCCCCCCTGGAGAAAGTCGAAGGACCCGCTTTCACGGGCCGGAGCACCAGCGCCCCATCCACGAAAAAACCTGGGACACATTTCGCGATCTCTAGTACCCTCTAGTGGCCGAGAGGCGTCATGTCGGGTACCCAGAAGTGGATTTTTTTTTTTTTTTTTAATTGTTTCCAAACCTCAGTTCAGTTCAGTCGCTCAGTCGTGTCCAAATCTGCGACTCCATGAATCGCAGCATGCCAGGCCTCCCTGTCCATCACCATCTTCCGGAGTTCACTCAGACTCGCGTCCATTGAGTCCGTGATGCCATCCAGCCATCTCATCCTCTGTCGTCCCCTTCTCCTCCTGCCCCTAATCCCTCCCAGCATCAGAGTCTTTTCCAATGAGTCAACTCTTCACATGAAGTGGCCAAAGTACTGGAGTTTCAGCTTTAGCATCATTCCTTCCGAAGAACACCCAGGGCTGATCTCCTT
>SJYA01002033.1:1914616-2010182 GCA_006410615.1 Neotragus moschatus
TCATAACTTTTCTTCCAAGGAGTAAGTGTGTTTTAATTTCATGCCTGCAGTCACCATCTGCAGTGATTTTGGAGCCCCTAAAATAAAGTCTGACACTGTTTCCACTGTTTCCCCATCTATTTCCCATGAAGTGATGGGACCGGATGCCATGATCTTCGTTTTCTGAATGTTGAGCTTTAAGCCAACTTTTTCACACTCCTCTTTTACTTTCATCAAGAGGCTTTTTAGTTTCTCTTCACTTTCTGCCATAAGGGTGGTGTCATCTGCATATCTGAGGTTATTGATATATCTCCCGGTAATCTTGATTCCAGCTTGTGTTTCTTTCAGTCCAGCGTTTCTCATGATGTACTCTGCATATAAGTTAAATAAGCAGGGGGACAATATACAGCCTTGATGTACTCCTTTTCCTATTTGGAACCAGTCCGTTGTTCCATGTCCAGTTCTAACTGTTGCTTCCTGACCTGCATACAGATTTCTCAAGAGGCAGGTCAGGTGGTCTGGGATTCCCATCTCTTTACACAAGTGAAGTCAGGCCAACACACACAATACTGTAGGATTCCTCTCTTACTTAAAAAAATTAAATTATTTAATTTTAATTGGAGGCTAATTACTTTACACTATTGTGGCATAGGATTCCTCTTATAGGAAACGCCTATAAGAGCACTGAGAGTCATAGAGACAGAGAGTTAGGAGGGTGGTTGCCAGCGGCTGATGGAGGGGGAAATGGAGTTCTTCTTTAATGGGTTTCAGTTTGAGAAGAAGGAAAGTTCTGGAGGTGGATGGGAGTGATGGCTGCACAACAGTGTGAGTGTCCTTAATACCACTGAACTGTATGCTTAAAAGTGGTAAAAGTGAATTTTATATTATGTATATTTTCACACACATACACACACCCCACACACAAGTAAAATTTCAGCCTATGCAGGTTTGTAGAGTAAAAAGTTGATTCTGCTCTATGTTTTTGCCCCTAATTCGGATTTTGCTACCATCCAGGGGATATTTCCACACTAATTATATCCATTTAAAAGTGACATATATGTATTTCTCTATTTGTATCTGGAAATGTAGACATATAGAACACATATATGTGTACATGTGAAATAGGTGTATATGTTTATATAAATAGATATTTCACTTGTTTCTATGTATATTTTATATTTATATATTTTTCAATTTTACATATATAAACAGCTATATCTATAGCTGTATATGTACATGCACATGTGTGAGATTTCCTGTAGGATAGTTTCCCAGATGCTTCCAACTTGTCGTTCAAATCAGAAACTTGAAAATGAACTGCTAAAGCTTGTAAAAACAAGCAATGTTAGAAATCAGTGCATTGGAGGAGCACTGTGGGGGAGAGGGTTGTAAACTCAGAATGGCAGAAAAAGGCAGGGCAGGGGCAGGGTTGGTGAGTGGGGCCTTGTTTGGGCCTATAACTGCCTTCTCCACACTGAAGCCTTTCTTTTCTTTCTTTTTGGTCATGCCGAGTGGCATGTGGGATCTTAGTTCTCTGATCAGGGGTGGGACGTGCGCCCCCTGCACTGAAAGCATGGAGTCTTGGACAGTTAACGGGAGACACGTCCCGCACTCGCCTGGCTTCCTATCCTCGGCCCCTGTCCCCTTCCTGTCATGCCTTCAGCAAGCCCAGCCTGGGCGTGGCAGCCCGGGAGCCCCTCTGCCCGTGCTCCCTCTCTGTCATGTGGGTACTTCCCACTTCTGCTTGCAGCCTGGGTCCTTTTCCCTCCTCCCTTTCCCCATCTATCTTCATAACCCCTGGATGCAGCCTGGTGTCTGATGCACATGTGTTCTTACCGCAGGTGGAAACATCTTGCAGACTCTTTTTTCACTTTAAAACTCGACCATCAGATCTCAGCAGATCCTAAGTGGTTAACAAGAGAAAAATAACATATGTATTGACTGCCTTTCTTATTTTCTGTATTCTTGCTTCTCTGGCATTTGGGGCCTTGATCTTGGAGAGTCTGCCTCTCCCAGGGCTAGTAATTCCTAAAGAGAACATGCCCCGTGAGCATAGGCCAGCCAGCCCTGAGCCCACACCCCAGCTAACACACACCCTGCCCTTGTTCCCTGCCTTAAGTCAGCGCAGGGACAGGACCTGGGAAACTGGGGGCCACCCCTGTAGCCTGAACCTCTTGAAACTATTCAAACTCTCCAATCTTAAGCTTCCTCAGAGTGGTGCTAGTGGTAAAGAATCCACCTGCCAATGCAGATGAAAGAGCCGTGGGTTCAGTCCCTGGGTCGGGAAGATTCCCTGAAGNAGGACCTGGGAAACTGGGGGCCACCCCTGTAGCCTGAACCTCTTGAAACTATTCAAACTCTCCAATCTTAAGCTTCCTCAGAGTGGTGCTAGTGGTAAAGAATCCACCTGCCAATGCAGATGAAAGAGCCGTGGGTTCAGTCCCTGGGTCGGGAAGATTCCCTGAAGGAGGGCATGGCAACCCACTCCAGTGCTCTTGCCTGGAGAATCCCATGGACAGAGGAGCCTGGTGGGCTACAGTTCGTGGGGTCACAAAGAGTCAGACATGACTGAGCAACTGAGCACAGCACAGCAAACCTCAGGAAGCCTGGCATTTGCACCTTTTCTCCTAGGAAGAGGTGGAAGTGAGGGAAGAGAGACTAAGTGGAAGCTGGTGTTCACCTGGCTTCCTGCTGCTTGGCAGGTGCACCATAGTCAGGATTTGTCTTGGGTCACAGGCAGTTTTCCTAGGGGTTACCGAGGATATAATCATTGCAGTTTGAAAACTTTCCCCAGTGACCTCCTCAGGCATCTTGGACCATGTCATTCACTCTCTATGACCTCCCTCTGAAGTGGCCATGTCCTCCTCTTGCAGTGCTGGAGGAATAGGCTGAGAGAAGTCCATGGCGGCATCCAAATTTGATCTCTAGTAGGAGGACTCAGGAGCCATGGGTGGTCCTAGCTTCACTTGCTTTACCGACGGGAGGACTAGAGGCTCTTGGTCACCTAGCGCCATGGTGGCCAATTCCACACATCTGAATTGCAGTGAATGTGAAATAGCAAAATATGCACATATTTAATGAAATGCTACTTCCAGCACAGAGCTTCAAACAATGTGAAATCACTCAAAATTGCCACGAAGAGCTTAGGGCCAATGCGTTTCCCAAAGAGCTCCACGTTAGTACCTCCGTGTTGTCAGTTGTCAGCTCCTCGTCTGTGTGATCTGACTCTTTCTTACAAGTGGAGCCCATGCAAGGACCCAGACACAGTGAAATGGGTCCAGCATGTGCAGCGCAGGGCAAAATGGGCCCTTGAAAGGCAAGGTAGACTCAAGTTGATTCCCATGTTGGGACCAGGGGCACCTCCATGCTAGGCCCAAGGCCCATAGTCTTCCTTGAATCGGCCACAACCTGGCCCCCTGGATACAGAAAAATCACTCCTGCCCTAAACTTTTCACTGGTGGGCCCTCATTGGCTGCCTTGATAGACAATAGACTCTGTAAAGTGGGCGCGATCACTGAACCTTTGCTCCTGGGGGTGGGGGGACATTGGGTTAGGGTTTCGGGAGCCACTGGTCACAACGTTTCATGAACTGATCAATTCACAGCCACCTTTGGTGCATGTTTCTGTTTAAAGATGCCTTATTTAATATATGCCAATCCCTTAACATTAAACTCATGACCAACATCACTATCACTCGTGACCAAAGGAAGATTATCTAACATGCATTTTCTCTGGAAGACATGGCCCAGCCTCCCTGTGCTCTGGTCTCAAGGTAGCCCTTCAGCACTGTGCTTGGGGGCCCTTTTAAATGCTGAGCTCACCCACCAAAAGCACTACCTTTGAAGGCAGGTGACACGAACCAGAGCACAGGAGGATGCTTGTTTCAGGATGATCCATGGGAAGGGGCCTGGTTGATCTCAGCCGGGAACAGACACCTTGAGAGACTTCCTTTTTCTGCTGTTCTGAGAGATTTCAAATAATGTGAGTGAGTAGCCAACTATATCAGTAATGAAGCAGGTATTTTGATGTCATTGCCAGTTTGTCCATTCCCCTGGGGCCTGGGTCTTCAAAGTGAATGCTCCCAGGGCCAGACGGGCTGTGTGAGGTCTGGCGAGACTCACAGGGCCTTGTCTGCAGGGAAACAAGGCACCCCCTACATCTACTTATTCTGAGACTGTAAGCCCAGTGTGGGGGAATAGGGCTCCACTGTTTCTGCTTGGAGGGGCTGGGGCTCCAGGCTGAGACCTCATGTTACTGTGGGGCTAGGTTTGGGAAGGGCTGATGAAGGTTATGGGGGCTATGCTCCCCAGGGCATCCCTTGGTGCAGGCCTAGGTGCTCTATTTTGTCAGAGCTCTCGATTTTTCATGAGAAAGCAGGAAATCCAGATATTTATCTGAAAACATCAGAATTTTAAAATCTAGGCAATTAATTGAAAACAGAACAGAAAACATTGCACAAGCCAAATGGGGCGGGAGTCATCTGGGCACCAGCCTGCTGTTGTTCCCAGGCGCGTTGTCGCCTCGGATGTAGGTGAGAGGCTGGCGAAAGGCCCAGGGCATCCAGCTGCCCATCTCGGCCTGCTCAATGTTGCTGGGGTTGCTTGGACCTGTCGACCGTATCGGCAGATGCTTCTGCTTTGAAGAAGGACTGACACTGAAGGAGGGTGTGAATCTGTGTCTGTGCTGGGAGCGGAGTTGAGCTGTAGGAAGTTAAACCTCTACCTTGAGTGGGGTATCACAGGTTTGTACACATTGAATTAATGACTTTTACACCTGGCCCTGTATGAACCTAGCCAGTAGCTCCTGAAGACTGGCTTGTACCAATAAAGAGGAAAGCGTGACTTCTTCATGGAGGTGAAGGTTTCCCTAGCACTTTCAAGTGTAGCTGGGGTCCCTGCAATGAGAGTGTGTGTGTGGTTTTTTTTTTTTATCTTGTCCTCCTGTATATAAGCATCCTCTGGGGTTATGACCGTGAAAACAAACGCCTTTTTTCTTGTCCTAATAAAAGCAGTGTAATGAAAGATAAGGATAAGGTTACACCATGGCTACCGTGGCTGTCAACAAGCCTTTTGAGATTTTCTTTCTCTGTTGCAATCGCTAATGAATTGGAGTTTTCCATGGATCTCGTCCAAGGTGGCTTTTCAGATGTGGGGGCAGAAAATCAGAGAGAGGCTTTTTCTGTGTGGAATGTTGAAGGGCTTCGTTCGGTCTTGTGGCTGTAGACTCAGCCGGTCCAGGGCCAGTCTTGTTAATTACGACAGGCGGATCTTTGGCCCGAGGAAGAAAGCAAGGCTCCAGGGCGCTTCTTTGTCACTGCTTCAGGACCTTCATGAGTGACGAGCCGCCCATCTGAAAGCCATAATGATTCTCGAACGGGCTTTTATGTGGATGAGGAACATGACCGGAGGCCTTGGGGGTACCAGAGAGGATGCTCTTTATGCAGCTGGAGATGTGAGCCGAGAGCAAAAGCGATTTCAAAACAGAAGCACCGCTGCTTTTTTGAACATTATAAAGTATCCTTCGAATGAAGACAGTGCCTACGCGTGCGTGAAATGTCCTCAGACTTCACATTTTCAGAAAATAACAATCTGGGCTTTGTAATTTTCTGGACGAGGGGTGGACCTAGACACTGTATATAGGAGGGACCTCACATATTCAACCTTGTTAGTGAACTAGACAGATCTTGGCAGGGGGAGTCCCAGTCTGTTGACTCCCAAGCTTGTGCTCCCAGAGGCCTGGGAGATGGTGGGTTGACCGTGGAGAAAGGGTGGCCTCCGCTCTCCCCAGTTCTGAGACAGGCAGCGGGAGGGGTCAGGCTGATGGAGCGTCTGACAGGAAACGAGTGCTTCAGCCTGTGTAGTGCCTGTTCTAATCTCCCTATGAGATTTGCCTTAAATCACGGGCATGTGTGTGCTCAGTTGCTTAGTTGTGTCCAATACTCTGAGGCCCCATGGACTGTAGCCTGCCAGGCTCCTCTGTCCATGGAGTTTTCCAGGCAAGAATACTGGAGTGGGTTGCCATTTCCTACCTTAGGGGATCTTCCCGACTCAGAGATGAATCCACGTCTCTTGAGTCCCCTGCATTGGCAGGCGGATTCTTTACCACTAGCGCCACATGGGAAGTCCCCCAAAAATCATGGGCATGGTTGCACATTTATGGCCAGCGTGAGAAAAACCTGCTCCTTCATGGTGTTGTATGACGAGCCACTTTGGCTTCATTACTTGATGAATAAAACCTGGGTGGGGATATTTATTTCCCTTTTCCTCTGCTTTCTATAAACTCTTCAGCCAGATCCCTTTACCAACCCCATCTCTTCACACTTCCTTGCGAGATCTGCTTTCTCTGGCCTTTGACTAGTCTGTTTCTGTCCCTTGGTCTCTGCTCTGCTTGCTTTGTCGCATGCTGTCCTGTGCATTCCTCTAGCCACATGCCTATCCCTGTTTTTTTTTTTTCCCCCTTTAAATACATCTCAGGACTTCTCTGGTGGTCCAGTGGTTAAGAATTCGCCTTCCAAAGCAGGGAACACAGATTCACAGAAAATAAGCTTGTGGTCACCAAGGGGCAAAGGGGGAGGGATAAATTAGGAATTTGGGATGAAAAGATATACCATGCTAGGCATAAAGTAAACAACGAGGTCCTACAGGGAGCTATACTCAATATCTTATAATAACCTATAAGGGAAAAGAATCCAAAAATGAATATAAGTGCCTGAATCACTTTGCTGTATACCTGAAACTGACAACATTGTAAATCAACTTTACCCCCCTCCCCCCCAAAAATCACACCCGATGCCTTCAGTCCCACAAAATCTCCTTCCATCACTGCTGCTCATCTTGTTTTTAACCAGACCTCCAGATGCTCTGTCTCCCTTCCTTGTCTCCTTGATCTCCTGGCTCCTTCCTGACCCCTTCCTCCATCGGTGGCCAGCAACCTCCAAGCCCCAAGGCCTGAAGATGTTTTCCAGCCTCACTTCCTCCAGCCCTCTGTGGGCGGCAACATCAGTCTCTTCCCTCCTGGCCCCTGTGCCTGACCCTCCTCCCCTTCACCCTGTCCTCCCTGACCTGCAGGGCTGTCCACTCTCCTGGGCTCCTTCCTGTCCCCCTGCCGCCATCCTTTCTGTCCTGGGAGACCAATGTCTTGTCCTCCAGAATTAAATGGTGGAGCTGCTTTGGGCTTAGCCCGGAGCCTGCCTGTCTTCTCACGCCTCCTTGCTCTGTAGCTGATCTCAGCCACTGCCCTGACTTCATGGTCCACGTGCACAGGTGTGGCTCTCAGGTCCACATGCTGGCTGGCGTCTCTCCTCCAGCTCTGGCCCCACGTACCCAGCTCAGCATCTCCTCTTGGTATGTGCAGAAACACCCAGTCTTCATGTTCAAACCAAGCTCAGGGTGTGTCCTCCTTGCCCTGGGCCTCCTCTGGGGTCCCTGGTACACAAATGCATTACCTAAGGGCATCACCTGTCGGACCTGATCTACCTCCAAGCTGTTCATCGCATCAACCATGATCTCATGATGCACTTCTGTTTCTCTGCCGTCAACAGGAGGCCCTCTCTCTGCTGAGCTCCTCTGGCTGTCCTCTCACCATGGTCTCCACCCAGCAGCCCCTCGCCTGGTCCTGGGGCGTCCCTGCCTGGGCTCTTCACTGGAGACTCTCCGCTTTCCGTTACTGTGGGGAAGGCGAGAGCTGGATGCCTGCCCACCTCTCCCACCCACCTCTCACCACTCCATCCTCACTAGCTCTCTCTGATCCTTCTCACCACTGACCTCCGTCCTCTCTCTCCCGTCACCCTGGGCCCCCCGGCCCTCCTTCTTTACGTGCACATCTTACCCGTGGACACACTTCCCAGATCGGATCTGTCTCGTAAGTACACAGGCCTCTTCTTTCAGACTCACAGTCACTGTCCACATTCCCTTGAGTTGAATGTACTCCTCCTCACGTGAGCTTCATGATTACATCTTTTTCCTTTTGTGTTATCTCTAGCACCTAGGGCAATGTCGACATAACAGACATTTATGTCTCACCACAAGAGGTGAGAGGCCAGCCAGAGGAGCTCAGCAGAGTGAGGGCCTCCCATTGGCGGCAGAGAGAAACAGGAGCACATCATGAGATCATGGTTGATGAGATGAACAGCTTGGAGGTAGATCAGGTCTGACAGGTGATGCCCTTAGGTAATGAGTCATAACCAATATTTGTGGACTGAACACATGAAATTTCATGCTTTATATTCTTCATCAGTATTTGTAATGAAATGTACTTCGTGTCAACGAAGGTATCAGAACTGGGGAATTAGTATAGTAGCTGTCAGTTCAGATTAAAGAAAAATTTTGATAAATCTGGGAATCTAGCTCCTTGGGTAGGAAAAAAGGCTCACTCATATTACCTCATCTTTTTTTCTTTTTTTAATTTGGAGCTGATGGCCTTACACTTCAGGGCTTATAGAGCATGGGCTGGAGACCAGGAACCTGACCCCAGCTCTGAGTTACTTCAGCTTTGAAAGGGTGAATGCTTCCTTTTATCTCATTAGCAGAACAGGACCATCACACTGCCCCTGGAGTCTCCAGGACTTGTGAGGATGAGATGGTATTTGTGAATCTCTGCAAAACATTAGAATAATGCTGTTGTTCAGTTACTCCGTCGTGTATGGCTCTGAGACCCCATGGACTGCAGCATGTCAGGCTTCCCATCCTCTACCTCTCGCCCAGAGCTTGCTCAAACTCATGTCCATTGAACTGGTGATGCCATCCCACCCCTCATCTTCTGTTGTCCCCTTCTCCTCCTGCCTTCAATCTTTCCCAGCATCAGGATCTTTTCCAGGGAGTCGGCTCTTTGCATCAGGTGGCCAAAGTATTGGAGTTTCAGCTTCAGCTGAAAATCACGTTACCCTACTGGGAAACGAGCGCTAATGTTTAGGATCAGGATTCCAGCAAGTTCTTCTGTTCTGCCAGCACAAGACACCCTTGGGTGATCGCAGAGTGGTTGCTCTGTGGGTTCTCCTGCTTGGGTGGAATAGAATGCACTTAGCGTTAACCAAGGTATCAGAGTAGGAGAACTGGACTAAATTCTCCAACTAAGAACTGAGAGCTGGGCTAAATCCAAGTGTCTTGTTGTTACAGTTGTTGCTGTGACCGCCTCTCTGTAAGCTTTACCATCCCTCAGCCTTCCGAGGTTTATGGTGGCATTGGCTGTGTGCTCCTCTCGTCCTGCAGGAGGGTGGCTTGGTCCCTTGGTCCCACCTGGGTGGCAGCTGTTCGGTGGAAATGTGCCTCCATCCTAAGTCTGCTGGCACCTGGGGCCAGGGTCTCTCCAGCTGCTCACCAGGCGCTTCTGGGAATCGTCTTTCTCATCTCCTTGTGGTGGAAACCTCACCAGCTGCTTCATGGGGGAGGTTAATTAATGCAATTAACAACGAATGTCTTAATTGCAGATGTTTAGAGAGACACTTTGCTGTTATTATTGTTATTATTGTTTTGTGTGCCACTCGCTGCATGCTTGGATGTCTCTTTATTAAAGCAAACAAAACCATAATTAGGTGCAGCCCAATTCAAACAGTGGCAGCAGCCTGGAGCAGGAAACCATAATTCAAGAACAAGAGGCATTCTCGACAAATATTATGTTGCCTGCCCGGTAACCGGTTGTGTGCCAGACTGCTGTGAGCCACTTACCTGCTCCCCTAAAGCCTGGCCAGAGAGGGAAAACAGGATGGAGGGGACAGGCTGTGAGGTCCCAACTGGCGGCTACCACAGAGGACGGGTCCTTGAATAATCCAAGGGACAAGTTGCAAGTGGAAAGAAAGGTACCGAGGCCCAAGGCTTGGGGGATGCTGTGTTCCAAAAAGCCTTGGGAATTACCCAGAAACTGAGGGTTAAGAGAAAAGCCAAAGTAGGCAGTTCACTGCACTAAGATGGGTTTTGGGGGATTCGAAGGAAGGAAGCAGAGATCAGACTAGCATTTTGAGAGGAAGCAATTGACAGAACGCATACCTGGGCCCTGATGGCAGATGGAGGCCTTGACCATGGTCTTTGGTTGTGTTTGCCAACAGCATGGTGGCTACAAAGTGAAGCCCGTGTGTCGGTATGCTAATGGCGGCCTCTTATAAGTGAAATTAATGCCCGGATTGTGTGAGGAGAGGGCCCTTCATTATTCCCTGTGATATGAAGATGTGTTGGAGATTCTTCCCGGCCTCTCAGTGACACTCTTCATACAAAATTTATCTTTTATGGGTTTGAAGCTCTTTCAGATACATATCAAAGACCTTCCCATGCCTCCACCATGCATAATACATTCTGCAACAGCTCGTAATAAATCATCCTCCGTCTCTGACTGGTTGGCTGTGAGCAAACATGGCTACTGCCCGCATGGAAAGGATGCTAGACCCTTATACATAATCCTTTACCTCTTGTGCTACCCCTTTCTGTGGTCCGTCTCCCCCAGGGAGCCCCTGAAAATGCAAGGAGCTGGAATCACCCAGTTACTCTCTTCTGCTGCCAAAGCCACTGTCTGTGTGGATGATACAGAAGATGTTGCTGTTGTTGTTCCATCGTGCAGTCGTGTCTGACTCTTTGCGACCCCATGGACAGCAGCATGCCAGGCCTCCTTGTCCTTCACCATTTCCAGGAGTTTATTCAAACTCATGTCCATTGCACTGACGATGCCATCCAGCCATCTCATCCTCTGATGCCCTCTTCTTCTTGTGCCCTCAGTCTTTCCCAGCATCAGGGTCTTTTCCAAGGAGTCAGCTGTTCCCATCAGATGACCCAAACTCCCTGTCTGTGTGGATGACACAGAAGATGTACCGTGTGATGCTATTTAGAGTTTTGAGAATTCCCCCTACCTCCATTGTCTGGCTTCCTGCTTCCACACATAGAGGTGGTGCAGACACTCATTGCATTTCCACTCACTTGGACTGGGAAAGGTGGCCCGGCACTGTGGTTGTGTTACTGAGTCCAAGCTCGCTCTGCTCGCCGCACAACAGGCCGGTAAGTCAAGAGACAAGGTGTTGAGGCAAAGTATGGTGACTTTATTGGAGAAGATGGCAGACTAGTGTCTCAGAAAAAATGATCTTATTGGGATCTGGTTGCCAGTTTCTTTTTAAAAAAAAAAATTTATTTGTTTTTTAACTGAAGAATAATTGCTTTACAGAATTTTGTTATTTGCTGTCAAACCTCAGCATAAATCAACCATAGGTGAAGAGGTGGCAAGAATACACAGAAGAACTATACAAAAAAGATCTTCATGACCCAGATAATCATGATGGTATAATCAGTCACCTAAAGCCAGACATCCTGGAATGTGAAGTCAAGTGGGCCTTAGGGAGCATCACTACAAACAAAGCTAGTAGAGGTGATGAAATTCCAGCTGAGCTATTTCAAATCATAAAAGATGATGCTGTCAAAGTGCTGCACTCAATATGCCAACAAATCTGGAAAACTCAGCAGTGGCAACAGGACTGGAAAAGGTCAGTTTTCATTCCAATCCCAAAGAAAGGCAATGCCAAAGAATGCTCAAACTATTGCACAATTGCACTCATCTCACATGCTAGTAAAGTAATGCTCAAAATTCTCCAAGCCAGGCTTCAATGGTACANGGTCCGTCTAGTCAAGGCTATGGTTTTCCAGTAGTCATGTATGGATGTGAGAGTTGGACTATAAAGAAAACTGATCACTGAAGAATTGATGCTTTTGAACTGTGGTGTTGGAGAAGACTCTTGTGAGTTGCTTGGATTGCAAGGAGATCCAACCAGTCCATCCTAAAGGAAGTCAGTCCTGAATGTTCATTGCAAGGATTGATGTTGAAGCTGAAACTCCAATACTTTGGCTACCTGATGCGAAAAACTGACATTTGAAAAGACCCTGATGCTGGGAAAGATTGAAGGCAGGAAGAGAAAGGGACCACAGAGGATGAGATGGTTGGATGGCATCACCAACTCAATGGACATGAGTGTGAGTAAACTTTATAAGTTGGTGATGGACAGGGAGCCCTGGCATGCCGCAGCCCATGGGGTCACAAATAATTGGACATGACTGAGCGACTGAACTGATTGAACTGAATACATATATCCCCTTCCTTCTGAACCTCCCTCCCATCTCTCTCCCACCCCATACCTCTAGGTTGAGACAGAGCCCCTGTTTGAGTTTCCTGAGCCAGTTTCTTTTATAGAGCAGAGAAGGGAGGAGGTGAGGAAGTAAAGGAAAACGGTGCTAAATCTTACAAAAGCTCCTGGAATGGCCAGCCTCAGCGTGGCTGAGTCGTGTCTGACTCTTTGCAACCCCATGGACTGCAGCCCATCAGGCTCCTCTGTCCACGGTATTCTCTAGGCAAGAATACTGGAGTGGGTTGCCACGTCCTCCTCCAGGGGATCTTCCTAACCTAGGGATGGAACCCAAGTCTCCTGCACTGCAGGCGGATTCTTTATCGCCCGAGCCACCAGGGAAGCTTCAGGGCAGGGGTGTGTTAATTTCTTCTTTTTGCAGCCATTTACAGGTGGACACGGTCAGGACGTTTCTCTGAACAAAGGCAGTTTGGTTTAACTTTTGGACAGAGGGGCAAGGTTCCCTGAGGCAGACCATTCTATATAGATAGTATCCTTTCAGTGAAGAAAAGCAATGGGAAGCAAAGGTTTAAGTAAAAGAAACAGATCCAACTTGTAGTCAGATTTTGTTCTTCCCTGTAACAGTTGCATCTGAGCTAAGCACAGAAGGTCTCTGTGGCATCTTGTTGAGAAGAGAAACAAGATGGAACAAAGGGAAGACCCTCTAGAACGGTGGCCTTGGGACTGGGAAAGGTGTCACCCTCCTCCTGGCTGCCACACAGGGACAGTGCCCAGGCTGGTGGCTTGGGGAAAGCCTTCATCACCAAGGTTATTGATGTCAAATCAAAGGGGTTAGGTCAGTGGGATTCTGTATGTGTGCTGCAGGTCATGAAGCAGAAGGGCAGGTATTTCAAAAGAAACAGATTTTTTGCTTTCTGTGGTGTCATTTCCAAAGACCAACATGTATGGAGGGAAATTCGCCTTGTGGTGGAAATGGCTGGGTGTCCCTACCCCACATCAGTTTTCTTCTTTCATAGGAATAGAACCCAAATTTATAGCTGGACAAATGACACCACAGAGTAAAGGTGACATTTCCAAGCCTCCCTTGCAGCTAGATGTGGCCCTGGGACCAAATTTTGGCTTTTGAGGATATACAAATGTCTTATGGTGGCTTTTGAGGATATAAAATGTCTTATGGCAGCTTCTGAGAACTCCCTTAAGTGGTAGCTAGTGTGTGCTCTTTCCATGTTTTTCCTTTCTCTTTATCCTTCCTTCTGGCTGCGATGAGGGACATACTGGCTGGAACTGGAGCAGTCACTTTGAACCATGAGGTGGAGAGTGGAGATCATCCTTGGTGAAGCTACAAAATAGAAGGAGGTGAGTTCCTGAGACTTCATGCTCCGCTGGGAACTCCCTGAGTCTTCTCAAAACCAGGCAGCTGCTGGAGGCTCTTCCTAACTCATTCTTCCTTTCATCCCTTCATTCACAGGCAGCAGAGATGCATCAGGACCTGAGACTCTCCCTGCCTTGTCCTGCGCTCTCTGTCTCTATCCTTCACAGGCACGTCCCCCAATAAAACTCTTGTATATCTAGTCCTGTCCTGGGGTTGACTTCTCAGAAGACTCAGGCTGACACAGGATGGATCTGGGAAGGAGTGCATAGCGGAGGGCTGTGGGCATGGGAGAGAAACATCCTAACAGAAGGAATATTTGTGCAAAGTTCCTGTGGTTCAAGAGACCAAGGGAGTTAGAGGGAATGAACTGACATAAGGCCAGTGTGGCTGGAAGGCAGAGAGCAGATAGAGCAGGAGGCAGGGACGGGAGAAAAGAGCTGGAGTCAGCTCTTCTTGGTTTTTATCCTAATAAGAATGGATGCCACTAGATAACTTTATGCACAGGACGCTGCAATCAGATGTGAGCAGGCTCTGATGTGGTCCCAGTGAGAGGCGGTGGTGGCGTGGATGGGAGAGGGTAGCAGCCTGGAATGAAGGAAGTAAGTGGATCCAGAAATGATGCAAGAGGCTAAGTGCCTACTATGTGTGGGATGCCGCTCTGAGGATACATCAGTAAACAGTGCTCATGTTTGGAGGTGTGGGAGAAGGCGTCTTAATTAAATCACTTTAGGCACGTTAGATAATCAATATCTACTCTGTGGATCAACATCGCCAAGATTTGCTGCCACATATTACTAAGATTTCACAGCTAAAATGAAGTCCTTCCAGATGCTGTTTAAACCCACATCTGCTTTCATGGCCTGAATCTCCGGGGAGCCGAGAATGGCTCCAGGTATCGGAGACGTAATGCTTAGTGGTAAGGTGATTAAATCCCTCACTCTTTCTCATCTACCAAGAGCATAACCAGTCTTTCAATAATATCTAAATAATTTGGGGGGGGGGGCTTTACTGTCACTGGAGGCTCAAAGGTGAGGTGTATATTTACCAGATGCTAGAAACTTAAAAGCAAGAGCCTTATAGAAATTAAAGTCCATCTGTCAGGTCTGTAGAATCAGTAGCTTCCATTTGTCAGGATTTAGTAAGTGCTGAAAACTTTGCTTGAATCCTGACGGGTCATCAATACACACTGAACCAATAGTCATCCTCTATCCTCACTCCCTCACTAGCATCTCATTTAACTGAAGGAAGAACTATTATTGTCCCCATTTAACAGATGAGGAAACTGATCCTTAGAATGATTAAGCAAAATTTCCGAAGTCCTACAACTAAAAAAACAACAGAGGCACTCTTTGAACCCCCTTTAACTTCCAAAACCAGTGCTCTTTATTGCTTTCTTTTAATCTCTTAGAAGCTGAAGATTTCCAATTGGAATGTTTTTAGAATTCCCAGAGAATAAAAAAACAGGCCTAATAAAAGTGGATTTGAATTTAATTTATAGTAATTTCAATTACAGATTATCCTCTGAGTGCTAAGTCTCTTCAGCATGTCTGTCTCTCTGGGACCCGGTGGAGTGTAGCCCGCCAGGCTCCTCTGTGCATGGGATTCTCCAGGCAAGAATACTGGAGTGGGTTGCCATGGCCTCTTCCAGGGTATCTTCCCAACCCAGGGATCGAACCTGTGTTTCTGGTCTTCTGACAGGTTCTTTAGCAGGTTCTTTACCATATTAGATATTAACAA
Source organism: Neotragus moschatus (assembly GCA_006410615.1). Lineage (NCBI taxonomy): Eukaryota > Metazoa > Chordata > Mammalia > Artiodactyla > Bovidae > Neotragus > Neotragus moschatus. The sequence continues at coordinate 1,929,754 of SJYA01002033.1, forward strand.
ACAAAAAGACATTGTTGGGACAACTCTGGACAGTTCCTCAAACATTAAAAAAATGTGTTTTTGATTAGTTGTAGGGAGGAAGAGTTTACACACAATAACTTTTATGGATTTTTGCTGCATAGTTTGAGTATCTCAGGAAATAAATATGATCAAATACCCACCGTGACAATCAAGATCTAGGACTTTTCCACCTCTCCCCAATCACCACCCCCTACCNTCTGGACAGTTCCTCAAACATTAAAAAAATGTGTTTTTGATTAGTTGTAGGGAGGAAGAGTTTACACACAATAACTTTTATGGATTTTTGCTGCATAGTTTGAGTATCTCAGGAAATAAATATGATCAAATACCCACCGTGACAATCAAGATCTAGGACTTTTCCACCTCTCCCCAATCACCACCCCCTACCACCACCCCCCTCCATTGAACACTTCCCTATCCTGCTATACAGTCAACCTTTCCCTGCCCCTCTGGCCCCTGCAACCCTTGATCTGCTTCCTGTCACTATTGTTTTGACTTTCCTAGAATTTTATATGCTGCTGATAAGTCGCTTCAGTCGTGTTCAACTGTTTGCATCCCCATGGACTGTAGCCTGCCAGGCTCCTTTGTCCATGGGATTCTCCAGGCAAGAATACTGAAATGGCTTGTCATGCCCTCCTCCAGGGGATCTTCCTGACCCAGGGATGGAGCTCACATCTCTTATGTCTCCTGTGTTGGCAGGTGGGTTCTTTACCACTAGTGCTACCTTGGAAACCCATCATATAATATTAGGGTTTTTTTTTTTGAGTATGTGTCTGGTTTCTTCCATTTGGCATGATCCTTTTAAGATGCATGCATTTTGTTGCGTGTATTAGCAGTTCCTTTCTTTCTCTTACTGGATAGTATTTCATTGTATGGACATTTGAGTGGTTTCCTACTTGAGGCTCTTTCGAATGAAGCTGTTAATTAGCATTTGCGTGTGCATGTTATGAGGACATAACTTTTGCTTTCTCTTGCATAAAAATATAAGATTGGTAGATCACATGGAAATTACATGTTTAAGTCGATCAGAAACTGCCAAAGTATTTCCTGCAGTGGCTGCACCGTTGCAACTCCTCCAGCAACACACGAGGGTCCCAGCTGCTCCAATGCTCACCAGCGTTTGGCATCGTCAATCTTTTTTATTTGAACCATTCTACCGGTGTATAGTAGCACTAACATGCATTTGAGGATACAACCTTCTCAGATACTCTGCATGTCACCTTCAGCTTTGCTGAAGGTGGTCATAGGTAAGAGTATCTGATGGGTCAACTTGAGGTCACCCAGATCTGCACTGCTTTCACCTGAGAGGGAAGTTACCCAGCTTTCCTTAGTGGTCCAAGGGCACAAACTCATTTCCCAATCATGTGACAATGGGAAAGTGACTGGCCTCGTTTTTTTTTAGGGCTTCCCTGGTGGCTCAGAGGTAAAAGAATCCATCTGCAAAGCAGGAGACCTGGATTTGATCCCTGGGTCAGGAAGGTCCCCTGGAGGAGGGCCTGGCAACCCACTTCAGTATTCTTGCCTGGGAAATCCCATGGACAGAGGAGCCTGGCCAGCTACCCTACCCCCACCCCCGCCAAAGTTATTGTAAAATATTGGCTATGTTCCCTGTGCTGTACATTCATCCTTTTGTCATATTCATTTTATACCTGGTAACTTGTACCTCTGAATTCCCTTCCCCTGACTTGCCCCTCCCCTTGGCCTCAGTTTATCTCCTATGCAATGGAGACAAAATTACTCCTGGACATGATTAAGTTCAGAGTTGCTGGACACTAGTAGGCTTATTTGGAGAAGGAAATGGCAACCCATTCCAGTGTTCTTGCCTGGAGAATCCCAGGGACGGTGGAGCCTGGTGGGCTGCTGTCTCTGGGGTTGCACAGAGTCGGACATGACTGAAGCGACTTAGCAGCAGTACGCTTATTTATATGGGGTGATCTTTTGTGGACAATTAAAACACCATTAAAATTCCAAATGGCCCAACATTTATATATATGACGGAAGTAAAGTATTTTGATACTTTGTGAGTGCAGAATGTCACCAAAGTGGAATTTTCTTTCTTTTTCCGCGTGCACCTCCTCACCTCTTGCTTGTGTCCATAATGCCAGTCTGGCCTACAAGGTGATTTCTGTCCCCTAGGTGTGCTGAGATAGTTAAATGAGATAATCAATGAATGCACTGAGGACAGAACCCAGTAGATGGTGGGCTTTCAAGAAAGAGTAGGTTATGTTTGGAGATGAAGCCACCATCCAAATGCCAGGAGAGATGTGTTTAGGAAGAAAATGACATAGTGAGATGATTAAGAAGTACCAACGAGAAAAGCGAAAAAAAAAAAAAATCCCACTTAAACCCTCCACCCGACACCCAAACCCACCACCCTCCCTGGAGGCATCCACTGTTACAGGTGGTGCACACTTTAGATACGTGGAGGTATGTATGGTTTCAAGGTGTTTGAGGCACAAATAGGCAGGTAGCAAAGGGCCTCGTCTTGCTCTGGGATTTATTTAACTCTTGTGTTTGGTCATGGATATAGTCTACATCTTCCTTCCTCTCCACTCTCCCCGCCTTTTTTCTTTTACCTTGATACTCCTTGAAGAGCTTTCCAGGTGCAAATGCAGGCATTACCTCTTCCTGTTGGCTGCTGCATCCTCTGGCATAATACATATGTGCCACAGTTAGGCAACTGTAGGGCAGCGACCATAAACCCTCCACCTCCAGACAACCCTCCTGGGTTTAACCTTGGTTTCGCCACTGGAGTACAGCCTTGCTTAGTTTCCCTCATGTGGTATAGGCCCGACCTTGCTCAGCTTCCCCGAACCCTGGTCCTCTCCTTGGTGCCCTGAGTTCTTTCATCTATAAAAAGCATGAGCTTGTGAAATGCATCCACCTCCAATAAGTCCAACGAGGAGGCCACCCACTTCAGCTGAATGGCAACCCACTTCAGCATTCTTGCCTGGAAAATCCCACGGACAGAGGAGCCTGGCCAGCTATATGGTTCACAGGGTTGCAAAAGAGTTGGACACTACTTAGCAACTAAACATTATATTGGTTTCAGGTGTACATCAATTGTAGCGCTTATATTCCATTTAAAGTTACTGAAAAAAATAGGGCTTCCCTAGTGGGCCAACATTTAAGACTCTGGGCTTCCACTGTAGGGGGCATGGGTTTCACCCTTGGCAGCAGCATCTCCCATCAAAGTTATTTACATAGCAGACAGCATCTGCCATGCTTCCCCTGGGGCTTGATATGCAAAGGGATGCACTTTGAATTCCATAGAAACCTTATTTGTTCTTTTTAAAAATTTTCTAGTAGGTGCAGTTGAATCTTTGGCTTTAAAAATTTCTAGGCACAAGAAATTATATTTTATAGAGTTTCCTAGAAATTTCCCCTGCATGACCCACTGGGACACAGGCAGGCTATCAGTCAGTTCCAGTGATTCTCCATTTCACCTTGGTGTGTCTTTTATCAGAAATCATATGGAAACTTTTTAATTTATGGGCTTTTATTGCAATCCACAATTCACCCTGAGTCGTCTATTATTAAGTGTTCTAGAGGTTCTTATTGTGCCTTATCAGGGAATTGTATCTCAATGCAATTCATCTGGAGTCATTCTTCACAGAGAAAATCTTTCATATTACCTTTCTCTCATCATACTATGATGACTCTTGAATACATCATTATTTCACAATGAGCTTATAAATTATTATCATTAGGCAATTTTTTTTATAATCTGATTTTATAAACTGCTTCTTTTTATTATCGTTAGAGGGAAACCAGTAAATGCATCTGTCTGTTTTGATCTACCGAGATAATAGTAATAGAAAAACCAAGTCGGGAGATCTCACTGAGCTACAAAGAGACTGGGTGTGCAGTGTGTGGAGACCAAAGCATTCGTGTGCTCATAGCCGCGTTCCATGATCCCCTCTCGTGGGTCTCCACTGCCACCCATAATGGTATCCTAATTGGTAATGCTGAGTTCCTGAAGTGTCTTCAGCTGGATTCTTTTCTCTTCACAGAAAGGAGATTTAAAAAGGCAAAATAAAAATTTGTGGACAATGTTTCTTTCTCTTTTAAAAATAATTGTATGTATTTTTGGCTGTGCTGGGCTTTCCTCTAGCTGCGGAGAGCTGGGGCTCCTCTCTAGCTGTGGTATGCCGGCTTCCCACTGTGGTGGCTTCTCCTGTTGTGCAGCGTGAGTGCCAGGGCTGGTGGGCATCAGTAGTTTCAGCTCCCAGGCTCTTGAGTATAGGCTCAATAGTTGTGGTGCACTGGCTTAGTTGCTCCATGGCATATGGGATCCTCCTGGACCAAGGATTGAACCTGTATCTCCTGCACTGGCTGGCAGATTCTTTACCACTGGAGAAGACTCCTGAGAGTCCCTTGGACTGCAAGGAGATCCACCCCGTCCATCCTAAAGGAGATCAGTCCTGAATACTCACTGGAAGGACTGATGCTGAAGCTGAAACTCCAGTACTTCGGCCACCTAATGCGAAGAACTGACTCATTTGAAAAGACCCTGATGCTGGGAAAGATTGAAGGAGGGAGGAGAAGGGGATGACAGAGGATGATATGGTTGGATGGCATCACTGACTCAATGGACATTAGTTTGAGTAAGCTCTGGGAGTTGCTGATGGACAGGGAGGCCTGGCGTGCTGCAGTCCATGGGGTCACAAAGAGTCAGACACCACTGAGCGGCTGAACTGAACTGAGCCACCAGGGGAACCGTTTTTTTCTTTTATTTTGTCATAGCACAGGGGATCTTAGCTCCCTGACCCTAGTTGAATGCTCACCCTCTCCCCACCCCTGCACTGGAAGCTGAGAGTCTTAAACACCAGGCTGATGGGAAAGTCTTTAAAATATTTTTAAATGAAGGAAAAAAACCCAAGGTGGATTATGTAGAATATATGATTCAGGATGTGAAATGATAACCCTGTCTGGTCTGGGTCACGGTCCCAACCACCTTCCTTACTTGTTCCTGGAGAATGCAGATCTTTCTTTCTGGGGTATTGCAAAGTAAGCCAGTTACACGTATTCATATATCCACCCTTCTTTAGATTCTTTTCCCATACTGGTCGTTACAGAGTATTGAGTAGAGTCCCCTGTGTTACACAGCAGGTCCTTATTAGTTATCTATCGCATGTATATTAGCGTGTATATGTTGCTCCCAATATCCTAACTTATTCCTCCACTTTTCCCCCTGATAACTATAAATTTGTTTTCTACATCTGTGATTTTATTTCTATCTTGTAAGTAAGTTTGTTTGTATCATTTTTTGGATTGAAAATATAAGCAATATCATGTATTTGTCTTTGTCTGACTTCACTCAGTATGACAATTTCTAGGTCCAACCACGTCACTGCAAATGGCATTCTTTTTTTCTTTCTTCTTTCTTTTTTTATATTCCTGATTTAACATTCTGTCTAAGGCTCTGGGAGCTGTGGAAATATGGGTTATTTTTTTCTTTTCTTCCTTGGTGTGTGTTACATCTCACTTATTGATGGGCATGCAGGTGACAGAGAGGGGAAGGGCCTTTTGGGAGGTCAGCTACTTTCTCCTTTGATACCAAAGGAAGGCCACCTGGATCGTCACAGCTCATGGATTTACACAAACCATGTACTAGAACTTAGCCTAAGTTACCAAGAATTCTAATATTAAATGTCTTTTCCTTCCGCCATATTTTTTGATGGAATTCACTATATGCTCTACTAAAAAACTGAAAAGCAATTACAACATAAACATACTGAGAATTACTAAGGCTTGTGGAATATAGTACTATAGCCATTTATACATAAAAGATAGGAACACTGAGCACCTGAGTAAGTCCATTACAAGTGATGGTTTTGCGGGATCCTATTCTGCAAAGCTGTAGCTTGACCTTTGGGGCCCATTGGAGTCTCTGCAGCTTCACGTTAGAATGGAAAGAATGCTAGGATATCTAAGAAGATGTGTGTATGCATATTTTAAACCTCAATTTGACTTCCTTCCTCTGTATCCATGGAAAATTGGTCCTAGGACCCTTGCAGATACCAAAATTCTCAGATGCTCGAGTTCTTTATAAAACTGTGGAGCACAGTCAGCCCTCAGAGTGCATTTTCCACCCATGGTTGGTTGTCCAATGTCCACTTGGGGGCAAAATCACCTCTGGTTATTTTGGGTATTAGTTGAAGTTCTGTTAAGGTTATGATCTCTTTTGGAAAGAATCATTCTCACGGTATCAAGTCTTCTCAAACACAAATGTGTTTCGTCTCTACATTTTTCTCAGTCTCATTTCATGTCTTTTAATAACGTTTTCTAATTTCCTTCATGAAAGTGTGCAGGTCTTTGATTAGATTTACTCCTAGGCTCTCTGTAGTGTCTTTGCTGTTATTACAAAAATAGTGTCTTTTCCAATTCTAATCTCTAACTGGTTGTTGTTGGTTGAAAGGAGCATTTATTTTTTGAGTATGTGTGTCCGCAATGCATCTGGGAATCTTGTTCAGTTGTTTTAAATCTCATAGACTGTTTGAACATTTTCTGGAATATTCTGTGAAGATAATCATATTGTCTACAAATAACCACAGTGCTGACCTCTCTTTTAGCATGCTTGCATCTTTAACTTCTTTTTCTCACCTTACTGCACTGGCTAGGACCTCCAGGAAAATGCTGAATAGTATCAGGGATGGAGGGACACTTTTATTTTACAACCCAAGAAGCAATACTTCGACCTTGTCCAAGGTCATTCAATGATTCAGAGCAGAGGCAAGTCTAGATTCTAAGGTTTATGAACTTCTCTTCCTTTCGTTTTTTCTTGGTTCTTTTGTTTTGAGTTAGTTAGCATAAAAACACTTTGCTGTCAGAACTCTTTTGATTTTTGACCTATAAAAGCTTAAGAGAAAGTTACATGTAGTCTTCTGTGTGGGTGGAATACAACACATCAGGATCTTAATACTGACACATGAAACCTGTGTTATTCTTTGAATATAAAACATATCAGCTCTTTAAAGCTTATATCTGTGAGTTTGCTTCCACATCTTGTTAGAGAGAGGTTTTAGGATAATGTGGGCCTTATGATAAAATATCTAAGTTTTATGGATCACATAAAATGAAGCAAGCACTACGCTAGGTCCTTTTAAAAGTATGCTTTCATGATGTCTTTCGAATAATGCTCTGAGGTGTATATTATTACCCTCATTTTACGGATGAGGAAACTGAACTTGAAAGCATTAAGTAACTTGCCCAAGGCCTCTTATTTCTAAGTTTACAGAGCCTGGACTCAAACCAAGGTTGGATATCAAAGCGTACTATCTTCTGGCTGTGTATCCTGCTTACCATCAGGCAAACAAGTGGGAAATTAACATCAGATGGATTCCAATTCCGTTTGGAGGGTGTAGGGACTCACTCTGTTCATTGCTTTAGATCATATGAGCTCTTTTCATTGCATTATCTTAGATTAAAAATGCATGAAAAATAAAGCAAATGAAGTTGTCTCTTAGTATTGCTTCTACATAAATATGCACAAAGCGGTAGCAAATTCATGTCAGTAAATGTCTCCAATATGCTGGGCACATTATGCATTATATATCTTATCTACATAACAACTGTGGGAGGAAAGTCTCGTTAGTACCATTTTAGGGATTAGGAGATGGGTTTCTAGAGACTGAGTAACAGCTAGGAAGGAGCAGAGTTGGGTCACACCCTGCTAGACACTATAGCCAAGTGACCAAGCTGGCCTGTCAGCTCAAAGCTGTGTTTTGGTCCCACTCAATTCTCAGTGGAAAAAGTGTGCCTCAGCAGCTGCATTTTAAAGCATCGTTTCCATCACGGTGCAGGACGTGGAACCCAAGAGGGACTTCTATAAACACGAGTACATGTTCCCAGACAAAGGAGGTGATATCTCTGACAAAGAGCCACTATCCAGAACATCTGCTGGGCTGTTTCTCCTTGTTTTAAATAAGGCACAGAGAGATCTGATTCAGGTGTGCTCCTGAGAAGCCGGCAGCTTCTGCCACGATTTCTGTGATCTCTGGGTGCGATGAATGAGAGCTATCTGTTGATCATGGAGTACACCACTTAATCAAGCACTTTGGCTGCGGATCAAATTTTCTGTATTTTTAACTATAATTATAGCTATAACCAACACTACTTAGCCTGCTTTATAATTTACATAGTGATTCCACATTCAGCGTCTCATAAGCATTTAATCTTCAAAACAGCTCTGCTCTGCAGTCATTAATATTATCCTTGTAATAATGTGTTTGAGACTGTCCACACGTATCGACAGAGAGAGACAGCCCAGAGAGGGACAGCCCAGAGACATTATTCTTTGGGAAGAGTGAGCTGTCACTCTATGGTTTAATGTGGTGCTGCTTTGGGTTAATTGTGTCCAGAAAGGAAGATGCTGGAATATATATACATATATAAATAAATATGTGAGTTATGGTTATCACTGGCAGTGAGAGAGTTTCAGAAAATCTTCCTCATTCATTTCATATCTTTTTGTATTCCTTTAATTTTTTTAAATTTAATTTTTATTTTGTTATTGTTGCTGTTCAGTTGCTAAGTCGTGTCCGACTTTTTGCGACTCCATGGACTGCAGATCCAGGCCATCCTGTCTATCACCAACTTCCGGAGCTTACTCAAACTCATATCCATTGAGTCAGTGATGCCATCCAACCATCTCATCCTCTGTCATCCCCTTCTCCTCCCACCTCCAATCTTTCCCAGCATCAAGGTCTTTTCAAATGAGTCAGTTCTTCACATCAGGTGGCCAAAGTATTGGAGTTTCAGCTTCACCGTCAATCCTTCCAATGAATATTCAGGACTGATTTCCTTTAGGATGGACTGGGTGGATCTCCTTGCAGTCCAAGGGACTCTGAAGAGTCTTCTCCCACACCACAGTTCAAAGGCATCAATTTTTTGGCACTTACCCTTCTTTATGGTCCAACTTTCACATCCGTACATAAGAAGCTTTGTATTCCTTTAATTTTTTAAAAACTTAATTTTTATTTTACACATATAAATATTGGATTGGCCAAAAAGTTTGTTTGCGTTTTTCCATAATATTTTATGGAAAATCCCAGACAAACTTTTGGCTAACCTAACAGTTCCTTTAAATACACATTGTATATAAGTACAAAAGTACACAGGTATATTGTTTTTTAAAAAATTATTTAGTTCCATAAAGCTGAAAATAAGACAGTAGTATTTGAACCCATCACTCCCCTCACCTTATCATTGCTAGGAGGCAATGACTGAACTCCTCAGCTGTTTGGTCTTTATTCATATATTTCAAACTAAATGTTTTTACTTCTATTTCTTACTGTTCAGCTGGAGATATTCTCTCTTGGTTTCCTGCTATGAGAGATGAAGACTTAGAATCCTTGTACACATGCCTCCTATCTCCCTTCCCTATCCACTGCGGTCCAATAACAGATGAGTTATCACTTGTATAGGACTTCCCTGGTGGCTCAGATGATAAAAAGTGATAAGTATATCACAAGTTACACAGTATATCACCCAGATATTCCTCACTTCATGTACAGAGTTTCCTTCCAGAGTGGGTAATAGTCTCTCCCTCTCTTTTCTTTTAGAAATTTGCTTGTTATTTTAAATTTCATATTATATTTATTTTTATTTATTTATTTGGCTGTGCCAGGTCTTAGTTTCAGCACATGGGATTGTTTATCTTCCTCGAGACATGTGAGAGCTTTACTCGCAGCTTGTGAATCTTAGTTATAGCATGTGAGATCTAGTTCCCTTACTAGGGATTGAACCCAGGCCCCCTGCATTGAGAGCTTGGAGTCTCAGCCACTGGACTGCCAGAGAAGTCTCCCTTTGCTGGTTGTTTAAAAAAAATTTTTTACTAATCACTAATTCATTTAAAAATATTTGCCAGAAGCCTGTGTCTTCTCAAGATATTCAAACAGCTCAGGAACCCATCGTTTACCGTCTTGATGACATTGCATCTTCTTGTTCCAAGATGGAGTGGCCTCACTTCAGGCCGGCTGACAGCCGTCATACTGGGAGTTCCTTTACCCATCCTCTGAGTCTCTCCACTTTTCTCCTGGGATGGAGCCCATGTTTTCTGGATTCTGCTTCTCATTCTTTCTTGATTTACTTCTCCTCATTTTAGCGAAGTGTCTCTCAGGTTGCCTTCTAAATAAATAGTGTCAAAAAAGATAAATGTTTCTAAGGCTTCGAAGTGTGAAAACGGCTTCATTCTGCCTTTACACTTGTTGACAGTTTGGCTGAGTACAGAAAATTGTTTGGAAAGATCATTTTTCTAGCTTTGGTATTGCCATTGTTGAAGTCCAAAGATATTTTGATTCCTAGTCCTTTATATATGAAATTTTATTTTCTTAGTGGGAAAGTCAGGATCTTCATTTATTACCAATACTCTGAAATTGCCAAATAATAGGCCTTGGTGTGGCTCTATCCTCATATATTTAAGATTTTTTTATATAGATGATTTTTAAAGTCTTTATTGAATTTGTTACAATATTGTTTCTGTTTTAAGTTTTGGTTTTTCAGCTGCAAGGCATGTGGGAGTCTTAGCTCCTCACCAGGGATCGAACCTGCACCTCCCGCATTGCAAAGTGAAATCCTAACCACTGGACCACCAGGGAAATCCCTGTTCTCACATATTTTGATGGACATTTGATGACTACTTTCAGTTCTGAGTAATTTTACTGAGTAAGTTATTTTTAAATGATATTCTCCTTTCTGTTTTTTTTTTTTTTNAAGAGACAGGGACGTGGAACCCAAGAGGGACTTCTATAAACACGAGTACATGTTCCCAGACAAAGGAGGTGATATCTCTGACAAAGAGCCACTATCCAGAACATCTGCTGGGCTGTTTCTCCTTGTTTTAAATAAGGCACAGAGAGATCTGATTCAGGTGTGCTCCTGAGAAGCCGGCAGCTTCTGCCACGATTTCTGTGATCTCTGGGTGCGATGAATGAGAGCTATCTGTTGATCATGGAGTACACCACTTAATCAAGCACTTTGGCTGCGGATCAAATTTTCTGTATTTTTAACTATAATTATAGCTATAACCAACACTACTTAGCCTGCTTTATAATTTACATAGTGATTCCACATTCAGCGTCTCATAAGCATTTAATCTTCAAAACAGCTCTGCTCTGCAGTCATTAATATTATCCTTGTAATAATGTGTTTGAGACTGTCCACACGTATCGACAGAGAGAGACAGCCCAGAGAGGGACAGCCCAGAGACATTATTCTTTGGGAAGAGTGAGCTGTCACTCTATGGTTTAATGTGGTGCTGCTTTGGGTTAATTGTGTCCAGAAAGGAAGATGCTGGAATATATATACATATATAAATAAATATGTGAGTTATGGTTATCACTGGCAGTGAGAGAGTTTCAGAAAATCTTCCTCATTCATTTCATATCTTTTTGTATTCCTTTAATTTTTTTAAATTTAATTTTTATTTTGTTATTGTTGCTGTTCAGTTGCTAAGTCGTGTCCGACTTTTTGCGACTCCATGGACTGCAGATCCAGGCCATCCTGTCTATCACCAACTTCCGGAGCTTACTCAAACTCATATCCATTGAGTCAGTGATGCCATCCAACCATCTCATCCTCTGTCATCCCCTTCTCCTCCCACCTCCAATCTTTCCCAGCATCAAGGTCTTTTCAAATGAGTCAGTTCTTCACATCAGGTGGCCAAAGTATTGGAGTTTCAGCTTCACCGTCAATCCTTCCAATGAATATTCAGGACTGATTTCCTTTAGGATGGACTGGGTGGATCTCCTTGCAGTCCAAGGGACTCTGAAGAGTCTTCTCCCACACCACAGTTCAAAGGCATCAATTTTTTGGCACTTACCCTTCTTTATGGTCCAACTTTCACATCCGTACATAAAGAGCTTTGTATTCCTTTAATTTTTTAAAAACTTAATTTTTATTTTACACATATAAATATTGGATTGGCCAAAAAGTTTGTTTGCGTTTTTCCATAATATTTTATGGAAAATCCCAGACAAACTTTTGGCTAACCTAACAGTTCCTTTAAATACACATTGTATATAAGTACAAAAGTACACAGGTATATTGTTTTTTAAAAAATTATTTAGTTCCATAAAGCTGAAAATAAGACAGTAGTATTTGAACCCATCACTCCCCTCACCTTATCATTGCTAGGAGGCAATGACTGAACTCCTCAGCTGTTTGGTCTTTATTCATATATTTCAAACTAAATGTTTTTACTTCTATTTCTTACTGTTCAGCTGGAGATATTCTCTCTTGGTTTCCTGCTATGAGAGATGAAGACTTAGAATCCTTGTACACATGCCTCCTATCTCCCTTCCCTATCCACTGCGGTCCAATAACAGATGAGTTATCACTTGTATAGGACTTCCCTGGTGGCTCAGATGATAAAAAGTGATAAGTATATCACAAGTTACACAGTATATCACCCAGATATTCCTCACTTCATGTACAGAGTTTCCTTCCAGAGTGGGTAATAGTCTCTCCCTCTCTTTTCTTTTAGAAATTTGCTTGTTATTTTAAATTTCATATTATATTTATTTTTATTTATTTATTTGGCTGTGCCAGGTCTTAGTTTCAGCACATGGGATTGTTTATCTTCCTCGAGACATGTGAGAGCTTTACTCGCAGCTTGTGAATCTTAGTTATAGCATGTGAGATCTAGTTCCCTTACTAGGGATTGAACCCAGGCCCCCTGCATTGAGAGCTTGGAGTCTCAGCCACTGGACTGCCAGAGAAGTCTCCCTTTGCTGGTTGTTTAAAAAAAATTTTTTACTAATCACTAATTCATTTAAAAATATTTGCCAGAAGCCTGTGTCTTCTCAAGATATTCAAACAGCTCAGGAACCCATCGTTTACCGTCTTGATGACATTGCATCTTCTTGTTCCAAGATGGAGTGGCCTCACTTCAGGCCGGCTGACAGCCGTCATACTGGGAGTTCCTTTACCCATCCTCTGAGTCTCTCCACTTTTCTCCTGGGATGGAGCCCATGTTTTCTGGATTCTGCTTCTCATTCTTTCTTGATTTACTTCTCCTCATTTTAGCGAAGTGTCTCTCAGGTTGCCTTCTAAATAAATAGTGTCAAAAAAGATAAATGTTTCTAAGGCTTCGAAGTGTGAAAACGGCTTCATTCTGCCTTTACACTTGTTGACAGTTTGGCTGAGTACAGAAAATTGTTTGGAAAGATCATTTTTCTAGCTTTGGTATTGCCATTGTTGAAGTCCAAAGATATTTTGATTCCTAGTCCTTTATATATGAAATTTTATTTTCTTAGTGGGAAAGTCAGGATCTTCATTTATTACCAATACTCTGAAATTGCCAAATAATAGGCCTTGGTGTGGCTCTATCCTCATATATTTAAGATTTTTTTATATAGATGATTTTTAAAGTCTTTATTGAATTTGTTACAATATTGTTTCTGTTTTAAGTTTTGGTTTTTCAGCTGCAAGGCATGTGGGAGTCTTAGCTCCTCACCAGGGATCGAACCTGCACCTCCCGCATTGCAAAGTGAAATCCTAACCACTGGACCACCAGGGAAATCCCTGTTCTCACATATTTTGATGGACATTTGATGACTACTTTCAGTTCTGAGTAATTTTACTGAGTAAGTTATTTTTAAATGATATTCTCCTTTCTGTTTTTTTTTTTTTTGTTCTGGAATTCTGATTATTGGTTATTGGGCCTTCTGGACTGATCTGATTTTAAACATATCTTAAAATTTAAATTCTATATCTTCTATTTTTAAAAAAGAGACTTTCGTAGCTGTCCTTTTAGAGGCATTCATTACGGATTTGTGGTTATTAACCAACAGCAGAATGACCACGGCAAAATGGAGTTCCTCAGAAGACATGACTGGTTTCATTTCGTAGAGAGGACTTTGCAGTTGAAATACCTTGTATGCCCACTCTGATGGGATTCCCATTCAATTCATTCTTTCATTCAATCAATAATTTAGCAATTGTTCTGACACATCCCAAGAATCCATACAGTTCTGAATTATTTTTCATTCATTTTGCTGGGAATCAGTGAGCCATTTTAATGTGAAGACTTGGATTAAATCATTTGGTAATTTTTCTTCTCTTATTGCATGACCTTGATAATTTTCTCTAAAACTGTTTTTGAGATCATTTCCTGGATCGATTCTCTATGCACGATACCATCTCTACCATCTCTATATTTTTGGCTGTTGTATATTTGCTCTGTTCTCTTGGGAATGACCTTGGCATTATCTCTCAATTCATTTACCATTTAAAATCAGAAAACACATTTTTTAGTTTCCAAGGACTCTTTTATTTATTTTACTTTTAAGGTACTCAATTCCTGTTTTATGGATGGGCTATAATCTCAAAATCACTCTGAGGATGCAAATTTGAATGCTTTTCTAAAGTCTTCTTTAGTTTCCTGAATTATGCCCATTTTCTCTGGGGTCATCTCTTTCCACTTGTTTCAGTGTTTCTGTTCCAGTAGCTTGTAGTTTGTATTCTCCGTATATCTAGTGATCCTTTGTCATTGTGACTTTTGAAGGAGGAGGAAAGGCATTGATTTTTCTAGGTACTTGGTGTGCCCTTTGCAGCTGTTAACAGTGTTGACTGGATGGGGAGCTTCTGAAGGGAGCAGAACTGACTGGGTCAGAGGCTTCACTTTAGGGGGAAGTGGTGGGGATGGAGCTTTATGGCTGGGCACCCTCGGAGGCCAGGACAGAGAGGGTGTGGATATGGTGCCAGTACTTACTCTAGTTTGCTCCATTTAGAAGGAAATACTTTGAGTGCTATCCTTCCTCCTCCCCAGAAGCCAGAGTATTGGCTGCATGGCCTGCCCTCTGTGTTCAGAGTGGGGTGTGGTGGCAGGGAGCAAACCGTTTTGTGGTTGGGGGAAACTGAGTTGAACTCCTCCCTTTAAGCAGTCCCGCTTTTCTCTTGTGCCCACCTTTGAGACTCATGGTCCTTTGGTGGTCTTGCAGCAGCTCAGCTTCTTTGACTCCGTCCCACCTGGTGCATTTTGAGCTATGGTTTCCCTACATAGGCTGACTCTTCAACCTGCTTCCACCCACTCAGTTCTGAAGATTCGGTTTTGGAAATCTTCTTCTCTTACTGCGTGGCAAGTAGAATCTTAGTTCCCTGACCAAGGATTCAACCAGTGCCTTCTGCACTGGATGCAGAGTCTTAGCCACTGGACCACTAGGGAAGTCCCAGAAGTCTTCATCCTTTGACTTGGTTTCCTGGGCCATTATCATTTGCTCTTAAGAGAATATCATCCTTTATTCTTTCCCTATTATCTTGAAGGAGTCTTAAGTGAGGAAAGAGACACATGATACTCCATTTCTATCTATAATTTGCTTTTTTTTTTTCAGCAAAAAGCATTTTATTTTTTATTTTTTTCCATTAAAAAATTTTTTTTTCCATCTCAGGTGTACATGAGTTCCCAATCTAATTTGCTTATTTTTGAACAGTCTACTTTGGCTTACTTTTCTGAAAAATAGTTTGTGCTTCTTTAGACAGATGTGCTTTAAATATGTGATGATCAGGGCAGAGGCGTGGGGGAAGGTGTGAGGGGCACCTGCTGGTGGCCGTCTTGGCCTTTCTGTTGTCCCAGGTAATTGTGCTCTGTCCTGAACCAGCACATCCTGACAAGCAAGACCAAAGCCTGCCCTTGACTGGCAACCTCCACTCTGGAAGGAAGTTCTCTGCCCCATTGCTACTTAAACCTGACCCTTGGGAGGTCTTACTTGCTACCCCAGCTAGCTTATTAAGAAGCATTCCTTTTGGTTGTTTTGATGAGAAAAGCTCTGGTGAGTGCCATTTTTCCCACATGGCTCTGTTTCCAGGGCTGTTCCAGCAGACTGGCTCAGTGCATCCGGCTGGCACACTGGGGTGATGGGTCATAGCCCGGGGAGTGGGGGGCACCTCTGTGCAGGTGGATTTTTCATGGGGAGCCCCGCTGGGAGCCCTCCCTCTCAAGAAGCTGTCAAAGACGCTGATGCCAGGACTGAAAAACCAGTCTTGGCTGCCGTCCTCGCCTCTCAGCCCGCCCTGGTTTCCACCTAGCACTCGAGCCTCTTGATCTGTGCCCGTTTCCAGCCGCTCTGAGTGGGGTCACCAATTAGAGCTAGAAACAAAAAAGTTTCCTGAGCCCACGTGGTCCCCAGCCCTGCGCTTCCTGCTGTCTGTGTGTACAGCGCGGTTTCCGCCTCTCCTGACCGGCCCCTTCCGCTCTCCGTGTGCGTTCTGCTCGGTCTTCATTATCCTCTCTTGGCTTTGCTTTCCTCTTCCTCCTTCCCCTCCTGGAGCCACCCAGAATGAGGGAGCCCCCTTTCCTGTCCCCTCGGGGCCCCTCAGCATCTCTGCATAGACCCGTCACCTGTGGGACCCCGGGGCATGGCACGCAGCCACTCAGGCCCACAAAGGAGCCCTCAGAGCCGAGGCCCAGCCTGGGCTGGGCGCCAGCACGCCGCAGAGAGGGCCCGGCCTCGCAGTGGGAGTGAGAGCCGCCCCGGCTCGCTGTGGGGTCTGGGGCCAGTCACTTGACCTCTGCTCAGCTCCTCGTCCTCCAGAGGAAGTCAGGATGGCGGCCAGAGGACGCTGGTGGAATTGCCAATGAGGGCGGGAGCATGGGGACATAGTCCCACTGCCCTGCAGCCGGCTGGTTGGATGGGGGCCTGTGTGCACTTCTTGCACATGCACACACAAATGTGCATACACACATTCATGCCCCCATATACACGTACTCATAGACACACACACACAAGTGCACAGGCACTCACACACAAGTATACTCGGACTGACAGACACAGATGTGCACTCAGACACATCCGGGTCCACACAGTCACACGAACACATTTACACACAGACATGCACAGACACACACATACAAATACCCACTCATCGCACAGGGAGGACACACATCAATGGGTGTTTGTGAATGGGATTCCCAGTGAAATATAAACAAAATGTCAACATCTCATAAAGAGAGTGCAGAGCAATAGGGGTGCATCCCTGGGTTTTCCTCCACTCTTTTGTTTTGCTCTTGGTCAACAATCACAGCCTGGGGGGGCTTGTCCCTGGGCTGGCACAGCTGGGGAGACAGCAGAGCAGCCAGCAAGGTCCCAGGCCTCAAGGGGTGTTCAGTGGATTTGGGCAATCCAACAAGTCACTGGCTATGAGATGTAATGAGTTAACAGGCTCTGGGAGAGAGTCATCGGATGGTCATCCTGCCAGAAAGGAGAATCGGGGAAGGCTGCACGGAAGCAGAGGCTCTTGGTTTATTCAGAGAGAGCAGAGTATGTGCTATTTAGCTGGATTTGGCTTCGGAACCACAGACCACAGCTCTGACTCCAGAAATGCCTGTGGCTTGCATGGCAGGAGTGAAGAGAGTCCCACCCAGACCACACATCCGTGATCAAACAAATGGCATTGCTGGCTTGAGCCATTAAGCTTGTTTGTTGTTGTTTCTTCAAACTATCATCGGTTTACTTATTTTTATTGAGACTATTTTTACAGTGATTTTAGGTTCACAGCAACCTGGGGCAGAAGGTACAAAGGTTTCCCTGCCCCCACACATGTAGCCCCTTCCTTGCCACCAACAGTACTACAATTGATGCATTTTAAATGACATGTCATCGCTCAAAGTCACTTTACGTTAGGGCTCTCTCTTGGTGTTTTACATTCAGTGGGTTTGGACAAATATATAATGACATGTGTCTACCAGCCCACCATTTTAGTGGTGGTGTTTTTTCCTTTATAATTTTATTTTATTTTATTTTTGCCTATACTGGGTCTTCACTGCTACACAGTCTTTCTTCTAGTTGTGTTGACTGGGGGCTACTCTCTAGATGCGGTGCACCAGGTTCTCATTGCTTGTGCTTCTCTTGTTGCAGAGCACAGGCTCTAGGGCACGTGGGCCTCCGTAGTTTTGGCTCCTGGGCTCTAGAGCACAGGCTCAACAGATGTGATACACAGGCTTGGTTGGTTTTGGAGCCCTGGCTTTAGGATATGACAGCACTTAGAATTTGCCTGGACTTGTCACAGCCATGAAGCCAAGGGGTTAAGAGAGTGGTTTCAGAGCCAGGCCCCCTGGCTTCAGATCTTTTAGTCCCCAGCCAAGTGATCCAGGGGACTGTATTTAACCTCTCAGTGTTAGCCTCTTTGAGTATAAAGAGTCATAATAAAATGAGAGTGTTGTGAGGGTTAAATTAGTTAGTACGATGAAACTTTGGAATGAAGCTTGGTACAATAAAATATCTATGTAAATATTATTTATTACTATTAACAGTAAAGATTATTTTTTCTAGAAGAGTCTCCAGGGGTGAGTTACTTAGTTTTCATTAAAATTTTGCCAGCCCAAGTGCCCACCCACAGATGACTGGATTAAGAAGGTGTGGTGCATATATACAATGGCATATTACTCAGTTATAGGAAAGAATGAAATACTGCCCTTTGCATGGATGGACCTAGAGAATATTATGCTTAGTGAAATAAGTCAGACAGAGATAAGTCAGAGAAAGACGAATACTATATAATATCACTTATCTGTGGAATCTGAAAAATAATACATGCAAAATAGAAACAGACTCTCAGGCGTAGAAAACAAAGTTGTGGTTACCAAAGGGAGGCGAGGAGAGGGGAGGGACAAATCAGGGGTATGGGATTAATACCTACAGACCACTGCGCATAAAACAGAGAAGCAATAAAGATTTACTGCACAGCACAGGGAATTATACCCCATATCCTGTAATGACCTATAATGGAATATAATTTGCAAAAACTGGAATCACTGGGCTGTATGTGTACCTGAAACTAACACAGTACTGTAAATCAACCATAGTTTAAGAAAAAATAAATTATAAATAGATTTTTTTCAAAAGTGAAAAAAAAAAAGATCAACTCAGTGTTTGGGGTCTCCAATGGTTGGAGCTCCAGTGGCCCAAAGCCCCTTCCTGCCTTTCTGATCCTTGATAAGTAGAGTGATGATGGGCAGGTCAGAAGGAGCAGCGAGTGGGATGTAGTCTACAGATGGAGATGCTGAGGCCGGCCCTGGGCTGGTCCCACCAGGCAGGTGGCAGAAGTGGAGCCCAGGGCCTTCGCTCTTGACACCTCAGCTGGTGGAAGGAAGAGAAGGAGGCAGTGGTTAGAGGACAATGGGATTGGATCTTATCCAAAGACTGACTTCTTCCACTTTAGAAATGGGCAACAGAGCTGGGGTCTGTTCTATGGAGTCCTGGGTTGCCATCCAGGTAGCAGGACAGACAGGCTGGTCCCTGCTGGTAGAGCCACCACCGTGGAAAGCCCTTTGGGCGAAAACAGACAGGCTTCTCCAGTTTCACATGCCCGGGTGACAGAGAGGAGGATGAGGATGAGGCCCCTGGACTGAAATGAGCCCCTGAAGGGCAGGGAGCTGTCCTCCCCAGGGGATGGAAATACCCCTTTCTCTTCTTCAATACTGACCCGCAGGAGGGGAAAAAGGCATCTTAATACTTTTTCAGTGGATAATGAAGCGGTTTATTTAATATTATTTGGATAACAAGGCTCCACATGAACAGGATTCGAATGTCAGTTGTCTTAGGGGAAAAAAGATTTATTGGTTGGTAAATATTGAGAAAGAAAAGCTGATAAAGAACAGCTTCAGCTGCAGCTTCTGCCTGGAGCAGGAGAACAGGCCTGTGTTGTATTTTGGGGCCCTGGGAAGGCAAAAAATTGTGAATGTCTTTCTTTGTTGGTGGGTGTAAAAGTGGAGACCGCTACAAATAATTTCTTATTTCTGTTCGCATAGATTTAAAATTATGTAGTTTCCCTACCTTGTTAAGTATTAAAGCGTTCTTGTTTAAGGAAAAGGCACTTAAATAATGAAGCTTATGTATCTTGTTTTCAGACATCAATATCTGGCTTTGAGTGGCACAAAAGGATCAAGGAATGTGGATTCAGAGCTCCCCGGGATGCTTGGCAATTCTAATTCGACTCCAGACTGCAAATGGGCCCAAAACTGTTGAAACTTTTGTTGCAGAGAAAGCTGGGTGAGCACGTGGTGTTGGGAAATTGTATTTTCTTCTTCGAGTTCTTCTGTTTCCGAACATTTAATCCTACTGTTCTCCTCTTTCGTGAAGTTCTCTTTAGTAAAGGATCTCTTTCCTGATGCTTCAGGCAACACAGAGGCTGGATTCAGAGAACACCAGACTGGGTTGCCGCCTTCCGCGGGGCCTGACGTGGGGAAAGCCTGCCATCTGGTGGTCAGCGGCATACTCGGCACCTCGATTCTGTCCAGGGGTTGGAAAGGGAGGCTTGCAAGTTGGGTTTCCGCAGGACAGGCGGGGCGTCTTAATGAAACTTCCAGACAGTGGCTGGTAAGTTTCAGTGAACCTTCTGTGTGTCCACTGTCATTCCCTGAATAGGCGCACGATGCCTTATGAGGACAAAGGTGGGGAAGACCCAATCTCACAGTGACAATAAAGAACCAAGGCACATTTACCAAATGCCTGGCACGGAGCCAGGAAAGGAGCGCCTAAGCTGTGTCTAAGGTCATCGATGTCAGAGTTGGTGGGCAGAAGTGGTGAGAGCTGGCTTGTCCTCCTCACCTGGCAGGATGTTCAGTCGGCCCTTCAGATGAAGTCAGGCAAAGTCCAGGGAGTTCTGCTTTGTTTTATCTTTTCAAAATATTGGGTTGACCATGTTTTGGTCAGTACTAGGTCTTCCTCAGCCTTTAAAAACAGTTTTCTTTTCTCATGGTTTTTTATTTTGGAAAAAGAGTCTTTGAAAAATTGCAATAATAAGTATACGGAGCCCTTGTAAATGTTCCACCTATTACAAACCCCCCAACTGTTAATATTTTGACGCATACTTGTTTTCATCAAGCTCTTTTTGGAGTTGTGACACTTGGCCCTGGAATACTTCAGTGGGTCTCTCTTAAGAATGAGGAAATGTTCTTACATAAGCATTCCATGAGCATCACACTTGGGAAAATTTAGTCTTCTAATGTAAAGTCCACATCAAATGATTGAATACTTAATAGATTTTTGTTTTGAACCACAGTGGAATTAAGGGTGACAGATGGTGTTACCTTTTATCTGCTTTCATCTAGAACACTTCTTTGGTCTTTTTTATGGTCTTTCACAGCATTGACGTTTTGAAGAGTTTTATAGGATATTCCTCAATCTGGATTTATCTGATGGCTTCCTCTGGATTAGTTTTAGCATAACTATTTTTGGCAGGCATCTTACCAAGATGACATGGCTTCCTTCTTGGAGCACTGTGCTGGGGGGATGTGATGCCTGTTGGTCCTGTTACTGTTGATGTGGACCTTTAGATCATGTGGTTGAGGAAGGGTTTACCAGTAGGGACCAGCTTGTCTGTCCTGCTACTTCCCCACTCCACAGAACAGATCCTAGCTCTATTGCCCATTTCTAAGGTGGAAGAAGTCAGTCTTTGGATAAAAATTCCAATCCTACTGTCCTCTAAACCACTGCCTCCTTCTCTTCCTTCCGGTTTCATTGGAAAAATGCCCATCATCCTTTGTAATTAATAAATGACCAACTGAGTGACACTTTGAGATTGAATATTCTGTTTCTCCGGCTTCCCTGGTGATTTAGATGGTAGAGAATCCGCCTGCCATGCAGGAGACTGGGGTTGGATCCCTGGGTCAGGAAGGTCCCCTGGAGAAGGGCATGGCAACCCACTCCAGTATTCCTGCCTGGAGAATTCCATGGACAGAGCCTGGTGGGCTACAGTCTCTGGTATCACAAAGAGTTGGACACGACTGAGCGACTACCACAATCTGTTTCTCAGCATTCTCTTGCCCAGCAGTTTCAGGATCCATTAATGATCCTCATTGGAACCGATTAATGTTTGCTGGCTGTACAGTGATGTCTCATTTTCTATTGTTTCTTCTACTTCCTGTTTTTAAGTGGTCACTGTTCTGTAAAGAAAAGCTTTTCCTCCCATCTCCCCTCTCTTTCAGTATCAGTAGGGACTCATTGGTTCTTTTCGGATTCAGTGTGTTTCTGCAGTTACCTGTTTTGATAACCAGATCATCCCAGATGTGGCAAATGGCACTCCTTCCTGGCTGGACCCCCATCCCTGGGCATGTCCTTACTTTGTGGCACAAGGTGCTTCAGGTTCACTTTGATCTTTCCTTGCCTCCAGCCTAGAATCAGCCATTTCTCCAAACCCACCCATCTTTGGCTGTTTATTTAATCTCTCTTATTACTGTTATTTTCTGTGATTATGGTTTCAGCATGTCTGCCCTCTGATGCCCTCTCGCAACACCTACCGTCTTACTTGGGTTTCTTTTACCTTGGATGTGGGGTATCTCTTCACAGCTGCTCCAGCAAAGCACAGCCACTGCTCCTTACCTTGGGCAAGGGGTAGCTCCTCACAGCCACCCCTCCTGACCTTGGATGTGGAGTAGCTCCTCTTGGCCCTCCTGTGCCTGCGCAGCCGCTGCTCCTTGGACGTGGGGTTGCTCTTCTTGGCCGCCTCCCCTGACCTCAGGTATGCAGTAGTTCCTTTTGGCCACTGCCCCTGACCTTGGGTGTGCGGTACCTCGTCTCGGCTGCCAACCAGTCCATCCTAAAGGAGATCAGTCCTGGGTGTTCATTGGAAGGACTGACGCTGAAGCTGAAACTCCAGTACTTTGGCCACCTCATGCGAAGCGTTGACTCATTGGAAAAGACCCTGATGCTGGGAGGGATTGGGGGCAGGAGAAGAAGGGGACGACAGAGGATGAGATGGCTGGATGGCATCACTGACTCGATGGACATGAGTCTGAGTGAACTCTGGGAGTTGGTGATGGACAGGGAGGCCTGGCGTGCTCTGATTCATGGGGTCGCAAAGAGTCAGACGCGACTGAGCGACTGAACTGAACTGTTATTTAAAATTTTATATACAGTACCATTGCCTTGTTTGGTGCACAGTTTTTGGATTTTTCAGCACACACATATCATGAAAATTCCACTTTAATCAAAATATAGAATAGTTCCACCACCCCCAGAAACCCCTTAGGCTTCATCTCTGTGGTCAAACAATCCCCACATCCCTGAAAACCACTGAACTTTTCAACATCTTTCAAATTTTGCCTTCCTGGAATGTTAAATAAATGGAATCTTACAGTATGCAGCCAGGGTGTTTCACTCAGCACGATGCCTTTGTGACCCACCCACATCAGTACTTATTCCTCATTAGTGCTGACTACTAAGTGTACTATTGTGTGGATGCAGCTTGTTTATCGTTCACCTGCTGAAGGGCATTTGGACTTGTTTCCAGTTGTTGTTGATAATAAATAGAGCTGACATAAACATTCTTTGGTGTGTGTATGAGTAAAAGTTTTCATTTCTCTTGGATAGATACCTAAGTTCAGTTCAGTTCAGTCACTCAATTGTGTCCGACTCTTTGCGACCCCATGAACCGCAGCACGCTAGGCCTTGCTGTCCATCACCAACCCCCGGAGGCTACCCAAACTCATATCCATTGAGTCGGTGATGCCATCCAACCATCTGTCATCCCCTTCTCCTCCTGCCCTCAATCTTTCCCAGCATTAGGGTCTTTTCAAGTGAGTCAGCTCTTCGCATCAGGTGGCCAAAGTATTGGAGTTTCAGCTTCAACATCAGTCCTTCCTAAGAGTGACTTGTTAAACTAAATCATATAATAAGTTTATGTTTAACCTGAAAAAAAACATCCTGCCAAATGTTTTCCAGGGTGAGTGTGCCATTTTGCATTTCCACCAGTAATGCGTGACAGTTCTGGTTGTTCTACAGTCTTGCCACCACTTGGTTTTACTAGTTTTCCTTTTTTTAAAAATCATTCCAGTACATAGAGTGTTACTCATCTTCTTCAGTCTTTTTCAGTATTATAGGTGAATTAAAAAGCTCAGTCTCAGTATATGTTGAAGTGAACTGAAAGTTGCTCAGTCGTGTCTGACTCTTTGTGACCTCGTGGACTATACAGTCCATGGAATTCTCCAGGCCAGAACACTGGAGTGGGTAGCCTTTTCCTTCTCCAGGAGATCTTCCCAACCCAGGGATAGAATCCAGGTCTCCTGCATTGCATGTGGATTCTTTACCAGCTGAGCCACAAGGGAAGCCCCAGTATATGTTGAGTGTTAATACTATAATTAGTATTAACATTATAAAAATTAATAAGGAGAAAACTCACTAGAAAGGAGTCAGGAGGCCAGAAGGAGAAGCTCGCAAGCACTTACCATTCAATGGCAATACAAAGTCCAACAGGAGCAGACTACATGTCTCCAGCAGGAAAGGATACTACTCTGCTATGGCCATCAGAAGGAAGATTTTCTCCTTGCCAGGCAACAGCTCGGCCAATGAGAGACTGTCACGACTCAGCCAATGAAAAACCACTATACCTTGAGCTCTCAGTTTCCTCCAATGGACTTTTCATTTATAACAGTCCCTTCCAGTTGCCCTTTCTCCTTTATAAAAGAGTTTTCTCTCCTTGGCTTTACCAGACTTTCATGTGGCTCCCATAGTTGTGTGTCTCCAATTGCATTTTTTGCTGCTTCAGAATAAACTCATTTTGCTGATAAACATAACTGACTGTTTAATTGTTTTAGGCTAGTTAGTTCCTTAGTCACTTAGTCGTGTTCAACTCTTTGTGACCCCATGGACTGTAGCCTGCCAAGCTCCTCTGTCCATGGGATTCTCCAGGCAAGAATACTGGAGTGGGTTGCCATTTCCTTCTCCAATTGTTTTCGGTTAACAATGTTTAAAATGGCAATAATTACAACCAATCTCATAGGTAAAAAAGATATTTTATGATATTTAAATATTTGCTTTTATTGTTGTTACATGGGACAGTAAAATGGCTCAATTTTTGAAATATTTTGTTTTATCTATTTAATTAATTTTTAAATTGAAGTCTCGTTGATTTACAATGTTGTGTTAGTTTCCAAGGTACTGCAAAGTGAATCAGTTATATATATATATACACACATACATATATCTCCTTTTCAGGTTCTGTTCCAGTATATTTTGTTGTTGTTGTTGTTTTGTTAGTCACTCAGTCGTGTCTGACTCTCTGTGACCCCAGGGACTGTAGGCCACCAGACTCCTCCGTCCATGGAATTCTCCAGGCAAGAATACTGGAGTGGGTTGCCATTCACTTCTCCAGGGAGGTTTTCCTGACCCAGGGATTGAACCTGAGTCTCCTGCTTTGCAGGCAGATTCTTTACTGTCTGAGCCACCCCATTTAGGTGCTTACAGGGTATTAAATAGAGTACCTGGTCCTACACAGTAGGTCCTTATCGATTATCTATTATATATAGTAGTGTGTATCTTCTAATGCCATGCTGCTCCTGCTGCTAAGTCACTTCAGTCGTGTCCAACTCTATGCGACCCCATAGACTGCAGCCCGCCAGGCTCCCCCATCCCTGAGATTCACCAGGCAAGAACACTGGAGTGGGTTGCCATTTCCTTCTCCAGTGGATGAAAGTGAAATGTGAAAGTGAAGTCGCTTGGTCGTGTCCGACTCTTAGCGACCCCACGGACTGCAGCCTACCAGGTTCCTCTGTCTATGGGATTTTCCAGGCAAGAGTACTGGAGTGGGGTGCCATTGCCTTCTCCTAATTTATTTCTCTCCTCCCTCCCCTTCCCCTTTGGTAACCATAAGTTTGTTTTCTATATCTGTGAGTCTGTTTCTGTCTTGTAAATAAAATATTTTGTATCATTTTTTAGATTCCATATATAAGTGATATCATATATTTATCTCCCTCTGACTTCCTTCACTTAGTATGATAATCTCTAGGTCTGTCCATGTTGCTGCAAACGGCATTATTTTGTTCTTTTTTATGACTAATATTCCACTGTATATATGTATACTGAAGAACCTAAGCCACCCCATTTCGTTAAAAAAGACTCCATTTTAGAGTTCTGAGGAAAGAGTCTTTGGAAATCCCCTGACCTCACCCCACCACCTGCGAGCCATTACCTTCAGGACTTATGACCTGCCTGGGAAATTGAATTAAGCCCAAATGGGAACCAATCAGAACTCATGGCTAGCCCAGGAAATGAAAACCAATTAGAACCCAACACCTAACCCTTCCACAGAAGGTAACCAATTAGACGTCTCCCAACCCAGAAACTCCCGTTTTTCAAATTTTTTCGCGCGAGAATACCCTATATAAGCAATGAAACCTAGATTTCGAGGCCCCTCCCTATAGCCGCTACCTCGGTAATGGTGGGAGCCCCAGCTCGAGCCTGGTAATACTCTCTTGCTTTTGCATCGGATATTGGCTCCCTGGTGGTCATTGGGAGATTTCCCGACTTGGGCATAACATATACCACATCTCCTTTATCCAGTCATCTGCTGATGGACACTTAGGTTGCATCCTTGTTTTGAGTATTGTAAATAGTATTGCTATGATCACTGGGGTATACCTTTTGAATTAATGTTTCCATTTTTTCTAGATACATATCTAGGGCAGAATTGCTGGATCCTATGGTACTTTTTATTTTTTTTTTTTTTTTTGACTTTTTGAGGATATTCCATCCTGTTTTCAACAATGGCTGCACCAATTTACATTCCCACCCACAGTATATGAGGGTTCTCTTTTCTCCACACCCTCCCTAGCATAAAATGGCTTGATTTGTAAACTGAGAGAGAAGAGGATTGACAGGTGTGTTTGGCCTGGAGGTGTCCTGTCTTTTGGCTGCTTCGTCCTGTATCTGGATTTGCTGGGTGCCTCTGTGACCCCTTCCCCAGCTCTCCCTGGCTTTCTGGGGAGGTGTAATTGCTGGCCCATTCCCATTCTTTGATTAAAGGAAGGGGAAGCAGAGGTGAATGGAAAAGCAAAAACCACTAGAGGCGGTAAGAGATCAGAGTTTGGGGTCATGTTTCTACATGGCTCGTAAAGCTTCCACCAGGAATTATTACACTCAGTTAGTTTCAGCTCAAGAAAAACAATAGCCTCGGCAGGGCTCAGGAACCATGCTGTTCACAGGAGATGCTGATAGAAGTAAGAACCTGGCTCTCAAGGAGGCTCCAGTCTCGTGGAGATGAGTTGGGAAGGAGTGAAAGTGTGAAAGTGAAAAAGTTGCACAGTCATGTCCGATTCTTTGTGGCCCATGGACTTAGACTTAGAAATTGGCTCTAAGTCTATGGAATACTTCAGGCCAGAACACTGGAGTGGGTAGCCTTTCCCTTATCTTCCCAACCCAGGCATATGAACCCAGGTCTCCTGCATTGCAGGCAGATTCTTTACCAGCTGAGCTATCAGGGAAGTCCGGGAAGGAGTGGAAGACCTTAGCCTTGGGGTGGCTGAGGTCACGTGTCTCAGCCAGATGACCTGCAGCTCTAGCGTGGGAAGGTAAGGAGACAGCTGTCTAAGGCTAAGCAGAGCTCTGGGGCTGCCAGGACCTGCCTCATCTTTTCCCTCACCAGCTTCCCCACCCAGAAGCAAGGGTTTCAGTCTCATGGGTGGGTCTGGAGGACAATTAAAGAAGGCATTTTAGGGACTTCCCTGGTGGTCCAGTGGTTAAGACTCCACTTTCCAATGCAGGAGGAGTGTGTGTTCCATCCCTGTTCTGGGAACCAAGGTCCCACATGGCTGGGGTGCAGCAAGAAAAGGAAAAATGCATTTTAAAGCTGCCAAGGGAACTCTGCCAACATCTGAAATGTCTGGTTGAGTCTGTAGCTATAAAATAACCTGCCCTACACAAAAACAGATACTCACCATGCCTGGAAGAATGATCCCACTTGCGAAAGTGCTAAGATAGTGCAGATCTGTTTGCTGAGTGAAGCTGCCATTCCAGCTGACCTGGATGACACGGATAGCAGCCTGGTCCAAGTCTCCCGCTGTCCCCTGGCACATCAGTGGCAGCCACGGGAGACTTGATATCTGAAGCCATTTCCTGGGAGTGGAAGGATATTGCCCCATGGGAACCACAGACTGCACTGATGCAAATGTTTGTCCAATTCAGCATAAATACAAAGGCTGATTTATCACGGAAGGCCATCTTCCCATCCTTTGCGAATATGTCAGACTTGGTGGGGGGCTCTTTTCTTCTGGTTTAGGACTTAGTATGAGACTTTCATGCTGGTTCACAGAGAGTGCTTCAACCAGCCTGGGAAACCACATAGTTATTTTAACCCAGAGAAGTTTAATAAAGAATTGTTACCTGGGTAATTGAAGGCAAAAAAGAAAAGTTGAAGGTGTTGGGACTTCTCTGGTGCTCCAGTGGTTAAGAATCTGCTTTGCAATGCAGGAGACACAGGTTCAATACCTGGTCGGGTAACTAGGATCCCACATACCTCAGGGTAACTAAGTCCTCAAACTGCGACCAGAGATTCTGTGCACCACAAAGAAAGATCTCACACGATGAGATGAAGATCCTGGATGCCTCAGCTGAGGTTCAATATAATCAAATACATAAATAATTTTTTAAAAGTTGAAGGTGTTATGGTATTGGCATCTGAAGGGAACTTTCAGGTACTTCCTCTAGGGATGAGAGAACAAAGAAAAGTTGGAAATTATCCAAACTTGGAAGCTTAGAGGAGGGGCCCCATGAAGCTCAGATATGTGAGCAGGGAGCACAAGGGAATGGGTTCCCCCAGTGTTGGGACAACTGCAAACTCGATCGAGTTGTTGCTGTGGGAAGGAAATGCTGCTGCTTGGTAAAGAAACACTGCTGAAAGGACATAAACAGTAACAGAACTTTCCAGGGCCAGGAAGCAAGAGCCCCTTCTCTGGCCCTGCGGCCTCTCCCCCAGTGGGGCCACTGGCCGAACAGAACCTTCTCTGGCCCTGCAGCCTCTCCCCCACTGGGGGCCACTGGCTGAACAGAAACATGGATGCAGCATCCAAACCGCAGCATCACAAAGCCAGGTTTGCAAGGTGGGGCTGGAGCTTAGCGATTAGACCTCGATACCCTGCACACTGTTGTATGTGTGATTTTGGATGACTGGGTGATTGTGTTCACAATAAAAATCCAAGTTTTTACTGTCATTCAGAATCTTATTAGCTTTTTTTGTTGGCCCTGCCATGCACTATGCGGGAACTAACCCCAAACAGGGGTGAACCTGTGCTCTTTGCTGTGAAAGCATGGAGTCTTAGTCACTGGACCGCCCAGGGAAGTCTCTACTAGCAATTCTTTATGATGATTCTCTTATTGGGAAATTCTTGTGAGGTCAGGGCTGGACTGCAGTTCGGTCAAGCAGATAATCTTTGTCACTATCTACCTGGTTGTTTTTTCTCAACCCATTTGAGACACAGTCACAAACATATCCTTTCACCTCTAAATACTTTGTGCATCTTCTACAACCAAGGACATCTGCCCGCATAACCATAGTGTGCTTATGGATATCAGAACATTAACTCTGGGACAGTGCTGTCACCCAATGAAAAGTGTCAGTTGCTCAGTCATGTCTGACTGTGACCCCATGGACTGTAGCCCACCAGGCTCCTCTGTCCTTGGGATTCTCTAGGCAAGGAGACTGGAATGGGTAGCTATTCCCTTCTCCAGGGGATCTTCCTGACCCAGGGATCGAACCTGGGTCTCCTGCATTGGTATCTTTGCCCTCTGAGCCACCAGGGAAGCCCAACAGACAGTCTCAATTCATGCTTCCCCAGTTGTCCCAGTAATGGTTCCGTGTTTGTTTGCTCCAGGTCTCCCGCTGCATTTAGTTGCTTTATCTCTTTAGCCTCCTCAGTTCTAGAACAGTCCCTCAGCCTTTCCCCACCAGGACATTGACAATTTTGAGAAGTCTAGGCTGGTTGTGTTCAGAATGTCCCGCAACTGGGATTTGTCTGATTGTTTCCTCATGTGTAGGTTCAGATTAAAAAAAAACAACAACCCAGCTTTTAAGGCCCCTTAAAAGCTTCAAACTGAATGAAATCTGCTCTCAATTTGCTTCTCCACCGGGGACTTTATTGCCCAGGGGACTCCAGCCCGGAAGGCGAATCCCAGCCCTGGAAGAGATTTGAGCTAAGCTGGGTAAGGCCGGTAGCTGAGTTGTCGCTTACCATTTCCATCCGGTCATCAGGGGCCCAGACATCTCTGCAGCAGCCTTGGCCGAGGCTTTATTCCCATCCACCTCTCCTCTGCTCTCCCAACCCAGCTCTGCTCTGCCCCCAGGCTGACTGAGAATCATCCCACGAAACCCAGGTGCTCAGTTGCGGGCCCCTTGCCTGGCAGACACTCATCTCATCAGCTGCTGGGACTGAGGCCAGCAAAGTAGAAAGGCATGTGCAGCCCCCGTAGACTAAAAAGCAATTTCCTGAGCTGAGGCTGGGCTGGGAGGCTGCAGTTTGACACCTCCCTGCCTGCAAAGGCTGGGGCACGCATTTCTGAAGGCCCAGCCTCCAGAAGCCCCTATCCCTGTCTCTCCCAGGGTAGGGGATGGAAAGGGGTGTCACATTTCTATCTCCTAAGTCTTTAGGGCCCCCACACAGCTGTTAACTGGGCCTCAGCCTCCCAGAGGCCATGGACCCCCACACGAGGTGGCACAATTTAACTGCAAGCCTTATATGCAGAGTGAAATTTTCTATACACTCCTCTCGGGCTAGCACATGTCAGATTTCCCTGAGTCTCTGAGAAGGATCCTGGGGGGCTGGGAGGGGCAGGGAGCACTGTAGGGTTTCCTCTGTTCCCATTGTGGGAGGCCGTGATTGCTCCACTCTGTCTCCTTTCTCCCTGGAGACAAGGTGTAAGAAACCGGCTTCATCTTGATGAGGCTGCTTAGATGGAAGGAGAGTTTCCTAGGAATACAGGATGGCAAGAGGCTATGGGCTTCAGAGTGAATCTTGGCCTTCTTAGCTGAAAAGCGGTGAAGGTGCTGCCAAGAGGGCTGCCAGGAAGATGGCTCTAGATAAACACGTGGGATGCTGTAATACTCAGCCACCCTGGTTCTTGGCCTGGTGGCCTCTGGGAGCCCCTAAGGGTTCTGAGAGTCAAATGCAGAGCATCCCTAATCTTGAATAAGAAATAAACTTTCACCTTGATGTCCATGGAGAGATACCTACCAAATAGTGTTTCCTTCAATTATATAGGTAACGACTCGCAGTGACATTAGCAGTGTCTGTGGTTTTGGTCATCAGTAGAACTCAAATATTTTCATATTATAGTCTAGTTTGTATGGAATCTCGAGCTATTGTTTATACTCATCATGATGGTAAAATCATGCTAGTCATTAAACATGCAGCTAGAGATGCAGTTTAATGGCCAATTAAAACCACAGCTATTAACACATCACTGGAGGAAGGCAGGGTAACCCACTCCAGTATTCTTGCCTGGAGAATCTCCACAGACAGAGGAGCCTGGCAGGCTACAGTCCACGGGGTCGCAAAGAGTGGGACACGACTGAGCAGCTAAGCACAGCACAGCACATTAATACATCATACATTTGTTTTTAAATAGTTTGATAACTAGCTGTCATTTGACATACTTCCTTTCCTCTGAATTCTTGTGTATTTTGCTTATGTCTTTAAAGGCATTCTGAGATGGGATTCAAAGGGTTTACTGAAGCTGTCCTTTGCACAGAAAATGTTTCAGAAGTGCTGCTCTGGTTCCTCAGACTTTGAGCAACTTGGGTCCCTGAATCGGCTTTGAAGGTGGGGAGCTTTCTCGGTCTCTCTCTTTTTTCCCACACTATATGGCACGTGGGATATCTCAGTTCCCCGACCAGGGATAGAACAGGTGCCCCTGCATTGGGAGCACGGAGTCTTAAATACTGGACCGCCAGGAAAGTCTCCTAGGCTCTCTGGATCACAGTTTGATCCAGCCCTGCCGTCCTCCTGAAATGCGATTGGTCTGTGAGGAAGACAGAAGGGTCAGGGGTTTAACCTGCTCTTAGGAGCTTGAGACTGGCCATAGACTGAGGGGCCAGGGACATCCACACCAGGAATAGAACAAGTGTGCTTGACGTGTCAGAGCCATCCTCCAGTGTTAGGACAGAGAAGTCCAGTGTGGATCTGAGGGTCAAGGGGAGGGACCGTGATTTCCAGGTGACGATGGGGGATTCATCCTTCTTTGCAGACTTGCCTTGCAGTCGCATCTCTCAGGTTTCCCCTTCCTGTGCTTGTTTAGAAGGAAATAGGGTAACACGCCTGCAGTGCGTGCTTTCAGCTGCCTGCAGGATAAATATGAAATCTGCAGGCGGGCTTCTCCTGTGATCGTTTCCCAGCCCCTAGGGCCTCTTTCTAGAAGATTCTGGAAGAAGCACACGCTCAGCTACGTGTCTCACACTCATTCCCTTCGGGAGCCAGCAGGTGGCGGTAGTGGGCAGACAAAGCCGCGCGAGCAGAGTGAGGCGGGCGGTTCTTACCCTCATCGCGATGCGAGCCGAGGCCGGCCTTTAGAGAAGTTCTTTGGGTCCGCTGGTGTGTGTAAAGTAGGCTCCTGGTACAGATGCCAGAAGCTCTTCTTGAGGGATGTGCAGATACGAGTCCTGCGACGGTCCCTCTGGGTACCATCCGGTGAAATTGTTCACAAGTCAGAACTCCAGCTTTCCAACACTGAGGGTGGATCCCAGTGCCCCACTTCTTAGTATGACCTTGTACATATTACATTGTCCGCGCAGTTTCCGCATCTGTGCATTGGATAATAATAACAGTACCTACCCTGCATGGTTATTGAGAAGGTCGGATGGGATGACGTTACTTGTATAGTGCAGCGCAGGGCCAGGTAAGCACCCCTCGTTGGTACCTACAGGGCTGCCTGAGGCTCCCTGCCTGACGATACTTTTTCATTAGCCTACATCCAGCAGTAGGCTGCATGATAAGTCGCTTCAGTCGTGTCCAATTCTCTCTGACTTTATGGACTGTAGCCCTCCAGGCTCCTCTGTCCATGGGGATTCTCCAGGCAAGAATATTGGAGTGGGTTGCCATGCCTTTCTCCAGGGGATTCTTCCCGATCCAAGGATTAAATCTGTATTTCTTACATCTGTACTGGCAAGCAGGGCTCTTTACCACTAGCACCACCTGGGAAGTAATAGTCTGGAAGTGCTAATAAAAACACTTAAAAAAAAAAAAACAAACCTACAAATCTAACATTTTCATAAATTCTGACAGAGTTGTTTTTGTTGTTTTTTTTTTTTTTTTTTTTGCCAACTGACTTCTGGGATTTTATAGCATATGCTATTTTACAAATTTTCTGCTTGTTAATAACTGAACTTGTGTGAAGAGAATCCAGAGTCAGTTAAATGAAAAGTACAATAGACGCAGGTGAACACACTTTAGTTCATATGTCATGCTGCTAAGTCACTTCAGTCGTGTCCGACTCTGTGTGACCTCATAGATGGCAGCCCACCAGGCTTCCCCGTCCCTGGGATTCTCCAGTCAAGAACACTGGAGTAGGTTACCATTTCCTTCTCCAATGCATGAAAGGGAAAAGTGAAAGGGAAGTCGCTCAGTCGTGTCCAACTCTTCATGATCCCATGGACTGCAGCCGACCAGGGGCTCCTCTGTCCATGGGATTTGGCAAGCAAGAGTACTGGAGTGGGGTGCCATCGCCTTCTCCGTCATGTGTCATAATGGAACCCTTAAAAATGTTGTGTCAGTAAGATTTCAGACTATTATCTAATACTCATTATTCTCTTGAACTATGTAGAAACTGACTGGACAATACAAAGAATAGTGCATAAAAATCAATGTAGGTTTTTTTTTAAAGAATTTTTTTTTTGATGTGGACCATTATAAAAGTCTTTATTGAATTTGTTACAATACTGTTTCTGTTTTGTGTTTTTCAGCCAAGAGGCATGTGGGATCTTAGCCCCATGACCAGAGATCAAACCCGAGACCCTTCGGTTGGAAGGTGAAGTATTAACCAGTGGATGGCCAGGGACATCCCATAAAAAATCAGTGTAGTTTTTACCCAGATGACATCACATGGAAAAAGTTACTTTTACTATGTCATGCAACTCTGTCAAACACACAGAGGTATTTTATTTCTCCACTTGTGGCATTTTTCTCTCCTAAACACTGCCCTACAGTGACCCCATGGGTGTCAGACATATAAAAATACCCCAAACGGTCCTCTTCCCTAAAATTGTGAAAGCACCATTTGTGCTTTTTCTTCATCCTCTGCAAGCCTACTTTGTATTAATACTATCCTTACAACAGGTGTGACACCTGTTATGTGCTGTTGCTGGGTTCTGTTACATCAGCATTTTCCTGTGTGTGTTAACTATATACAGAGGCTCCTCCTATCTGCTCTGAGCATGTGAAGACAAGCCTTTGAAGGAGCTTGGGCAAGCCATATGCGGGGACTTAAATTTCGGCTTCATGTGCATGACTGTCGAAGGCTCCCTGTCAGTCAACCCAGGGCAGCTGAGATGAGGTGAAGGAAGGTCACAGGTCTCCTAAAAACACAATGAAACGTGGGACTAAGGGGGGGTTGTGAGAGGGAGAGCTGCAAGGAGACCTGTTTAACCCAAGGCACCAAGAATGCAGGGTTGAGAAGAACAAGTATCGGAATATTAACGCGTATGTTGGGAATCTAGAATGAACCTATTTATAGGGCAGGAGGAGAGACACAGACATAGAGAATGGACTTATGGACATGGGATGGGGGAATGAGATGGCGGGGCGAAGGGAGAGAGTAGGCATATATACACTGTCTAATAGATGGCTAGCGGGAAGCTGCTGTAGAGCAAAGGGAGCCCAGCTCGGTGTTCTGTGAGGACCTAGAGGGGTGAGACGGGGGTGGGGGTGTGGGAAGTAGGCTCGGGAGGGCAGGGATATATGTATACTTACAGCTAATTCATGTTGTTGTACAGCAGAACCAACACAACACTGTAAAGCAATTATCCTCCAGTTCAAAATAAATTTAACTTCCCCTCCCCCCAAAGCATGCAGTGCTGGTTTCCAAGACTCCCAAGATTAGGGCATGCTTAGTAAATGCATGTCCCATAGGTGTCTCCCACCTCCACCTGGGGGCTCTGCGCAGTAAGAATTTGCCTCTCGTGAAATGCTCTGGTTGAGCCCACTTGGGCTGTTTTTCTGGGATTTGCTGTTATATGTAGAGTTTAGGGTGTTAGGAGCTGGGCCAGGGTTTGTCCAGGCATCACGGTTTCTTCCCTCTGTCTCACACCTGCTAGAGGCGATCCATCACTTCCTAGGTATCTCATACACCTGCCCCTCCCCCACTCTCACACCTTGTCAAGGCCCACACTGCTCCTTGCCTGGATTATGACCATAATCTCATCTCTGAGATCTCTATTTCTTGCATCACTCCCCCCACTTAACCTTGGATTTGACAACAGTTTCTAAAAAAAAAAAAGTCAAAGGCAGAGACAAAAAAAGAAAATATAGGAAAATTAGACTTTATCAGAATGAAATATTTGCATGCATCAAAGACACTATCCAGTGTCACCAGGGAAGAGAGCAAAGAAGGAAGTACCAGGACTCCATCTCTGCACCTAGACAAAGGTGGCAGAAACTGTCAGGTAGCTGTCTTGAAATTTTGGAGTTTCAGTTTCCCTGGAAAGGCTCTCAGTTTCCAGGGAAAGGCTTGGATGGTAAGTCTTGGTTAACTTCAGGCAATTTCAGCTTGAACTGGTGGCTTGATTTCTTGGCCACATGGCAGGCAGCTATATACTTGCTCCTGAAAGAGCTTGACTGTGGCTTGCAGGAGCCAGCTTGGGTGACAGGACTTGGTTCTCCCAATAACCGGGGCCTATGTCTAGTTACGGATTGCTACTTGTGATAGTGCAGGCACAAAAGCTGGTACCTTCATGGCTGCAACACCCACCTCCACTTTTGCAATCTTCTCTGATTGAAGTGGCTTCTTTTTTCCCCTTTATTTACACCTTTTTCCCCTTTTTGGCAGACAGACATTTAAGGAGCTGGACAATCAAAAGCAATCATATGTACAGGGGAATTTAGGTTGTCTAAATACAAATGAAGACCTCTTCAATTCCCAAAAGGTCGTATAAACAAAATGGAAATGCTGATAGGAAGACATTGAAAATTCAGTAACTATTTGACAAAACGTTAGTCCTTAAACTACTGTGTCATATGTTTTAATAAAAATCACACCACACACTGCAGAATTTGTGGGCAAAGTGTGATAATTCTGTAAAGAGAAATCAAAGATATTTAATAAATATTTTATATTATTCAGCCTCACTGGTAAATAAGATAAACATTTAAAAAATAATAGCTGAAATGATTGCCTGCCAATTGTCATGAGACTATCCAGGACAGGTGAAAGTTTGCAAATTTCTCCAACAACTTTTGAATGTCTTTTGATTGGTATGTACCAAAGAATGTTCATATTTTAAAAAATATAAGTTTAATTCCAGGGAATGTTGCCTAAGATATGTTTTTCTAACTGCAGAAAACGTTTTATGAGTAATTATACTCATTTCAGCCCTAGTTGAAATTGTGAAGAATGGGCAACAGATTAAGTAATTGGGGAATGTTTTTGGAAAGCTCCAGGTCCTCACGTTTAGGAAAAAAGCTGGGAGTAAAACTGGATGCTGCGTAGGGTTACAATGAACTACAAAGTGCACGTAAATACACCATGTTCATAGCTGTTGACTCTTGGAGGAAACACTTTGATTCTTTCTTTCTATTTTCTCTTTTACCTCCCAAATTGTTGATAATGAACTCTGTTACTCTTGTGATGAAGAAAATCTAACCAATAGTATTGTATCATAGGAAAACAACTTAGAACAGCAGCTGATTGTATATGAATCAATGGTAGTATTTATCTTATCCCCTGGTGGAGACTAAAGTCAAACCAAACTTCTTCATAATGCAATTGAAAACCTTTGGCAAAAAATGGAAAGCATTAAAAACTTTTTAAAATTGGAGTCTAGTTGATTTACAATGTTGTGTTAGTTTCAGGTGTACAGTAGACTGAATCAGGTCTGTCTATAATATCCATTCTTTTTCAGATTCTTTTCCCATATGAGTTATCACAGAATATTGAGCAGAGTTCCCTGTGCTATACAGCAGGTCCTCATTAGTTACCTATTTTATATATAGTGATGGGGACTTCCAGAGCTCTTACACTGCCCTCTTTCTTGACTTTTGTGATAGCTATTGGATATTTGCTCATCATTCATGATGCTAATTATACTTTAAAAATAGTTATACATTATCTGTCATGTATTTTATAAGAAAGTTGTAAAAAATAAGTGTTTAGATAAAATCATGGAGAAACTAATTGACTCAGATTTTTGAAGTAAAACATAATTTGTTTTTAAAGTAAAGAAAATGGAAACCATGATAGTAAAATGTATTTTACAAGTCGGTTGTAAAAAATAAATTTTAGGTAAAATCATGGGAGAACCTACTGAATAAGGTTTTTGAAGTACAAAATAAATTTTTTGAAGTAAAAAAAAAAGAAACCAAAATGATTCTTTTTGAATTAAAAAAATGGAAACCATGATAGAATAAGATAGTCTGATATTTTCTATGTCATATTGTTCCACAGTCCTGTGTAAGCAGTTGTTATTGTTATCGCTATAGACTCAATTCTTTAGCCTCAGACTGTGTGATGTTATTTGCTCTGGTCCCGTGTTCATGCTGTAAGTATTTATTGAGCTCCTACTATATATCTTGAACTGTTGACAGAGGGAAAAGGGGAAGTTTGTTAACAACAGCTCCTGGGCTTCCCTGGTGGTCTGCCAACTCAGGGGACATGGGTTTGATCCCTGGTCCAGGAAGACCCCACATGCCGCAGGGCGACTAAGCCAGGGTGCCACAACTACCAAAGCCTGCCTGCCCGAGAGCCCACACTCTGTGACAAGAGAAGCCCCCGCAATGAGAAGTCTGAGCACCCCAGCTAGAGAACAGCCCCCGTCCAGCAAGGAGGACCCAGCGCAGCTGATGTAGAAAATAAATAACTAGATGAAACTAAGAAAAAAGGATTTCCTTCCTTTACAAAATAGCAGCTCCTATTTCTTGAGTGCTGATGTGCATGCTGGGGGCGTTACACTACCAGTGGGTCACCAGGGATGTCTTGGTGCAGAGGAGGTAACTAAAGCCCAGTGAGAGACAGACTCCATGTCCCAAAGCTACGGAGCAACGGTCTTGGTGGTGAACCCAGGAGTCTTTCAGATGGCACCACGCAGCCCTGTTTCCAAAGCAGAGCCTAGTGATGGCCTTCCATGGGGAACCCAGATGCCCCGTTCTGTGACTGTGGATCATGCCCCAGAGGTGGCCGTGCTTTCTTCTGGGCGGGCATCTACTCCAATGCCCCTCCTATCTCCACAGTACAAATATGCCAGCCCGACTAAA
Source organism: Neotragus moschatus (assembly GCA_006410615.1). Lineage (NCBI taxonomy): Eukaryota > Metazoa > Chordata > Mammalia > Artiodactyla > Bovidae > Neotragus > Neotragus moschatus. Next base: position 1,967,939 of record SJYA01002033.1, read on the forward strand.
CACCTGGGTCCCTAAGGAGGCTTTTCTTGAGAGGCACGCCGCTCTGACAGGTTTGCTTTGGTGCCCAGATCCTATCTAGGTCTTGAACCCTCCTGAGGGAGGGGTGATGACAGGAACGTGTGGAGCGATGGCATAGTTGTCAGCAGAGTCACCCAGGGGCGAGGAGAGCGCGCTGGCAGCCAGTTTCTGCAGCATGAAGGTACACATGCTTTCGGTTGATTCATATACAAGGCGACCAATAGGCCTGGCCTTGCCGGCCATGCGTGGCCTTAATCAGATTGCAGATCGCCAAGGTATTAAGACACGCCAGAGAAACTCAAAACAGCTTAGCCCTCAGGTGCCTCATCTTATAAAACTTGTGTGATGGGCCAGAACGAAGTAAGGTTTCTCACAGACCAAAGCATTCATGATCTCACTTGCATAAGACTTGGAAAGACATTGATAATTTAACGTTCAGTGAAAGCCAAGGGTATAAACTTGGTTTCCCGGGAGGGTCCCAAATAGATTTAAAATAATTCATATTTGCATAAGAAAAAGGGTGGGAGAGACTGCTCATAAATATTTATAATGTGTGATCATAGGAGATGTAAACTATTTTTATTCCTCTCGTGGTTCTGCCCGAAGGGAAGACTGTGTAATAATGAACTTTTTCAAGGCAGCATCTTAGAGTAAAAAATGCTGATACAGCAACCAAGGGCAGTTTCTGATCCAACTTACCAGGGAAGGCCACGGCCGTACGCGGATGCTCAAGACTTCCAAGATGCACAAGACTGAAGGGAAGGCAAGCTCTGGGCAGGCGATCAGGGTCTCCAGCAAGAATAACTCTCCAGCTTCTATCAAATATAATCAAATATGAAAGGTATATTTGTATGAATAGTCATGGGAAAACATCCAATATATATTCAGTGCAAAAACTCAGTTGCAAAGCAACATGCCTGGTATTATCTCACTTACATAAAAATTATGCTAGTGTATTCTTGGGAAAAAATATACCCCAAGAGTGATTATCTTTCTCTAAGTTATACATTTCTCCAATGCTTGATTCCTTAATGCACTCTTTCCTAGTCAGAAAAAGTGTATGAAATTAGTATTTATTGTTTGTGCTTTTCCTGAGCTTGTTTGATGGTGTTGCACCCCAGTGGCACTGACAGCTGAGGGTATTGAACACTTGTCCATGTGCCAGGCGTGGTATAAAGAGTTTTTCCAGCATTAGCTCCTTCCACTCTCATGGGAGAGGTAGATGAATTGTCCTCATTTTAAAAATGAGTAAAATAAGGCTCAGACAGGGGTTATGTAAAGATCCCAAATTTAACCCATTTCCTCACACAGCATACTCTCATTTGGTGAATATTTATCGATTCTTAGGTACTGTCAGGAATTCTGGGGGTTCATTAGTGAATAAGGTGGGCAAAGTCCCATTTTATTTTATTTTTTAAAAATACTCCCTTACAAAAAATTTTTTGTTTTTGGTTGCATTGTGCAACTTGCAAGATCTTAGTTTCCTGACCAGTGATCAAACCTGGGCCCTGGCAGCAAAAGTGCCAAGTCCTAACCATGGACAGCTAGAGAATTCCCCAAAGTCCCATTTTAGTGAGAAGGACTCACATTGAGCAACAGATAAATACAGTGTGCTTCAGGTCATGATCGGTACTGTGAGAAAAACAAAGCAGAAGATGAGGATAAAGAAAATGGGGGCTGGGTGGGTTCAGACACCATGGTTTCCTGATTAACATCCACTCCTGTTCTTTCTCAGTTTAACAAGTGAATTCTGTTAAGGTGGCAATATGGCTCAGTGAAGGTGAATCCTCCTGCCAAAGAAGTGTGATTAGTTTTAAGACAAGCTTGAAAATTCCATTCTCCTTTTTAGGGAGTGGTCTAGGGGTAGCTGTTGGACTAAGATCCAGCCAAAGAAATGTGAGGGCGAAGCCTAGTGTGTTGGCTTCTATGGAAGCATCCTTAACCCCCAATCCTTGATTAATTAAAGGAAAGGGTCTGAGTAGGAGTCTGCCTTGATGACTCCTGCTTCCTGCCTGAAGACTCCTGCTTCCTGCCTTGAACTTGGTTGTAAAAGGATGTGAAAGCTGGAAATGTGGCAACCATCTTATGATCATGCATCACTACTTAGGAGGATAAAAAGCCCAATTATTCGGCTGGCAGAACAGAGAGTTGAAAAGCACCTGACTCTTGAGAGTGTTGCTAAGCTACCAAATCAGACTTGGAACTGTCTACCTCTGGTATTCTTGTTAACTGAGTTGTTTAATGTTTGTATTGTTACTTGCACCTGAATGTAAGCTAACTAAAATAGGAAGTTATTTTAAATGGTTATTTTAGAATCTATAAGGTACTCCTCGCTAATATAAAAAATTTGTCCTCTGAACAGGAGACATTTGAATGATGTGAAGAAGTGAGCCAGATTCTCTACAAGTGGAACAGTGGGACCAGGTTGGTTTGTCCAGGATGGCAGGAATGAAGGGTGATGTGGCTGGGGCACAGGGACGTGAGGGGCAAGGCTGACAAGAGGGACAGGATGGTGTGAGTGAGAGTGGTGAGAACCAGGGTTGGGGAGGGAGGTGTGGACTAGACCCCAAAGGCCTTAGGGCCATACTGTGGGCTTGACTACAACTCTTAAGTGCTACAGGAAGCTGCTGGTAGGTTTTGAGTTTGGTGACATGGTGTGATTTATAGTCTGAAAAGCTAACTCTGATCGCTGTATTAGGAAGACCAGTTGGGAGTGCTGCTGTGGTCCACGTGTGGGATGCTGCTGACTTGGCCTAGGATAGCAGCCATGGAGGTGATGGGAAGTGGTCAAGTTCAGGATATGTTCTGAAGGTAGAATTGCGTGGCTTTGATAATGTTGTATGTGGGGACTGAAGAGAAGAGAAGAATCAAGAATGACTTCTGGGCTTTTTGCTGGAACCACCAGATGATTGGAAGTGCCAAACTCTGAGAGGGTGAGATGGCAGGAGGGGTGAGTTTCAAAGTGTGGGTCTGGGGTGACATAAGAACAGCTCCAGAAAAGATGGGATTAGGGTCTGGCTCTACTTTTTATACATGATAATGTCCTGTGGTCTCCATAAAGAGTGGAACTCATTTCAAAATGACAAGTTCACTCTTGATCTGTCTGTTATTTGTTTAGTGATCCTGTTTATCTTCATTGATTCAGATCTGGATATTTACCCCATGAGCCAGGCTAGCAGCCTTGAAGAACCTGAGTTTCCTCTGCTCTTCTTTGGATCAATGCTCTTTTTTTCTTTCTCCAAGCTGTTGCCTCTGTATGGTTGGTGATACCGCCTGAGGATGAAACTGCTGGCCCAAATTCTGACCCATTCACAGGTCAGTGGACCAGGAGTCAAAGGCTTCTCGAAGACATTTGTTTATGTAGGGCTCGTTTAAGATACCACCTCTTCCAGAAAATCTCATCCAAGTCACCATCAAGTTCTTGTAAGAATCTAAGCTATTCCTCACCACAAGAAAACCCCAACACAGGCAAAGCATAAAAAAGTAACAATTTTTTTTCCAGAAAAAGTAAGAAAGCCCCAGTTTAGATCACTCAGACGAAAGAAGTTTTCTTTGTGTTAGAATGCTGCTCATGGCCTCAAGTTTTCTCTGTGTAAGTGCCTAGGAGTGCAAGATTCTAAGGTATTTCATTTGTCTTTTCTTTAATCTCTAATAAGCTCTCAGTCGTTAGGATCTAGTTACTAAACTAGATATCTTTTCAATCATGTACTATAGGGAGCGTCTTTCCAGGTTGGTAAATATCAGGGGTACTATCACATGACATTGAAAGTGAAAGTTGCTCGGTCATGTCTGACTCTTTGTGACCCTCTGGACTTTAGCCCGCCAGATTCCTCTCGTCCATGGGATTCTCCAGGCAAGAATATTGGCATGGGTTGCCATCCCCTCCTCCAGGGAATTTTCCTGATCCAAGGATAGAACCAGTGTCTAGGTGTGTCTTCTGCATTGCAGGTGGAATCTTTATAGCTAAGCTGCCGGGAAGTGCTATATATATCTTATATTTTCAGTTCAGTTCAGTTGCTCAGTCGTGTCTGACTCTTTGCGGCCCCATGAATCGCAGCACGCCAGGCCTCCCTGTCTATCACCAACTCCCGGAGTTCACTCAGACTCGCGTCCATTGAGTCAGTGATGCCATCCAGCAATCTCATCCTCAGTCGTCCCCTTCTCCTCCTGTCCCCAATCCCTCCCATCATCAGAGTCTTTTCCAATGAATCAACCCTTCCCATGAGGTGGCCAAAGAACTGGAGTTTCAGCTTTAGCATCATTCCTTCCAAAGAAATCCCAGGGCTGGTCTCCTTCAGAAGGGACTGGTTGGATCTCCTTGCAGTCCAAGGGACTCTCAAGAGTCTTCTCCAAATCCAACAGAGAGACAAAAGCGGACATATTCTGTGTTTTTCACAGCACTTAACATCTTGTTCTTCCTTAATATTGACAACAAGCTGTAAGAAATGACTCATGAGCCCAGAGGATGAAAGCACACCCAAAACGTCACTTGGGGACATCCCCTTCTCTGGAAGGGCCTGCATCTTCTCTTCTTGTTCTCGCATCTCCAAGGAAGGGGAGATGTCAGAGAGAGGTGGCAAAACTCACTGGGTGGTGAACTGTGTGATCAAAAGCCAGCTTCAGCAGGCTCCACTCCTCCAGCTCTTGGGGTGTCAGGAGGGTCCAGGCCTGATGTGTGAGCTCTGGATGTGAGTCCAGTGAGGACTGGTCTTGCATGTATTTATTCCTATTTTCCCTTTTTAATGATGTTGCCATTATCTTCCGTGGTGCTAGAGTTCTAAGATGAAATGTCAGTGGAACCAAACTTGCACTATTCAATATCACACAACTGATGACCCACAGCTTTCATTTCTATGTGACGTGCCATTGTGACTGACCCTGGGGGGCTGGAGGAGTGAGTCTTTATTCCTTTACTGAATTTGTTACAATAATGCTTCTGTTATATGTTTTGGTGTTTTGGTAGCAAGGTATGTGGGATCTTAGCTCCCCGACCAGGACTCAAACCCATACCCCTAGCATTGGAAAGGTGAAGTCTTAACCATTGGACCACCAGGGAAGTCCTCCTTTTATGATATATTAGAAAGAGCAAAAGGCTTGACTCTCCCTTGCTCACTTGTCTGCTCTGTGGCCCCATGTAAGCCTTTGAAACTCTCTGAACCTTGCTTTCTTGGTCAGTAACAAGGATCACCCCTACTCCATCACAGGATAGCTATAGAAAAAGAAATGAGTCACGGTAGGGAAATCTCATTTCAAGTTGCACAATTCACGATGTAAGAAATTATTATTACTATTGGAGATATCTCAGTCTGAATATCTATGCTGAAAACCTCACTCAGGAAATAGGGGTAAAAAATGTGAATATATCAGCTCTGGTTTCCTCCCAGCTCTGCAAGGGTCCATTTGCCCAAGGGAGAGTTCAAATTGTTACAACAAGGATGCAAGACAAGAGTTGGTGTTTTGATGGATGAAGGAGGATGATTCGGAGTTCCCGATGCTGATACTGAGAAGGAGCCTTTGGGGAGAGACACAGGTGTGTTCTAAACTTCCTTAGCTTCCTTAGCATATCAGATCTTACTTCTGTGGCCATATCATGACTCTATATGACTCCATGGAATGTAGCCCTCCAGGCTCCTTTGTCCATGGAATTCTCCAGGCAAGAATACTGGAGTGGGTCACCATTTCCTTTTCCAGGGCATTTTCCAGACCCAGGGATTGAACCCATGTCTCTTACGTCTAACCTGGATTGGCAGGCAGGTTCTTTACCACCAGCACCATCTGGGAAGCCCAAGGGCAGGCCATGGAGATTTTCAAATGTGGCCACAGATTTCTAACCCTCCTCACACAGAGAGGTGGGGGTCTATGTCTCTTCCCCATGAACCCAGGTGGGCTTGTGGCCCAGTGATCTCACCTCTGACCCATGGAGGTGGGGGAGTGATGCCACGGGCCTCCTGAGGTGAAGTCACAACAGGCCTGCAGCTTCCAACTCATCCATGGGATCACTGAGCCGTTAGCCACAGGCTGGAACTCCAGATATTCCAAGGCCTCCATGCTGTGAGCAAGCCCAGGCTACACAAGGGAGCAGGGATGCCTCCAGGGGACCCCAGCCTCCTGCTGCTGGGGTCACTCATAGGATGCAGAGGGACAGACACCAGGCACCAGCCCTCTGCCCCGTCCAGGCTCCGGGCACACAAATCCCCCAGGACAGGACCAAACACACATTGCTTCACAGCACTAAGAGTGTCTAGTCTGTTACACTGCAACAGATAATACAGCAGTGGACCCTGTGGTCAGCAGACCTGAGGTCCTGAATAGGACTGTGAGGCATCTGTGCCCAGGGGGCCCTGTCTTCTGTCCAAAGCTAGCATCTTCGGTAGCACACAGCACCCCTGCCTCCAAGGCACCCTCCTGCCCCACCCCCCACTGCAGTGCAGGAGTGGGTGGAATGTGCCTCTGGGGGGACTGTGCTCTGACATCCTGGCAGCCCTGGGGTGAAAGTTTTGTGATTTTTCTCCACCAGTCCTCTCACTGGGTAGATTTTCATTAAAAAGCTGCCTGAAGTCAGAAACAAACTCCCTTTTTCTGAGCTTTGGCTTTATTTTCACTGCAACTGGATCCAGACATAGGCATCTGAAACAGAACTGTATGCGTGAAAATAAGACTTCTTGACAGTCCTAATGAGGATAATAATAGCTAATGTTTATTGACTGCCTACCAAGTGCCTTGAAAGTGAAAGTGAAGTCAGTCATGTCTGACTCTTTGTGACCCCATGGACTGTAGCCCACCAGATTCGTCTGTCCATGGCATTTTCCAGGTAAGAATACTGGAGTGGGTGGCCATTTCCTTCTCCATGTGCCTTAGTCCTTATTTAATCCTCACATTGCCTTTATAAGGCAGATGCAATTATAATCTATTTTACGACGAGAACACTGGGGCATAGAGAAGTTAAACATTTTGTCCAAGGTCACACAGTGGCAGCTAAGTTTGAACCCAGATAAATGATCAGATTGTATACATTAAACACATGCAGGTTTTTTGTATAGCCAGTATACCTCAATAAAGCTGAAAGAAAAAAGAAAAAGAAAAACTTGAGCTCAGGGTGTTTGGCTGTAGCATCCATGCCCTAGTCAGCATCCGTGCAGCCTGACAACACCATCCGGCTGTGCACAACAGTTAGATTTTGAACTCATGTGAAAAGATAATTTCATTTGCTGACCTCCAGCTTTTCCCCCCACTCCACACCTTCATTAACTTCTTTCCCTGGAATCTACTTTGTTTCATGAAGGCAAGAAACACTCATGAGACAGTACATCAAAAACTGTTTTTTTTCCTAGCAAAAAAAGTTCCATGACCTTCATGTAGCCTCTATTTCTCCAGGCTCAAGATGAACTGAAAGAGACTATTCTAAAGAATCAGTGTAGCCAGAGACCTGCCACATTTATGAATGCCCCCTGAAAGAAAAGAAGGGGTGTCCTGATTAGGTTGTGGTTACATGGCTGCGCATTTGTCAAAATCCATACCACTGTATGCCCAAAATTGAATTTTACCATGTGTAAGTTAAAATGGTTAAAAAATTTAAATGAGAGGGTATAAGTATATGTACCAGTAATTCAAAAGGAGACAAGGAATGTTCAGTCCTCTTAGAAGAGTCAGACTGGAAAATATGATGAATGTCTTCATCAATCGTTTATAGCAATAGCAGTATGTGCAAGTCATGTTTGCATCTGTGAGAGCCTTTGAGGACTTACCATTTCTCACCTATTCAAGGGGTGGGAGTCACCAAGCACTCTCAAGGATGGAGGCACCATTCATTCCCGTGGATTGCAAACATCTCCAAAATCTACCAGGGAGCAAGGAAAAAAGAAGTGATGTGTTAAGTAAGCTCTCACAAGCTTGTACGATCAAGTTCCCTCAAGACCTCTTCGTGGCACAACAGAGGAATGGTTTATGGGCATGGTTATGGGGGAGAGAAAGAAAACTGGATTTATTTACTGAGAATGAAAGAATTATTGGATTTTCAGGAGATTTAGGTTACCCAAATGGAATAGATAGATCCATATCACCATCACAAGAAAGATGCTCCTTTTAACTATGTTTAAATGCCCTCCATTTATTTATCTTTCAAGAGTTTGAGCTTCACTCTGAAAAAAATCATAGCCAAGGTCTACGATGACAATTTAAAAACCCAGTGACCCATAAATTTCTCATGGCCACTGTTTCCTGCACCTGGGGTCCCTGTTACTCCTGTTTCACAGGTGAGGGTCGAGGTGTCGGGTTGTTAATGATCTGTTCCAGGCAGCCTTGGGAGTGAGTGACAGGACCGAGACTGGAAGGCTAGATCCACTCGCCTGGCCACCTCTCTCCTACAGAACATGATAGATTAAAATAAAAAGAGCCCGACAGAGATTTCACCCAGTTCCAGACCATTACATCTTCCCGCAGTGATGGCTTTGAATAGGGCCATCTCCACAGGAAAGAAATCATGGATGGGGCGTGGGGTCAGAGGAATCCGCCCAGCATCCAGAGAAGACAAGGTGAAGACACGTTTTTGCATTATAGAAATTTCTGCTTTCAAAGATCCCTGGACACGCTAAGTAGCCCAACTGGTGAATACACACAGGATGGTCCTCATGTAGCCGCAGATGAAAGAGGTTGGGGATGCCCTTGGGCACCAGCGGCTGCAGCCTTGGCCCCCAGCCTCTCTCCCCTCCTTGAAGGCAGCGGAGATGTGCATGCAGCCTTCATGGACGGCAGGGCTTGGAAGTGCTCACACGAGCTTCTCTGAGGCCCGCAGTTGCCAGGGGTCCCCAGATGCGATGTCTAGGAACGGGTCCCAGACAGCTGACGGGATTCGCTCTCTGTCACTCCATCTTCCTCGCTCTTGGCTCCGTGTCTGTTTCAGACGCTGGGTCTTCTGCAGCTTCTCCCAAGCCAGACGCCAGGCCTCGCTTGTTGGAAGCAACCCCTGCCAAAAGTGCAGGCCTGGGCTGGAAGGGTGTGAAAACCCGGTATCTACCCAACCCCCCACCCACCCCCCAACGAAGGCATCCCGACTCCCCGGGGCAGTGACAGCCTCTTGGCCGGCTCCGCTGGCACAGCTGCCCCGGAGTCCCACCGCTTCATCGATTCATCACATCTCAGTGTGCCGTTGCCTCAGGCAGTGTGATCTCTTGGCTTCCACTGGCTGCTGCATTTGGAAGTGATTTGGGACTCAAAAAGGCTGCAATCGAGGGAACTAAGCCGCGTTGTTCTCTTCTATTTCTGGCCACCCACTTTCCGAGCTGAGAAAGTGGGATCTGGCCCAGCTGATACGAAGTGAATTGATCTGAGGTCAGGAAAGGTGGTAGCCCATAGGATAGGGCACTGGGTGAGAGGTCTCTCCTTCCTTCTCAGCTCAACCCAGATGCCTAGTTGGGGGCGGGGGGCGGCGAGGGTCCCTGCCAGCTCCTGCTGCCTACCATTCTGTCTGCCTGGCGCAGCCTCAGTTCTCTCTCTTGATGATGATCCATCCTGAGTCCTGCAGGTGCCCAACGCACCTCCCGCTTTCACAGATATCACCCTGATTTCTTGAGCTTGACTCTGATTTGACTTTCTTTCGGCCAAGAGACCAACCCATGTTTTGCCTCCTCTGACCTTGAGCTCAAGCATCCCTTTGCAGAATGTTGATGTCCTTCTTGATTCTCTCCCCTTCACAGTTCTTCTCACATCCAGCCACCTTGCATTTCAACTGCACATCAGCAACTGCATGTCAGACGTTGATGTTTGAAATGACTTTCCCTAATGATCCAGAAAAAGCCCATTTTCCACAAAGCTTTTCTCCATGACTTGGTTTTACATATGACTATTGTTTGCTGTAAAGACCAAGTCTTTCGATCAATCATGCTTCCTTTCTGACTCCCCTCTCCCTGCGGTCCTGTCCCTCCTCCCAAGTTCATCTGCCCACCTCCCCACTCCCTCTCCTGTGGGCCGTGCCAACAGTGCAGCAGGAGGAATTTCTGGAAGGAGGCCAAATTTGGCTTCAGATCATTTCTCTTCAACACACACTGGCCTCTGAAAACCAGATTCTGTTTGTCATTTGGTTTGCTCTCCCAGCTTTGTGTCATTCCGATGGTAATGCTGATGGATTTCAAGCTTGCCTCGTAGAGGAACGCACAAGGTTTTCATAAGCACATTAATCTTAAAAGAAAAACTGTCAGATGCAAACAATACTCATATGACTGATGTTGTAAAGACACAAGCTAACTCTTAACATCCATTCCCAAAGAGTATTATCTTACAGGGGCCTTCGGTTGCCCTCAGCTCCCTTCAAACATATGTACCTGTGTGGCTGGGTTTCATGGCACCTAAAAAGTTTACTTTCCACACCAAAAGGCTAGGGCTTAATGTCTGCTCATTTGCCAAGTCCATAAACTAGGCTCAGTGTCACATGGCTGTGTAAACAAGAGCATGATTACAAGAAATGTGTAATTCCATTAGCTTTCACAAAATGTAATATAAGCAGTCCTTATTCAAACTAAATTGGAAAAATTATATTCCAAGACAAGGGACTCTGGTCACCTCGAAACACTGAATACCCATTAGCAGATGAGATGTCCTGCCCAAACCCTCTCCCCAGTGGACACGTCCTCGGCTCAGAAGTGCCTTTGCTGAAGGCATTTTTCCCATTTGGGTCTGAAGTTAGCAAAATGTGTGGTACGAATTAAATGTCTGATATTGCTGCAAACGTCATTGGGAAGGGTGCCAGGCCACAATCAAGAGTGAGCTGGTAGCTTGTTTTAATTTAATGGTGTTGAAGTGTTCCACTATAATTAAGCATCTGAGAATTAAGTAGAAACAGTCATTAGGCTCAGCGATACAAAGCCACCAGACCAAAGAACATAAATTATTTCAAATGGAGAGCCCTGAAGAGCATTCTGGGGTCTGAGAGGGGCTCTGCAACAGGATTTGGAATGACAGCTGGAGTTTAGGACCTTGGAAACCGAAGAAGGCAGACAGGTAGTCTGGGGCTGCTGTGGCTCCAGCCCAGTCCACCGAGGTCAGTGTGGACCAGGGCCTGAGCCGGAGCTGCAGCCACTCGAGCCGACCCTGTGTGAGGGCGAAGGCCGCCCTGCGGTTTTCATCATCGCTGGCAGCTCGCCTGCAGCCCTGGAGGCTCCTCTCTGTGCAGGCCTTCACCACAGTCCTGGAGCCTCTCAGGAGCCCCTGCAGCCAGAGAAAACCCACAATATCTCCCCACTTTCAACTCAAGAACTGACAAGAGCCGGCCCTTCATCCCCATGCCCGTCTCTCAGGGAGGCGAAAGGTCTGGGGTGGGTGCAGGCAGGTGACATGATGGCAGGTCCTCCAGATCTCTCTTGGAAGCTTAGGAAAATACCATGGACACTTTGCGGGGCTAAAGTGCAAGGCCCAATTTCATAGACTGTCACATCTTGTTATGCTCCTTCTACAGATAAGCCAGCTGAGATTTTAAGAAATTCAAGACTTTCCTTGGGATGCACAGCGGGTCAGTGGCTGAGCTGGTTTGAGAACTGAGGTCCTCTGATTCCATGTTCCATGTGTTTTATAAAATGCCGTATTGGCCCTGATAGAAAGCAATAAAATTAATTGTGCTGCCCTTAGTGGTTGCTTGGTTTGCCATCCTGTAGCCTGTTTCACAATGAACTTTTCATTTATCCGCAAGTTTGAGTAACAAAGACCCTGATGATTTGAGATCTTTAGCTAAACTCTTTGGAAATATAATGAAAACAAAGGATGCCTCTTGAGAATATATACAGAGGCAAAGTTTCACAATCCGTTTTAAGGGGTTGGGGACCTGTAGCCCATGGGACCTGGGACCTCCAGTTAAAAAGGAATGGACAATTGAAGCCTTCAAATTACCCCAAGTCTTCACTTTATAAATCACCTCTGAGAGTCTCCTCTAACAAACATTTTTGAAACCAGGCTCTGCCAAATTTCCCAACTATCCTTCATTACCTCCCCTCCTACCAGTCACTGCCTGATGAGCAGTCAACACTTGGCTAGGTGGGGAATGAGGGATGGGCGGGAGACCTTCAGTACTTGGAGAGCCCACTGCCCAGAAATCAGTTCTGGGGAGTTTCAAGTGGGCCATGTGTTAGGTCTCAGAGGAATGCTGAAGACTCCTGAATTGAGAATAGTGTCTATGCTCCAATGTGCACTATGAAGGCAGATGTCAGATTCAGATCCGGACTCAGCCACTTTCTGGTTTGTGTGGCTGGGCGTGAGCTGTCCTCTTTGTACGCCAATTCCCTCATCCGTACAGTGGGGACAATGTGACGTCAGTTTGGCCTCATGCAAGATATACGTACAAATGCTTTGAACAATGCCTGGCCTGAAGCAGGCACGTGGGAAGCGCTCACTATCAAGGCCAGGAAAGAGCACATCGGTTCCGGGCCATGTGGTACTGGAGTGGGACATTGTCACAGTGGGCCAGCTGCCTTGATTGTTTGCAGCAGCCTGGGAGAGCTGACCGAAAGGGTCATTCATCAGCTGTGGACCTTGTGGGGCTAAACCCCCAAGTAGGCATTTCCTCCGTGTGAGTTGGCATCCATTCCCCAAAATCTGCTTAGGTAAAGATTATTTCATCAAAAAGCACCCATGTTGCCTCCTCTTAGCCCCTTGCAGCAGTTTATTTGCTCTGTGTCTGCACCTCCCAGTGTTTAATGCCACATTCCTCAAGGACTGGGCACCTGAGTATAACTATCCTCACCTCAGAAGTTCAGCCCCTGAAGCAGCTTCTATTTCTAAGCATAAATGGAATGTTTCCTCTGAGCACTTGTCTTTGGATTTCAAAGCATCTCTTTTTCATTTTTTAATTTGCTGTATTCTTTTCAATACAGGAAGGCTTCCAACTCTTAGGGTTCCAGTTCTGTTTTGGAACAGAACTGTAGGTTTCCATGACCTGAATTGTGAATATAACGCAATGCAGGTTATTCCTAGCTGGAAATAGTAAATAATTTCTTTCTCCCCGCAGTGCTCCAGAGACTATGGGAGCCTCCTTTGTCATTGGGCATCGCTGACACCCTGGCTGGGGCCGCCGTGTCTCAGGGGCTGTTCTTATCTGGGGAAGCTCTGGTGTAGGACAGTTCATGTGCAAGCTGGTCCCACTGGTGGTGGGGGGACTCAGACCTTCTCGAACTGCCAGGAGCCACGGGGCTCAGAAAGACTGACATCCACAGATGTCTCTGTGGGGCCACATAAAGGCAAAGCCAAGATCAAGAAGAAGTCCTAGGCATAGAGAACACATTGGGGGTTGCCAATGGGGAGGAAGTTGGCAGAGGGATGGAGTAGGAGGTTGGGATTAACAGATACGAACCTTTACACATAGAACAGATAAATAACAAGGTCTTACTCTATAGCACAGAGAGACATATTCAATATCCTGTGATAAACCATCATGGAAAAGAATAAAAGGAAGTGCGTATATATAACTGAATCACTTTGCTATACAGTGGAAATTATTAATAACACATTGTAAATCAACTATAATAAAGCAAAGCAAAATGAAACAAAAGAAGAGTCCTAGGGCTGAGGTCACCGAACAGTATGGTGCATGGCATTATTGCTGTATCTGAGCTCCATGCTCATGCTCTGGTTTCTGCCTTCACTGTGGAGCCAGGAGCAGAATCTGCTAGTGGTTATTGCAAATAACCAGCAAGATCACTTTGCTGTCAATAACGACCCACAAAAAAGCGTGATCTTGGAGATGAAGAAAACACATGAGGTTTATTTCCTGGTGGCTGAAAAAACCTACCTATAGTTAGAGCTGTTTGATATGAGACCATTGTCAACAGTAAGAGGACTTCCCCTCTAGGCACCAGCCATCACTCTGTAATGTCAAAATCTGACTTTGTCACCATCACACCCAGTAGAGTCTGCAACTATGGCAATTGTTAGGCTGCCTTGAAAATTCAAAATATATGTTTTGTTTTATATCAAGGTATCCTATCGATGGCTTCCCAGGTGGCGCTAGTGGTAATGAACCCTCTTGCCAATGCAGGAGATGTAAGAGACATGGGTTCGATCCCTAGGTCAGGGAGATCCCCTGAAGAAGGGCATGGCAACCCACTCCAGCATTCTTGCTTGGAGAATCCCATGGACAGAAGAGCCCGGAGGGCTATAGTCCCTAGGAACACAAAGAATCGGATACGACTGAAGTGACTTAGCATGCACACACAACCTATCGATAAGGTTGCATATCAATAAGACCAATAAAACAAGAAGATCACAGAAGGATCTTGAGGGAAATGCCCTAGCAATAATATACAAATATAATTATCGCAGTTGGACATTAACATTTGGGGAAAACATGACGGGTTAAACAGCTCTGCATCTGAAGAGAAAGCAGACCAGTTCTTTGAGAAAGATAAATGGGAGAGGAGGGTCCCCGAGAAATTCTCCTCGGGTCTCATCTGGAGAAAACTGGTGGACAAGGCTTTCAGGGTCTCCATGGTGACTTGGTAATAAAGTCAAGATGAGAAAAGACTGCTGCACATTCTATGTACATTGCCTTCCAATTTAGATCTATATGCTGTACAAGAGCAAGAACTGTAGATCTATACATGACAGGTGAGCAGGACGTGGACATTTAGGAAGAGAGCAGAGCAGTTGGCTTTGGCTCGTCTTTGGAGAGCTGTCTGAGTTCAGCCATGTCTTGGAATGAGATAGTAAAAAACTTAAGGACCATTTGAAGTGGATCACATTAGTTTTTTATTTTCCAGACGCTTAAGGGGAGTTGATAGCTCTTGCTAAGCTCCTGGGCTCAAGTGGCTCCGTGCTCAGGAAATTCAGCAAATACCTCCCAGAAATGCCAGCCCTGGACAAAGGTGTAGGGCTTGGTGCCTGCCGATGTGCAGCTTGGGACCTAGCAGGCACGGGTTAAGAGGGGTCCTGGAACACACCAAGTGTTTTTGCTGGATTATGTAAAAGCCGATCCCAGATACCATTGGATTGGTAAATATTTTAGTATGTAGAGTTAGGAGTATGCACTTAAGTATTTATGTAAGAGTACATAAGTGTGTAAGTAAGAATGTAGAGTTAAGAGATGAGAATTTTTCTTAAAAAAAAATTATAACACTATTTACACCTAAACACCTAAGGATGATTTCTTAGCATCTTCTAATATTTTTCCAGTGTTCACATTTCCAGGATTTATTTAAAAAACGAGTATTTGCAGTTGTTTTGTTTGAATTATGATTCTAACAAAGTCAACCCTTTCCACTGGTTGATACATCTCTTAGATCTCTTTTGAGTATTTTAATTTTATTTTTGTCTATTAGATGCCCTTCTTTCTCTTTTGTCATTTATTTATTGAATAAACTAAGTCCTTGCTTTGTAGATTTTCCCACATTTTAGATTGGGCTAATTATATCCCTGTAAGGTCATTTAAACAACCTTCATCTTCTACCTACAGTAGGCTGGTGATGAGATCTATAGTCTGGATCAGATTCCGGTTCACTCCTTGGGGCAGGGGCTTCCTATTGCATCCCAGGGAGGCACACAGGTCTGGCTGCTCCTCTTCTGTGAAGACTGACTACTAGGTTCAAATGTCGCCAGTCTTATTAATGGACAGATTTTCATTAGAGCTATAAAAGACTCGAAGACAATTTTTTAATTCCATCTTGTTCCAGAAAGAGCTAATAGACCAGTAGCAAAAATAGAGACCTCAGAGACTGCCTGGAGGTCCAGCGGTTAAGACTCAGTGCTTCTACTGCAGCGGACGAGGGTTTGATCCCTGGTTGGGGAACTAGGATCCCACATGTCATGCAGTGAAGTCAAAATAAAGAAAAAGAGAGAGAGAGAAACCTCATACAGGATGAAAGGCCTGAGAAAGCCAGAAGTGTAGATGATGTTTTTTTGAACACACAGAGCCTCGGCCCTGTGCTGAATGCTGTGGATGCATGCAAAGTGTCAAGAGCAGCGTCTTGGGCTTAACGAGACTGCATAATAAATTATATTATTGCTGCTGTTTGTTTGAACCACTTTATTCTATTCCTTCTGTGTCTCCCTCTAAGAGTCTGGTGATCCAGGGAGAGAGAGGGCACCCCTGGAGGACACCACTCCTGGGGGGCAGAATGACTTGGGGGGCAAGAACTGTGAAAAGGGAACTTCTTTCTTTGGTGACCCAGAGCTGGGCCATCTGTGGAAGGGACTGGTGGGTCAACCACAGGGGCTGCAGAACAGGAATGGCAAAGTGGTGGCTGGTTCAGACTGAAGAACAGTGTGGTCAGAGAGGTAGTTTAGAATGAGTCCTGGGCAGTCGTGTATACACAGGGAGTGACAGGAGGCTGAGTGCTCAGGTAAAAGGCTTCGGTTATTGTCAGGCTAAGAACTGCCTGTGTTCTTATGAGGGGTTCCTTTACCAGGTAACCCTCTGGAGAAAGTCAGAACCACACCTCCCCCCATACACTCAAGTTCATGCCCATTGGTCACAGATTAAATTTAAGAAAGAGAAACTAGGAAAGTACCAGATGGAAACATGAGGGAATTCTGCACATTATGGAGCAAGGAAAACTTGCTTTGGCACTATAAGAGTGCCAAATCTTCCGGTGCCCAAATCCAGAAAATTAAAACAAAGCAAGAGTAATCTGACTCTTAAGAGTCAAGGATTTCTGGATGAAAAATATCACTATAAGCAAAGTCAAAAAGATAAGTGAGAAACGGGAAAAAACACATTGCAGATAAAGTGTGAATCTCCCCACTATGTGAAGGTATTCTAGAAACAGAGAAGATCCAATAGAAAAAAATGGGTAAAGACATCTCAAATTAAAAAAAAAAAAACATGAAAAGGCTTGAAATATGAAAAAATGTTCCATTTCATTCCTACAAAGAGAAACGCCAACTATAACTATCATAATACCCCCCAGTGTTAGTTGCTCAATTGTATCCGACTCTTTGTGATCCCATAGACTGGAACCTGCCAGGCTCCTCCGTCTATGGGGATTTTCCAGGCAAGAATATTGGAGTGGATTGCCATTTCCTTCTCCATGTAATACCCCCATCCAGCCCCTAAAAGACAGACTGAAAAAGTTGCTCTTGGGAGTGCAAAATGGTACGACTCCTGTAGAGGACTATTTGGCAACATTTATCAGGGTGACAAATGTATGTAGCCTCTGGCACTTCTGGAATTGATCCCACAGAGGTGTACCATTGTGGCCACAAAACTGCAAAAGATTAGACACAATTAAGAGGCTGAATAAATGCTGAACTCAGATGGTGGAATACTAGGCAGCTGATAAAAGAAGATCGTGAGGTACTCTCTGCTCTGATATGGAAAGTTCTCTAGGATGCGTGAAAACAGCTGAGTGCAGGACAGGGTGCCTGGCATGCTTTCTTTTGTGAAAGAAAGGGTGGAAAAGACCACGTGTTTGCATTTATTTGCATCAAAGGAGACAAAAACAATGGGTAAAAGTGGGACCCTATATATTTCAGGAGGGAACAGGGCAGGATGTGGGTGAGAACCAGGCTACTTAAAGGCAACCACTTTAAATCTTTTGGGAACTTGAGTCATATGAATGTATTACCTATTGACAAAAAGAATGAAATTCTAAAAAGAGTGGTCCATGGTCCTAAAGGTCCATGGTCACTTCTGGGAAGAGATGGCCGGTTATTAGTAGGTGTGGCTGGCTGTCAAGACCCATAGACCCTGACCATCCATCCCAGGATCTGAGGGAAGTCCCAGACAGGGTGCCTTTCTTTCTCTCTTGGCCCCTGAAGGTGAAGCTCAAAGCTGCCCCTTTTTCCCAGTGGCTGCTCCCAGTACTGAGAAAATTGGGTGGGAATTGGCGGAGCTGGGGCAGGGGGTGGGCAGGATTTGGGGAGGAGAATGCTGGGAAAACATACCTGACTGTGAGGAGTCCTTAGGAAAGAAGTTCTGTTGTTCTCCAGGAAAAAATACATCAGAGGCCAGCAGGCCATGGCTTGCAGAAATTCTGCCTTCATGCATAACTGAGATCATTTTACAATTAGCAGAGCAAAACGCCTGCCTGGGCATCTTTCCTCTTCAGCATTCCCAGGTCACAGCTCACCTGGCTTCCTCCTGATTTCTCACCATTTCTCTGATTCATCTTGAGACCCATGATGACAAGTATAGTAAAATTGTTATATGTGATTATAATCATTAATGATTATTATTATAACAATAATCATTTATCGAGCTCTTGCTATGCAGCTGATACCAGCCCTAGAGCCTGCCCTGTCTTCTTGGTCTCATTTAAGCCTCTTGACTTCAAGAAATGCATTATTGGGACTTCCCTGGTGGTCCAGGGGCTAAGACTCCATGCTCCCAATGCAGGGGGCGTGGGTTCAATCCCTGGTTGATGAGGAACTAGAGATGCAACTAAAGATCCTACATGCCACAACTAAGACCCAGACCCTAAGACCCAAACAAATAAATATTATGGGGGAAGAAAAAAAGAAATGCGTTCTCTTGTGACTCCATTCCCCAGATGGAAAGACTGAGCTTCAACGACGTGCCCCAGGGTGACAGTGGTTGAGCAGGTGGTGTCTTTGGTCTGCACCCCGTCTGTGTTCTAAAGTCCCCGCAGGACTCCCTGCAGAACACGGGCTTGAACTCCTCAGCCTCCACCCTCTGGCATACCCGCTTCCATAGCTGTCCTTTAACTTGCAGGCTCAAAACTGCATAGCGTTAAACCCTCTTTCCTGCTTTCTCTGCCCCCAGTCTCTGGCTGGGGCCCTGCTCCTGTTTCAGCCAAACTCTTTCCTCTTCACCCCTGCCTTCTTGTGACCTTCCTTTGCTCACCTTCTCTTTCCTGGAAGGGCCCTTCCTGCCCCTCCTTCACCCTCTGGGCCTCCACTTGTCAAAACTCACTTTTCCAGGTACATCTCAGATGTTGACTCCCCCCCTCCCCGGAACACTCAGTGGCCTCTAACCATACATGATCTCTTTTGGTTTGAAACCGTGGCTTCACCTCTGATTGCTCTGCCTATAGTGGGGCTCCAAGGTTTCCTCCACAGCACCTGTCTTGATGCCCTGCTTGGCCATAGGCTCCAGGGAGCCAACTCTGCATTTTTGATATCTTCTGTTTTTCTTAAAAAGGGTAACAATCTTTTTTCCTATGTCATAAACCACTCATGCTTGTTTGGATATCAAAATCATGTTATTTTCCAAAATCATTGGGTGAGATTGACATTTTAGAAAGATGTGTTCCCCACTCCCTAGTTTTTTGTTTTGCTTTGTTTTGGCCTTGCTCCCTGTGGGATCTTCATTCTCTGACCAGGGGTCGAAACTTCACCCTCTGCATTGGAAAGCAAAGTCTCTAGGAAGACGTGATTTTGCATGGCTGGGAGTGCCTTCTCTCTCACTGCCCAGCCCTAGCAGAGGATACAGACCCAAATTTCAGAAATTGTAACCAGAACATAATGTCCATAAAGAGTGAAAACTGCATCTTGTTCCCAGTCCTTGAATTACCACCGTGTGTTGATTGTAAAAAGAACTTCACATTTGCTCGCATGAATTACATGTTAACATAAGCTCCTAAAAGTCTGAAAATAATTTCTTTCTCAGTAGATATGTTTCCGTTGTAATTGAAGCTACTTGATTAATTTGCTCAATGAAGCTATTTTTTAGAGCTGGCACTAGCCCACCAACACAGTTCATGTTCCCAAGTTCTAATTTGTGGCATCCTTAGGAGGTTCTGTTGTATTTCCATTCCAGAAATTCAGATGTGCTGGAAACAGAGCCAGACCACATTTTAAAATCGCTGCGTTTGAAGGTGGGAGGGAAGGAGCCCTCTCACTTTGCTATTTGTTGTCTTCCCTGTGCCGCTCAGATTCTCAGTCCCTGGTGCGAATCTGAGATGGTCTTGCTGCAGTCCAGCCAGCCCACTGTGGGCTCCAGGGGACCTGAGTCCAGTCACCTCTCCAGGTAGACATCCCACCTGCTTAGAGCATCTCCTTCAGCCCACCAGGAGGATGACTGGGCGGCCACCCCGGCTTCCCTCGCCATGTGATTCAGTGGCCGTGATTTTATCTCCATGTCTCCAAGCTTCATCTCTGGAGCAAGGACACGGCTGGAAAAAACCCACATGGTTGGCAAAGGAGGTAACTGTGTGTCACGGTCCGGGTTCCCTGGGAAGTGGGCCGAGTCAGGATCTGTGGCAGGATGTTTGCTGTGAGGTGTTCTTGCTGTGAACAACATCTTCAGAGGTAACAGGCCAGGACTGGGCAGGGGGAGAAGGGACCATGCTGAGAAGGCTCTGATGACCCCATGCCAAGCCCTGGCCCTGGGATAGCCCTTCACGGTTGTCCCCACTGAAGTTTCTCTGTCCTCACACACACAGTCATGGGTTGTGAGCTAGCCTCAGGAAGGGGTGTCTCTTTGGGTGGGATAGCTGTCATCGGTCGAAGCAGGGGGGTGCACCCTCAGCTGGGAGCTCAAAGCTGCTGCCAGCAGTGAGGGGTGAGGGCTCAGACCTGGGGTGGGACGGTGTTGGGGGGTCGGGGCATGGTTGTACTGAAGGTGCCCGGCCCCAGAGTCAACTGAGGCCATCAGGTTACTCAAGCACACTGCCCAAATTAATAAGGAACGAGGAACAGCCTGGTTATCCCAAGGGGGTGATCTTTTCAGGAATCAAAGTGGCCATTTCACCAACACCTTGGAGCTGAAGCATTTCAGGGACTGGGGAAAAGTTAAAACGTGAGAGAGATGCAAATTTGGGGGAGGGTAATGGAAACTTATGGTAGGCAGGAACTCAAACCCCACTCTCTGTTGAGGGCACCCAACACGGAGGGCTGCAGAGACAGTCTCCTGACAGCCTGGCCCAAGCTTTGGTTCACAGGGCCCATCCCTGGAGGGAGCCCCCCCGCATGTCCTTGAGCAGAAAGAACATGTTCAGAAGGCAAACAAGGAAGGAAAAAACTCAGGACAAAAAAGAGCAATAAAGCAAACAGAGACATAAGATCTTCTTCTCTCTGACAAAGAAAGAGCTTGGTGTTCCAGGGGTAAAGCCAGAACAAGCCTGGAGTCCTGTGAGTGTGGGGCCAGCATTGCAGGAAGTCAGCCTGGTTAAGAATCACTGTCCTCTCAGGACTCAGGAAAACCGTGGACCATCAATGAGTTTCCTTCTTCCTCAGCTTCCACAGACTGGACTGTTTACAGCCACCACTCACCACCTCTTCACTGCAGACTCTGGCTCCCCAGGAGCAACCCTTCCCCAGGAGGAACCACGAAAAGCACGTGGCAAATAAACAGAAACTCAGGAAAGTACCTTGAAGCGGTTTCCTTTCCCAGACCTGATTTAAGACAGCTTGGTTTATAAATACTTCTATCAGCAAATCACCCACTGCGTGTGTAACAGATGTCCTATCAAAGAGACAAAAAATTAAAATGCATGAGTTTCATAAAAAATACAGAAAGCCAATATAAAGGGAATAAGGGCCACAGATTAGCCAGCTGCTGCTATGAAGCATTTTCCACGGTCAGGCTGCACATCTTTATCAAGACCCTATCCTGGAGAGACTGAGAGCACAAGTCTCAGGAAGCAGTAGAGCCTGGATTCCAACCTGAGACTTCGGAGGGAATAAAAAGTCTCGACTCAGCCATATTGGACTTTTCTGTAGCCAGGTCCTTTACTGAATGTGAGATGCATGTGCACTGTGGACCTTTAGATGAATCCTCTATAAGGTGGACACGTCTACAGGGTGAAGTAAGTCAGAAGGTGAAAAACAAATATAGTATATTAACACGTATATGTGGAATGTAGAAAAATGGTATGGATGATCTTATGTGCAAAGCAGAAATAGAGACATAGACGTAGAGAATAAACATATGGATACCAAGGGGGAAAGGACTGGGTGGGATGAGTTGAGAGACTGGGATTGATACACATACACTACTATGTACACAATAGATACTGTATAGTTCAAGGAACTCTACTCCATACTCCATGGTGATCTAAACGGGAAGAGAATCTAGAAAAGAGGGGATATATGTATTTGTATGGCTGATTCACTTTGCTACACAGCAAACACAGCAGTGTGAAGCAACTATACTCCAATGAAAAAAAGATTAAAATGAAGAGGTAGTGTCCACCTCTGTGTGCTATTTTCACGATGGCACTCGCACACGTGTTCTCGCTGTGGGTAGCAGCTCAGCTCGGCTCCCATCTGATCATAAATTCCTCCAACCTCCCAGCAGCTTCAGTACTACTACATAAAGAGACACTCCAGAGGCACAATAAGAACAGAAGACCCTCCGTGGAAATCCCAGTCTCTCCATAATGGGGGGCAGCAGGAACCCAGCTTAAGAAGCCAGGAGGACATGGGGCCCAGAGGAAATCAAACCACTATCTACCTCACGGAGTGTCACTTGTTCAGACTGAAGCTCCGCTGTGCCCTGAGCCCCAGCCAACCTCTTCCAGTTACCTTATGCCCCAGCTTAAAGAGAAACCAAGATGAAAGTGCCAGATTCGTTCTGCCCACATCAGTCGGCTGACATGGCAAACGCGAACACATGTCCCACACATGAAAAGACCAGCTTCTCATATCACGGCCTGGCTTGTATTTTGTGAGATACAATTACAGAAGGAGATTAGACCCAGCAGAGTCTTAGCTCAGCTGGAGGTGTTATTACGGAAAGTGAAATGGACATCACCTCTATGCTGCCAGGTCACGGGGGAGGCAACCTCTCCCTGGATGGCCTGTCAAGAGGCAATATTCCCAATGCTGAGCATTTCCCAGTTGGATGGATATTAATTCGTGTATCCACTTTGCCAACATCTCGATGCTAAGAAACCCTGTCAAAACTCGTTTTCTCAGCACATCCATTTGGAAGGCCTGTGTCCTGTTGCCGAGTTCTACATCTGGTATCGCCTTGGGTACAACTCTCTAAGCCTTAAGCTTCTGGTTGTTGCTGAGAAATGCCGAATCATTTTAAAGGCATTCTAATTGTTATTGCTATTATTATGATTAATTTCCCGGTACCTTTATTTTAAAATTATCTTAGAACATAAGAGAAACAATATCATCATATTAAAATACATGAACACAGAAATGTTTTTACAAGACACTTTAAAAAATGGATGTGATTCCTAAAATAGACATTTTAAGATCTTCTCAAGCGGTGCCTGTGTAAGATCTTAAAAAATGAACGCGATCTAAAAGCCCCGCTGGAATGTGTATTTGTCCTCTAGATCTTGTAGTGACTTAGACACAAATGTTATGGCTAAACTGGATCTTAAAAACATGTACCTTAAAGGTTGAGGACCTGGAGGCCCTGCAGCAACACAGTTAACCTCAGATTTTCTTGGAACTTGTTTAAAAATGAAATGTAGTTCATATTATATGCACAAGCTTAGAAAGCAATCTAGAATAAATAAAGCAGTCCAAATCTTCACCCTTATTAGCAAGACAGGGCTAATTAAAAATGAAAAGGAGTTAGTTTCCTTTTAACGACTTCGGAGACTTTGAAGAGGATAAGTGAAACATTTTTCTATTTCCTCCCTGCTTACCCTCCCTACGAATTGACACTTTAGTCATTATCACAACAAACCAGTCATCTGGGGGGCAAGAAGCTCTAAGATCTAAAATGCAACCCTGCAGCAGCCACTCTGAAAAAGTTTTCCCCTGACAACGTGCGTGGCCATTAAATAATGTGACAAATGGAAACAGTCATAAGAATACTAAGCTACGCTTAGCCCTTAAGAAGATTCAGTCTTCTATGCTACCAGAACCTGGAGGGTTATGCCTGCCCTGCTACCTTACATGGCAAAAGGGCAGAGTTAACTAACCCTGTTAAAAAGGGCAGTTCATTTCCCACCTCCTTGGGCAATGCAGTTTCTCCAGCTCCCCATTGGGCAGTGCTTAAATTAGTTGCCACTTCTCTCCAAGTCCCTCTTCATCGGGCCAAGGGTTAAGTCAATGTCTGTCTCCCACCACAGTTCCCTGTGCAGATGGTTACGCTTAAACGGAAGGCTGCGATCACCTGTATGAGCACAGAGAGACAGGGTTCTTGCTTTCAAAGACAGCAAACCTGCGGAAGCCCAGCAAGTCTGAGAAGGCAACCTTCCCCCTCTTCAGCCGGTTCTGAGAGGGGCCAAAGTAGCACAGGGCAAAAACGCACAGGAAAGACGTTTGCTCCATGGAGTTAAACATGTTTTCATGTGTCATGTTAAAAGTACCCACGGAGGTGAGCGAGGCATGTCAGTTGCCAGCCAGTCCTACATCCTGGAAAACAGTTGCAGAGCGGGAAGCATCGAATTACATCATCCCCTCTAAAGTGGAAATTTTCAACCCTTTAATGCACATTGGAATCACCTGGGCAGCTCTTAAAAACCTCAGTCTTCTCCCCGAAAAATTCAGCTAGAATCTCTATGAGTGGGACCCGAGTATCAGAACATTCTAAAGCTCCTTTGGTGACCAAAGTGCAGCCTCGGGGAGAATCAACATCTTCAAGAAGACTTGCTTCGGCAGGGCTGGCTGAGGGGGCCTCTATCCAAGGCACAAATCTCAGCACTGTTTTCAATGGCTGCACTTTTGGCTTATCGGGGCGCTGGGGCGCTGGGGATGAATGCTCAGCCCACTGTGGTGATTCGGGTCTTTTCCTGCATGCAATCTGCAGACCCTGTCTAATATTTTCCATACTGGGCAATGAGATCACAAACTCCAAAACACTAAATCAAAACCGGAGGCATTACGGGTCTTCAATAAAACTCCATCGCCCATACGCAAGGGGGAGGGGGAGAAAATTAAAACCATCACTGAGCTGTGGACATGTTATATATATGTATATATAGCAGGCATTGAGATATTGCAGCAATTACAGAGAAAAAGATATCAAGCTATAACTAGTTAAAAGTGATCAAGTAGCCTGGCAGTGAAAAGTTACTCACATGTTAAAATCTCATTTGTGCCCGAGAGAAAGTTCATCATAAAAGACACTTGACTTTTGGCAAGAAAATGATGTAAATGGCACTGCAGGGAGAAATAACATAGGGATGTGCGTGTGAAATGTGAAATGAACGTGAAGGAGACCCTACTTTGAGGAGAACATGCAATTCTAAAGGCCTTCAAGACTTCTAAGCTTACACTAAACAAATCAATCCACAAGCCTAGAAAAAAGCCTTTATTCCAAAACAGCAATATTTCCAAGTAGTATGCTGGGTTCAGCAAGTAAAATCATTACCATAAATAATGAATGATAATTTTAAGCTTGCAAGAAACGGATAACAGAAAATGGGAGCAGGATGCCTGCTTCCCTGTCTGTTTGTCTGAGAAGGTGGAAACCCTCTACCAGCAGGTTTCAGAGTTCTTTAGAGCAAATCTCCTAACTGCCCTGTTTCCAGCGCTTGAATTATGGTTTGTGTGTGTGTGTGTGTGTGTTTAAGATTGGAGAGGACTGATCTTTAATAAGAAATCAGACAAATACAGGTAAATCACAACTGAATGGGCTTTTTTTTTTTTTTTTAGTTCAAGAAAAGGGCTCTACACGTCCTTTAATTTCCAGGTCCTCCATGCATTCTCCTGGCTTCATGTCCATGGAGGATCAGAAATTTCCAAAGCATTCAAGGGGCAGCACACTTCAAGCTGGTTCCAATTAGGCTGGCCGGCATGGATGTCTCACACATGTCAATATTTGTAGCAGAGCGAGTCTGACCACAGGGGCGTCCACCAGGCAGTGAGAGACCCTCACCCGCCCACTGCCACCTGTGTGAGTCATCCTGTGGCAGAGCTGCCATCACCCTCTCGGTCCCCTTTGAAAATGCCATCTCTGTCCTCTATCCCTGTGGCTACTCTTAGATCTCTCCTTCTCCAAGTGCCCAGACCCAGTACAGGAGATATGCTCCATGGACACTTTAAATTTCCCAAATATTTCCATTTTAATAGTGCTGTTTAGGCTCTTAGCACTGCCATATAAACATTTTTTGAGAGCTCACTGCAGAGGTGGAATTTTGTCCAGTGCCTGGAGAACTCCTTGGAGGCTTTTGGTTGCTGGAATGAAATGAAATAGATCTAAGATCATTTTATTTAAGTGGAAATTGAAACTTATTTGACATGCCCACTGCCAGGGAAAGGAGGGAAGTTCTTGATTTTGCATACAAGAGTCGCAGAGATGCTGGCTGCTCTTTCAGAAAGCTCAAAAAAACCATCTCTTGCCACAGGGCACCGGCTTCTTGTAGTTAATTTTTATCACCTAAATGCAACATTTAAAATGTCTCTACTTCAAAAGAAATGTGATAAATGTAGAAGGCAGATCCTTGCATTGCAGGGTAGGAAGTATCTCAGAGCTTCCTTTGCAAAGTTCAATTTCCCTCTATGTGTTTCTAATGAGTGTTTCAGGGCAGGTCTTGTTTTTCTGAATTTTTTCCCCTCCGACTCTGAACGGAATCGGGGAACTGTTTTGTTATTCAGCGGACAGTATTCCTGTATTCTTGTCTGTTCATTTCATTTGGGGAAAATGAAAAAGACATTTCTTTGCTCCTCTCCCCTTGTATTTCCAAGGACACCCCTGCCGTCAGCCCCAGGGATATGGCACTTCTTTCCATCACTGCCAGCTTGACCCACTTCCAAGCTGGAGACTGAAACGCGAGGCTAGGGCAACCAACTTCAAGGCCAGCGCGGTCACTAGCAGGCCCAATGGAAGCCGTCGATATTTCTTGTCCTTGTAGCTCTATTTTATTGCCAATTGGCACTATCTTCAACACCTTCCATGTGGGGTTTGGGGGGTGTGTGTGTGTGTTCCAGTGTGGAGTAGCAGGTGCAGGGCGAGACGCACCCGCCCCCGCTACCTGTGAGTCCGTAGGGCCGCTGGCAAAGGGGCCAGTTCAACCGCGAGTCCTCCTCCCTCCTACCCGCCCCAAGGTCCCCAGCGCCGCGGTCTCTCTGGGTGGAGTTCCGTTGATCTATCTCAGAGTCCCTTATCCAGCGAGCTAGTGCGCTGTGAGCGCGTTCCCTGGGGTTTGCAGTTCCCTGACCTGGCTTCGCTCTTCCTCCCTGAGGTCTCGGTGCAGCTGACCACTTCTTGCTCGTTCCTATTTTTAAGTGTGGCGCGCGGGATCGCCTTTGAAAAACTCTCTCTGTGCCAAGGTGGGGCACACTATAACCTGCTGCATAAAGCACGTGTGTCGCCTGCCTTGTCTTTTTTTTTTTTTTTTTAAGCAAATTTAAAAAGAAAGCGAAGAGAGTGGGTTTGTTGACTTTGCTTTCCAAACCACGCGACTCCTGGCACAGTGCTCTTAAAATCCCAGCAAAAGCGCGAGGCGTGCGTGGAGCCCGGACTCTCCCGGAGCGCGCGTAAGCTCGCAGGCTTGGGGCGCGCGCGCCGGAGGGAGGCTCTGGGATCCGGTCTCCGCTCCCTCAGAGCCGGCGATGGTCCGGCGGCCCAGCCGGNAAACCACGCGACTCCCGGCACAGTGCTCTTAAAATCCCAGCAAAAGCGCGAGGCGTGCGTGGAGCCCGGACTCTCCCGGAGCGCGCGTAAGCTCGCAGGCTTGGGGCGCGCGCGCCGGAGGGAGGCTCTGGGATCCGGTCTCCGCTCCCTCAGAGCCGGCGATGGTCCGGCGGCCCAGCCGGGTGGCAGCCGGGTACTGGCGTCCGCTGTTAGTCCGCAGGCTCGGCCCGGGGTCCTCCGGTGACGCCGTCTCTATCTTCTGCGCTCTGTTCCGTCGCGGTCGCCTAACCGAAGGGCGCCCGGTCGCTCCTTCAGCCTCGCGGGACCTCCTTCTTCAGGTTTAGGTTTTCCCTGGAGCTTTTGCGATGCACGGGACCCGGGGAACACCGATTCTATTGTGACTGGCACATTTCGTTGGCACCCCCCAAGAGCTCTCCGAAACAGCCCCACCAAAATATCAAAGCGGCGCAGGAGACATGAAACGGGGTGATTGTGGCTCCAAGGACGATCTTGGCACCGAACCTCTGACTCCTTCGCAGCCTTACCTTTCATGTTCTGGGCTCAGGCGGCAAAGCGCAGGAGTACTCACCCGCCGCCCTTCCTGCCTCCCGGAAGGACAGGCAGCCTCCTATTTGCTTCAAGATTTTGGCACGCGGCTGCCTCTCCTTCTTCTGGTCCAAGAAACCCGCGTCAGTCCCCAAGGCCACTCGGCGATCCTCGAAGCCGTCCTCCGTCAGGAGGGCGTCCGGGCCCCGAGGGGCGCGTCGGCTCCCTGGTCCCAGCGGGCGCCCTGTGCTCGGCTGCGGCCCCGTGGCCCCGGAGCCTAGCCTCTCTTGACTTTGTTCCACTCGGCATCCCGAGCTCTCGAAACAACAGAGCCAAGCCCGGCCCAGCGGCGACGTGGGAAACCCGCGCAAGCTTTGTTATTTTCTACCTTTGCTCTCTCAGCGCCGACCACATCGCCGCCCTCTGCCACGGAGGAGAGCAGGCTGCATCCCGAGAGGTGGGAAGAGTCTATTCCTTTCCTGCCGTGAGCCCACCTTGGGGCCCCCTCGTCCCAGTCCCGGCTGCCGCGGCGGGAGCCGGTGGAGCAGTGCTGCCTGCCGTCAGGGGGCGACAAACTGTAAGCTTTTCGGCGGCGGGCCGGGAGCGGGCCGCGGGAAGAGCTGTGTGGTCCCCAGCAGGCGGCGGGCGGCTGGAGGGGTCGGGGTACAAGAGATGTGGAATGTGAAGTGAGGGCCCGGGTTGGGGGTTCCGACGCTCCATAGAGCCCCCGGGCTTAATCCTCCTGGCGTCTCCTCCAGCCCCAAAGGTCTTCTCCAACGGGAGTGGGAACAAGATTCCCTCCCGGGTTCGCGGTCTACTGGCAAGGGAGTGGAAGTTGATGCTCCCCTGATGGGACGATTGGGGAGAACCAGCTCTCATCGGGTACCCAGCTTTATTTGTTCGCTGAGTGCGCCTGCCGCGGGGAGCTGGGACGGGGCGGGGGTTAGAAATGGCTTTAACTGCTTCACCTTGTCTTGAGGGCACACCGGGTGATGGGTGCTGCGTTTCCTGAGTTTAGGGATAAAACGATTTCGGTCTTCCGCTGCGCTCGACTTGAAATTCAGGCAACAAAAGTCTAGATCAGGAGCTAACAGGTTCCAAAACCACTTGGAGAGATCTTTGCGGGGCTGTCCCACTGCTGGTGGCCTCGGAAGGCCCCAGGTCCCTTGCGTGCTCAGTCCTCTTCGCTCGATGCCTTTTCAGAGCTCATGGCTTCGGCTACTCATCTTCATCCAAATTACCTTTTCTCCTCCGAACCCGACCCTGTACGGTCGTGGAGGGGCCTAATCTTCTAAAATAGTCCCACCCCACCTCTCACCAGTGTACTCTGACGCTCCTCTGCCCGGTCCGGTGTCCTCCCTGAAGTATCCAGAGCCCAAGGCTGCACTACTATTTCTGTGCTCGGGGAAGGGAGAGTCCTCAACCTCTTCTGAACCTCTTTTCTTTTTCCAAAGACGGTTCTTGAAATCACCTGCCGGGGCCTGTGCACTGCTTCCCCAGAGCCAGGATTAATTCAGCCCCTCCTAACTGACATATTCAGACCGTTGGGTTAGGAGCCAGCAGGCTTTCTGGTCTCCCAGGGATTCAGTCTTCGCTGCTCCCCAAGATGCGCTGATTGGGTCTGTCTGCGCCTCCAGTAGCATCACTGCAGCTGTGTGCAGCTTTCCACCAGCTCCCAAGCACTGGACTCTTGGAACCAAGAGGGTGGGAGACTCTTTTCTCCTCCTCAGGAGAGCTGGTAGTCCATGGGAATCCCTGGGAACCGGCGCATTTCCTAGGCTCCCTCCAACCCGCTCTCCTTCAGCTCAGTGCCCTTGAATTTGCAGGGCCCCAAGCTCCGAAATCCTAGGACTGGTCTCCTCCACCTCCTCTTTCTTGGTCCCCACCTCTGGGCTCCCTTTGTGATCGCCAGTTAGCGACATAGGCTGGAAAACTACAATTCAGGATAGAGAAAGACAGAAAGGAGGTGATGGTTAATGCTAAGGACAGAGAGTTCAGGACTGCACAAACCCCACTTATCTGACAAGGAAAGGACCACTCAGTGGTTTAACAAAGATCCCCTGGAAGCTGCAGATGCAGAGTGAATGGTGAGGCCAGGCCGCCTCAGCATGGAAAGATGCTGGATTCTGGCTGGGAAGAAAGGAAGTGGCCTAGAATGGGAGCTATAGCTTGTGTCCTCTAGTGGGCCACCAGGCTGCCCCTGGGGTCTCCACAGCACCAGGACCCAGTTCTGGGGGCCGTAGGTCAGAATCCCTTTCTGACCTGTGTCCTGAATTCAAGTGGGTGGGCCAGTCCACAGGGAGTCTAGAATGCCTGTCTCTCACATCACTGAAATCACACTACCCCCAAGGAGTGGGTAACTGTCAAACACTGTAAAGATTTTCTGAGAGCAAGATTGAGGTGTTGGCCAGAAATGGGACACTCTAGAATCACTCCATCCCAAATGCCTCAGGTCCGCTGACCAGGGGCCCTGCACTAGCCTGCTGCTTTTACTGGGGCACCCTCGTGACCCGGGCTGGGGCACTAGCAGCTGCCCAGTGAAAGGGAAACGAGAGGTAGCCCCACACTGAGCACCCTGCCACCATCAACTTTAACCCCCAGCTATCTTAGTAGTAATGGCAGGGGAGGACCAAGAGGGTGGGAGACTCTTCTCCTCAGGAGAGCTGGTAGTCCATGGGAATCCCTGGGAACCGGCGCTTTTCCTAGGCTTCCTCCAACCCGCTCTCCTTCAGCTCAGTGCCCTTGGATTTGCAGGGCCCCAAGCTCAGAAATCCCAGGACTGGTTAGTAACACAACTAAACCCAAGACTAGTACTACTGCTAATAAATACTCATCAATTTGAAATGACTAGACTAGTACTGCTAATAAATACTCATCAGTTTGAAATGACTAGCCATCCCATCATTCTGAAAACTCTAGTGGTAAGGGGCTTCCAGGGAACTGGAACAAGTGGAAGGACCCAGGCCTGGCGGGGGTTAGGACTGTGTGTGTGTGTGTGTGTGTGTGTGTGTGTGTGTGTGTAGGGGGATGGGTTCCAAGGGAGGGCCGAGGGGGGAGGACGGAAGAAGGGGTAGAGTTTCAGGGCGGAGAAGGGGGCGCCGGGGCGCAGTGACGGGAACCAATGAGCTGCCAACTCGCGAGTCTCCGGCGTGACTGCCGAGATTGACGTGGAGGACACGTCAAATTGATCCCCGCACTCCGCAGCCTCCCGGTCAGACGAATTTCTCCTAATCGGATGAAGTTCACCCTAGGCCTGGGGTCGCGGGCGTGGAGAGTGTCCTGGGAGCGGGCAGCGGCGGCGGCAGCGGGCCCCGGGGCGGGCGGCGGCGCGCTCGGCAGCGGCGCACGGCGCTCTTCCAGTCCGCGGCCCGGCCGCCGCGGCTCTCGGCTCGCGCGCGCCCTCCCTCTATGCCTCTCCCGCGGCGGCGGCGCCCCAGCTCTCCCGGACCGCGCCGGGCCCACCCCCGGCCGCCTCGGCGCCAGGCAGCCGGCCGGCCCGCGCGCCATGGGTAAGGGGCGGGCGGACGAGGCGGGGGCGCGGGGGCGGCGGTGTCCCGGCGCCTCCCTTCCCTCGCGTCCGAGGTTTCCCGGGGAGACCTGGTCCGGGATTCCGGACCGGTCGCGTTCTTCGCACGCCCCCAGTCCCGGGAGCGGAGGGGGCGCTCGGCTAGTATCGGGAGGGGATGTTCCAAGTAGACGCGTCAAAGATCGCAAAAGGGCACGGAGGGCTGGAGCGCGCAGCGCTCCCCTCCGCCGCCCCTGAGCGCAAGCTGACTCCCGGGACCGGACGCGGTCTGCTCGCTGGGATTCTGAGGAGCCGCCGGTCACCGTCGGAGGCGCCCCGGGTGCGGCCCCTTTCCCCGCGCGGCCACCCTCGTCTCACCCGCCGGTGTTCTCTCCCCTCCCCTCACTCTGGCCGGGCGCGTCCGCAGAGCAGACCTACGGCGAGGTGAACCAGCTGGGCGGTGTGTTCGTCAACGGCCGGCCCCTGCCCAACGCCATCCGCCTGCGCATCGTGGAGCTGGCGCAGCTGGGCATCCGACCCTGTGACATCAGCCGGCAGCTTCGCGTGTCCCACGGCTGCGTGAGCAAGATCCTAGCGCGCTACAACGAGACGGGCTCCATCCTGCCCGGCGCCATCGGAGGCAGCAAACCCCGCGTCACCACCCCCAACGTGGTCAAGCATATCCGGGACTACAAGCAAGGCGACCCCGGCATCTTCGCCTGGGAGATCCGCGACCGGCTGCTGGCCGACGGCGTTTGCGACAAGTACAACGTGCCCTCGGTGAGCTCCATCAGCCGTATTCTGCGCAATAAGATTGGCAGCCTGGCACAGCCCGGGCCCTACGAGGCGAGCAAGCAGCCACCGCCTCAGCCGGCGCTCCCCTACAATCACATCTACCAGTACCCCTACCCCAGCCCCGTGTCATCCACGGGCGCCAAGATGGGCAGCCACCACGGGGTCCCTGGCACAGCCGGCCACGTCAGCATCCCCCGTTCATGGCCCTCGGCTCACTCGGTCAGCAACATTCTGGGCATCCGGACGTTTATGGAGCAATCAGGTCAGTGACGCCGGCCTTCGGTAGCTTTCCTGGAAGGGGCAAAATGGAGCGAGAGGGGCAGGAGTGTGGGTGAGGGGATCACTCTCGCCAGGGCTCCTCCAACCGCTTTTGGCTCAGGGGAGGGCTCCGGGCTGGCCAGGGAGGCTGAGGGTCCTGGGGCCTTCTGTGGGAGTCCTCGGACATCTTGAACTTTTTATGACAAATATGGAAAATATTTTCCCAAATGGCAGAGCAATCGCCGACCACAAATTCAGAGCCCTGAAATTGCGCTTTTTCATTCTTGCAAAAAGTATGCAAACCCCTATCGCCAGATCTAAGCCAAACAAACCGCAAAGTCAATTCTGCGACATTTTCTTTAAGATTAGTTTCTTCCAGGGTCCCTCACCATTCCCGAAAGGTTCTGTCCCTCCCAGGCCCAAAGACTCTTTGAGTAAAGGGTGAAAGGGCCACCTGGCCCAGTGATTTGAGTCTCCAGTAGGCCCCACAGCCTTGCAGGTCCTGAGGCTGAGACCTCGGATCACAGGCGCCATCCTTAAGGTGGAAGTGCCCATGGATTTGCCCTGGCCTACAGTGAGACTCTCAGCAATCTGTCTGGGTGTGGAAGGAGGAGACCAGGAGAGGAGGTGGGTTACCGGCAGCTCTGATGCGGGGTTGGGAGAATGGGTGGGAGCCAGAACTGAGCCCTGAGTCTCTTTGCACTGTCCCCTGCCCCTCGCAGAATGGTGTGTTTCTAGGTGAACAGACTCAGCAGGAGGGTAGGGGGCAAAATTCACTGTAGCCTGAGAGAGAGAGGAGGGGCGTCCTGGATGAAACTGAAGGCTTAGCTCCAGCGGCCTTGGGCCTCGTCTCCAGGCCCGTGCACAGGCTTTGTTTCTCCTTGTGGCTCAAACTCAGCCTGGGCCTCAGGCTCAGGCCAAACTTTGCGTGAAGCAGCCCACGGGCAACTGGCAGGGAGGTGACCTGGCCAGGCCTGAGCTCAGTTCTGGAGCTTTCTCTCGGTTTCGTTCGCATACACCCGTGCCAGGAGCAGACCTGTGCCCCTACGCTCTTGGGTGGCTGAGCTGACACTTATTTCAGGACACCCAGGATGTCTCTGCAGGGAGTTCTGCAAGAAACAGCTTCTAGCCTTCCAGACGCTTTTTGAGACATTGAGAAACCCTGTGTAATTTTCTTGAGCCTTCTGCGGATTTGAACTTGGACCTTTTGGGGCACCATCTCTGGACAGCGGAAAGGCGGCCTGGGCCGAGGTCGCCAGCTCTGGCTGCCAGCTGTCTACCTGCTGGAGATCCCGTGTTTCGCGGGAAGCGGGTTGAGGGCTGAGGGGAGGGAGGAGTAGGCCCATGGCCCTCCTGCGCCGCGGGGAGCAAAAGCGAAACCTGGAGCCTCGGAGCTTCTGACTCTTGGAGGTTCAGAGAAGCCCTGGACTCGCCCTTGAGTCCCAGGGGGGCACCTGAAGGCTCGAGTGCGCCTGTCCGGGCGGAGGGCTGCCCACATGCCCTTCTAATCCTTCCTGTGTCCCCGCAGGGGCCCTGGCGGGGAGCGAAGGCGCCGCCTACTCCCCGAAGATGGAAGACTGGGCGGGAGTTAACCGCGCGGCCTTCCCCGCCAGCCCCGCTGTGAACGGGCTCGAGAAACCTGCCTTAGACACGGACATTAAATACACGCAGGTAACCGAGCGCGGGGAAGGAGCCGTCCTTCAGCAGGGGAGCGGAGTTGGGGGCTGGTTAGAGAGAAAGAGAAGAGACCCCCCCACACACACACTCCGGGGTTGGGGGAAGCGAGCTGGGGAGACAGTCAGGGTCTGGCTGCCTGGCCGGGCATCTGCGGGCATATTTCTCTTTTTCCTAGGGGCGTTGGCTTTCAAGGGAATTGACTTGCATTTTGGCCAAGACATTTTTTGCTAAAAAAGCTGGGACGAGTTAACACAAAGGATAGACGACTGACTCCCTTGCTCTAAATTCCGGATGGTGACTACCTTGACCCCCTCACCTTTTATGAGCACTTTTACAGTTGGAGTGGCATCACTTTGCCGGAGTTCTTTCCAGGACAGTTAGAGGCCAGGCTTCGCGTGGGAATCATGGTTAGGACAGCAGGGGGAATGAGGATAGCCCCCCCATCGCCCCCGAGCCCCCCGTAACTGCCTGTGCTGGATAGCCTGAGGGGTCGCCTGCTGGTGACAGGCTGTCGTGCTCTCTCCTCGCAGTCGGCCTCCGGCCTCTCCGCGGTGGGCGGCTTCCTCCCGGCTTGCGCCTACCCAGCTTCCAACCAGCACGGCGTGTACAGCTCGCCGGCCGGCGGCTACCTGGCCCCGGGCCCGCCGTGGCCGCCGGCGCAGGGTCCCCCGCTGGCGCCCCCCGGCGCCAGCGTCACCGTGCACGGCGGGGAGCTCGCGGCAGCCGTGACCTTCAAGCATCCTAACCGAGAAGGTGAGGGATGCGGCCGGGCGGGCGGCGGGCAGGAGGGCGGCGGGAAGGAGCGCTAGGAGGGGTCCCTGGAAGAAAATGGGGGAGACAGCGAGACCGACAGCGAAAGGCTGGAGTGGGTAGATTCTTCGCTCGGTTTATGCTTTCAGTCTATTAACTTCTCAGAGTAGATTAAACAGGTGTAAACTGTCCCTAGAAAGGCAGGACGAGGTTGGGAGAGGCGCTAGGACTGTTTGCCCAGCGGGTATGGAGAAAAAAAGGCCCCCCTCTCTGGGTCTCATTTCTCTGTCCCTAGAAAGGTCTAGAAGGGACCCTCCAGGGGCAGCTTCCTGTGGCCTGCAGGGCTGTATTTTCTGTGGACCTGCCGGTGGCACCTGAGCCCCGCAGGTGGATTGGACTTGCTCTGGGCCTCTTCCATGTCCTGCCCATCTTTTCCTCCAGGTCCGAGTTTTTTTTTTTCTTTTCTTTCTTTAATTTTTCCCCCGAAGCAGGCCCTGGTCTCTCCTTAAACACATCCTTTGGGAAAGGAAACAGCATTTCAATTATGACTCTAAGGCTAGACAGGCTAGACTCAACTGTGTGGTGGTTTTGGGGATCCATCTTGCTGCAGGAAATGTGGCTGGGGATTTCTGCCTCTTTTGCCGTGCCATCTCGCCCTCCCCTTCCTCCATAAATCTGCTCTATGATAAGCCAACTAACAGATTTGAGGTATTTGACAGTCAACAGTGTGAGGGGCCTCTTCTTACACTGATCTTTGGGTTCTAGTTTTTCCTACAACTTGGGAAAAACTCACCTGCCCTTGAGTCTGCATTTTCCTCACCGTGAAAAGAATGACAGGATTTGCCAATTTTGAAACTGCCTCTTCCAGGTTCTGGGCACCAGAAAATTGCAACTTCGGCTCCTCTAGAGAAAGGAAGGAGACATCCCCAGGAGTAGGGGTGCCAGCCTCCCTGTAAAGGAGGCTGAAGACAAAACCGAGGGCAGCATGGGCCACAGGGATGTTCCAGATGACTGAAGGGACCTTTAGCAGCTGACCTGCCTCATGCTCACCCAGGCAGAAGTGGGGACAGGTGGCATCCATAGGTAGAGGACAGGTGTGTCTGGTGACACCCAGGCAAAAAGTTTTATTTCCAAGTAGTTTCATAGTTTCATTGAGACATAATAGCACAATCTGTGAAAGAGAAGGGGCAGGGACTAGATGTCACTGTTAACAGTCATGCAGAGGGACAAAAGTTTTCAAAAAATATTTTCACCTTTCTTGGAGCACAAAAATTCTGGGATATCAATTTACAGATACTGAGAATGAGAACTCCTTTAAGCTTCAAATTTAATTTAAATAATTTAAATTCCATCTGTTAATTTATAGGAAAATCCAAGTAAAGGGAATTTTTAAAGTCCAGACTCAGCTCCTCCAAGCTTTCCCTTTAAGGACAGATAAAGGGTCTCAGGGAGATGTTTTGCTCAGAGCCTTGTCCTTGGACTCCAGTCCACTCTTTTCTTGACACCTGAGGTTCTCTGCTGAATTAGAAATCAAAATGGGACTTATCAAATTACATTAATGAGACTAAACATTTAAGTAAGTTCATTGATTTAGAAAAGTGTAGCCAAAAATTTAAATGATCTCCCCTGGGGTGACCCCAAGGAGCAGCAAGACTTAGAAAAAGGATTCACTAACTTCAGAATGATGAGGTCCTTTTCTAACAGAGCTGCTCTGTCACAGAGAATGTCAAGCACTACATTAGAAACAAGTTATGAAATGTAGGTAATAATCCAGAGGGGAAGCTGCTAAATCCAGTTAATTTGAAGTGGAAGGGGGAACTCACTGATGGTTGATTTTCTTTAGAAGATTCCTTCCTTTCAGAAATACGAAGCCAGGACTTTCCTGGCAGTCCAGTGGTTTAAGACGCCACGCTTCCACTGCAGGAGACATGGGTCCAATCCCTGGTTGGAGAACTGAAATAAACAAAAAACCCAGAGCCATTGACTGACCCTGTATTTTTACTTCCTATCGTGGAGCATCCCAGCCATTTCCCAAATCTGCAGCAATAATCAGCTACACTCATTATTAAATTAATAACAATTTCCTGATCCTGACAGTTCTTTAAAGATCCAGGTAAAGGGTCATTGAATAAATCAGGTCCATCATTAAGAATGATTTCTTCAGCTGGCGTACAAGTGTTTGCATTTGAACAGGAACATATAATGAGAATTACATACCGACTTGGGTTATGGATTTTTACTCTTCTCATTGGCAGAAAAAAATGGACTTGAAAAATTGCCCCCCATCCTCCAAGTGGCCTTTGAAAAATTACAAAGTAATGCAAATCATGGCCTTTAATTTTCTAATCATTGCTTGTAAAATTATCTTCAAAGAAATCTATCCCAGAAAACAGTTTACTACCATTCATTGTTCAGTTCATCAGAACAGTAGGAATAACATTTATTGAACTTCTTCAGTAAGAAAGCAGTTTTTTAGCTGAAAGTGATGAATGCTCAGTAAAAACAAATACGTTTGATCATCTAGTCCATACATGGACAATATACAAGTAATAATACATATTGTATTTTTATATGTATATACATATATTTCAGTATGTCCTTCAAATCAAGTGCAGGTGAACATTAACTATTATGCTAAGATAAGATTACTCAGATGTCAAATTATGGATTGCAATTGATTAACTTTATCTTGGTAAAGGGTTAGGGGTCTAGGTTTCCTATTATGTAGGTAAGAACGTGTGATTAACATTTCCCATTGGTGAAAGGGAATGTTAATTCTTGAGGACTGTGAGCACAGGAAAGTTCCACTTCATCTACATGTGAATGGGCGATGACATTCTGTGTAGGAATCTCCACCTTTATCCAGACCATCTGCTTCTCTTTCCCGACAGGTGACAGACCCCACCAGACTAATGGTATTTGCCGGGTTTGCAGAAAGTCAGTTTCCCTGCTCTGAGGTCATTCCCAGCCAGTTTTTGGAAAGACTAAAGATTTGGAAATCACATTTATAAGATATTGCATAGGCTCAAAGAAAATGTGTCTTTTTGTTGTTAGAGACAGTTCGAGGCTTGTTCCAGTCATCTCTGCTCCGGATTAGTTCTTGAAGGATCCTAAAAGCTAACTTTGCCAGGAGTATTAGGGCGCAGACGTCGGTCGGAGAGCCTGCCACTGCCGCCAACCGGCGTCTCCTTTGATGCAGCAGACCTGGGAGACCCTTTTCCAGAATCCCCTTGACATTCCCTCCTCCCCGCCCCGCGCCAGGATCCCGGTTGCCCTGGAATCGAAGTCCCAACATTTTTGTTTTTAAAAAGCTTGTCTCCGTCCTGCCCATTATGATTAAATGAGCTTGCAGGGCGCCTAACGAAGGCCCCGAGCTTGCGAAGCCGGCATGCCTTGTGCGCTCTTGGCGCCCGGGGTCCAGGAGGTAGGCACAGAGGGGAGGAGAGGTCTTATGGGGAGGGACTGGTCGGGGAAGAGCTAAAAACACTGCAGCAGGATCGACCCCCGTAGGGTGGAGTGCAATCTGTCGCTGGCCTCTCGGCTGTTTGTTTTTCACGAGTTCATTTGTTTTTTCGCTTGTCTCAGGCAACCGGCCCTTGGCTGAGAAACCTACTACTCCGGAGATGTTTTCTAAACAGGCCCTCACCTCCAAGTGTGTGTAGTGGGTGGAATGAAAAAATCTGAACACTCAGTCGGCTGAGCGGCCGCAGTTGTGTTTAGGAAAGAGAGCTGAGAGGCAGGGGCAAACAAGGGTTCTGTCCTGGAAAGGTCTTCAGGTCCTTTCGCCACCTCGGCGCAAAGCGGTGCGTGCTCGCGCCCCTGGTGTAGAAGTATGGGCCAGGCTCCGCGAGCTAAAGGGGCAGTGCGCCTGCCGCCGGGCGAAGACTGCTGTGGTTGTAAACAATGGGGAGCCCCCCTCCGCCCCAAACTGAGGCGCCCCCAGATCCCCCCTTTAAAGGAAGACATGAGTGGTGGTGGGGGTGGGAGTGGAAAAGAAAGTTGAGAATAGGCGTCTTTAGGTGTAAACAATCCTGTGCCTCGTTGTGCAGAAGCTGAGCGGCAGGGCGTCGGGAAAGGGAAAAACAGGGGTTGCACAATAGTGGCGTCATTCTTCTGGCTTCCAGTAGCAAAACTTGGGCCCCTTCCCAAAACCCTAAGCAACAGAGCAACGAGCAAAATGCCGCCTGATCCGGCAAGACCACATTCACTGACTCCGGAGGCCCCACGCCCCAGGACGCAGTGTGCCTACCGTGGCGAGCGCAGCTGGGTCCCCGGGCAGCGAGGGCAGAACGAAGTCTGCCGCCCGCCTCTTGAGCAGCCACCGCCCACGTCGGTCCAGGCCGCCGGGGACTTCCTCGAGGGGCATTTTGGTGACCCGCCCCGACTCGATTCCCCCGGCCCATAGCGAGCTCTGCAGTATTTGGAGGAGAGTGACCTGGCCTGCAGGCAGCCCCTCAAGCCGGTATGCCGGCTGGGGTCTGGGATGGGTTGGGGGGAGGTGTTGGGAGGCGGCGTGCGAGCATCTCAACTCCCCGCTACCTCCCCACGACGTCTGGGGATCCGAGAGCCGCCCGCCCGGGGCAGTCCCGCTCGGCTTCGGTTCCTTGCGCCCCGGACCCACTTTGCTGAGCAGCGTGGGGACCAGGCCATTTCGCGGAGGGCAGGGGGTCGCGTTATGGAGCATCTGCCGGAGTGCCCAGAGCGGAGAGCCACGGCCCGGGCTGGGCGGGCGAGGGGCTCCCGCGGGTGGCCGTCGAGGGCACAGGGGATGCCCAGTCTCGCTGCCTCCTTGCAGTGCCCGGCTGTGGAGCGCGCTTCTCCTTCCCCCTTGGGCCCTGCGCTGCCCACCGCGTAGCTGGGCATCGCGGTCCGCGGGTCTCCTGCTCCGCGCCGCGCCCGCCAGTGACCGCACGCCCTGTGCTTCCTCCTGCAGTGGCCGACCGGAAGCCGCCCAGCCCCGGCGGCAAGGCCCCAGACGGCCTCGGGAGCTTACACGGACTACCCATCCCGGCCTCGACCTCCTAGGGCCGCGCCTCCGCGAGCCGAGCCCGAGCCCGAGCCCGGAGACAGCGGCAGAGCGCGCACCCGAGGATTCGCCGCCGCCGAGATGCCCATGAGCCTGGCCTCGCTCTGCCCCGCGCCCGGAGGCCGCGCGTCCTCCATCCTCCGGGGTTTTCGGCTTCTCTGAACTTTGGCTTCGGACTGATACATCCTCGTCTCGTGGCCTCCCTCGCCTGCCGGCCTCCAGCACCTTTTCCGACTTCGCACCCTGCCTCCTTCCCCCGTGCCTGCTCTCCCACGCCTCCTTTCTCCCTCCTTTTTCTATCTCCTTCCTATCGACCCTCCTTTCTTCCCTCACCTTCGCCCTCTTTATGTTCCTCTCTCTAGCCTCCTTTCCCCCCTGCGTCTTCCCCGTCTACGTGGCCCCTTTTTTCCTGTGTCCGGCCCCATCGGCCACCTCCTCTCCTGGGCCTTTAGTCACTACTCCGCCTCTCTTCGTTGGCCCTGCTCCCCCCAGCCCTATCACCTTGCCAAGAGCCCGGCTCCCCCCCTCACCCCGCTCGACAGGTGAACAGGACAGATCCTCTGGTCTTTAGCCCCCACCTCTCAGGGGCCCCCATGCCTACTCGAGGCGGGAGCTCGAACCTGGGAATTGGAGAAGCCGCAGCATTTATTTCACATTTTATCACAATGAACTCAAACAAAGCCTCGGTGAACTGTCCCTTCTCCCTACCCCAAGGACATTATCTGGAAGTATTCTTGTCTGGATATCTTCTCAGTGCCTAAGGACTGGGTTTCTCTTTGCTTCCTCTGAGGTGATGTCACCCCAAACAATGTTGAGGGCTGGGGGGCACCTGCGGCCACTGGTGTTTCTGGGGTTAGAGAACCATTCCTACCCTGTAAGTGTCCCCTCCCGCTCCTCCACACCCAACAGGAGGGAGTCCAGCATATGGGAGACATGTCTGCACTGTTTTTGTGTGTGTGTGTGTGTGTGTGTGTTTTGTTTTTTGTTTTTTTAAATTCAGGAGTCAGCCCATTTGTTAATTTAAACCACAAACTGCTTCTGGGTACAAAGGTGCAATCTGACTCCTGGTTTGCAAAGGGATGGGGTTGGAAAAACCCAGAAAGTGTCCTCTAGAGCAGAACACAAGCTCTGTTCACTGCGTCCAAGTTCAGGCACTCTGGAGGCAGGACCCTGGTCATAAAATTGCAATCTTTGTGGTCAGAAAAATGTCACTGGTGAGAGTCTGACATCACCTGTTAATCATGGCTACCTTTAAATAAAGGAAGGCATCTAAAAGTCCGCTTTGTAAGGGCAAACCAGTCTGTATCCAGCCTGGAGTATTATTGTGTAGATACGTCTCACTGACTTAGCCTCTGGGTTTCCAGCATCAACACTATTAAGAGGGAATTGTTTTTACTGGTTTACTCCTTAGCACTTGCCTCCCAGATTGAGGTAGAAGAGAAAGGAAGAGGAGATGACCGTTTTCAGGGATGGTCCCTGAAAACTCAAGGTAGCAAGGCAGAATGCAGGAACCATCCTAAAATGAAGCTAATTCTTAGAGGGGAAAAAAATGGGAAGAAAGCAGTATGGACTTTTTCAGAACACTTTAAAAAAGTTCTAAAGCTAAATAATATTATAAGAGACTATCAAATAACCCAGGGATTTCTCAGTGCAGGGAAGTCTCCACTACTTGTTTTATTTTTCCTCCCTGTGTTTGCTTCTCTAAAACTGACAGCAGAGATATTTGAATTGAAGGTTTTGCTTGTAAAAGGAGCTGTTTGTTTGGAGGGAACTGGTGGGGAAATTATTTTCAATGCATCTTACTTCAATAGTACTTGCTGGAGGTCTTCATCAAAATTAATGAAAATAGCCTTTTTTTCATTAAGAGGCTTTTATTCCTAGGTCTTCAAAGTCTCTTGCCTATAAAAAAAAGTTCCATTTTATAGACAGGAGTATTAAGGATTAAAGACCTAGTTTATTTTTCTGGGCCACATGCAGCAAGCTATGGATCACAAGGTCTGGACAAGGAAACTGGGTGACATCATCTCATCAGAGAACCAAGATTGGGGTTCGAACTTGGAGCCTGGGGTCCTCAGCCTTCCATGCCAGCATTTTCTGCAGAGAGGCTGCTCATAATGGTAACAGGGATAAAGCATTTAGATGAGCTTATGTGCTCAGTCATCCAAGCATCTCACACACCCCTCCTGGTTTCCTGGAGGACTGGCTGCCTCCAGCCAGGAAGAAGGCACCTCACCTTTTTCAAAGAAATGAGAAGAATCCACCTCTCATTGCTGTCATTCTCCCCCCCCCCCCCCCCCCCCCCCCCCCC